>CM018045.1:22048355-22483355 GCA_008638375.1 Nyssa sinensis | reverse complement strand
GGTTAATTATTTTTGGATGTTGATTGTATAACATTGGGGTTTTATTAAGACATTGATCGTATTATTCAGTTTCATATAATCAATTTCTATGATTTTGTTTATGTGGTTATACAATAGTAATATGTGTACATACATCAAAACCGTAGGACGAGTCATAACTCAGGGAAAACAAATTGTGACTATGACCTTAGAATTAGCGTAAACAATTTGTGTTGACCAAAGATGATTCGTGCTTAGGGTTTTGGTGCGTGATTTTCTTGATGATTGTATTGAGGCTTGTAGCCGAAATACATCTTTAACATCCAAATTAAATGACCCAATAATTAATACAATTGAAGCTAGTTACAAGATTAGTGGTGGATTCAACACCCTAGGAATTCTCTTTTAATTTGATTCCTCATTAATTCAGTTAAATATTTGCTTTAAGTATAGTTCTCATTTAATTTTAGGAAAAAAAATCAACAACAATCAATCTTTGTTAATTTCAATTAAAATTAATCTCAACTTTAGTTTTTAAACAATTAACAGTCTCTGTGGGTTCGACCCTTACTTCTCTACTATACTAGTAGTTTAGTTTGGTAATTTTATTGATTTCCACGACAGATCAATCCTGCTCTAGAGGGCGTGGGTCCTTTTGGTGAAGATGGTTTGTTCCACAGAGTCCGCTATTTCCTCCATCATTGGAGGGACTTGGGGGAGTACTGGTTACGGACTTAGACTCTGCTGTTGGCCTTGTCTTGCAGCTTTAGCCTTTATGTGTAGGGGATGATTCTGTCCAGTAGTAGTTGGGGGGCGTTGCCCTCTTTGGACTAGGGGAACTGGCGCCGATGGAGGCTGAAACTCAAGCGGAGCTGGGTTGGCCCTCGAGGCAGCCGGAGTTAAGATCCTTGTTCTACTTTGATAATGGACAGTACGATAAAAAACAGGCGTCCCTCTCCTTGCTGCGTTTGATGGCTGGGGATCTCCCCCTGTGTGAGTGGTACCATAGGGGTGTACCGACTACACCTTGGGGGCCTCCTTATGGGGAGGTCCTCCGCCTATGGTGGTGGCGGGAGGTTGACCCCCCTCATCAGCAGTGTTGGTGGGAGGATGAATAAGATTGTTCTGCTGATTCTGGGCCAACGATGCTAGGGCTTGGGACATGGCGAGAGTTGCTCTTACATCTGATCGGACTGTCATTGAATCCGATCAAGTTGTTGCTGTAAGGGATTGGATGTTTGCCCCTTTCCTCTTCCAATAACAGGCTAGTTTTAGGGGTTTTGAGCATTTTTTTTTAGACAAATATTGAGAGCCATTGTCTTTTTAAAAGAAAAAGACAAAAAATTTGTCGTTGTCGGAGAAGAAAATTAGCAAGAAATGATTTTCGTTTCCCACAGACAACGCCAAACTGATGTTGCACTTTTTGATTAGTGGGGCATTCGCTCTTCGTCTTCTGTCAAGAACTCAAAGAAAAGGATTAGAGTACCACTGGGTTGGCTCCGGTGGTAGCCGCTCCAATGATGAAGTTATTAAAAACTAAAAGAAAGACTGTAATTTAAAGTAATTGAAAGAGCGTAATTGAAAAGTGCACATTAGGGTTTAATTTATAGGCTATGGATCTCCTAAGTTGAGTAGGATTTGGAGTCGCAAAGATAAGAATTTGATGATATCCGAAGATGGCAGTTACCATGTAGGATTCTGTTTCTTTCTTTCGAGGTCGGTAGAACATGTAAGGTGGTGACCAGCTCGGGACCCCTTTATGCACATACCCAGTGTTTCCTGCTCTGGAGAGATGACTAGAGATCTTGTAGGATTCTAAACAAAGAGGCTCTGAACCCTGAGTGAACGTCTGTTCTAGATAGGAAAACTTTTCTTGGTTTGTATGCGTAGACACTCCGTACACATGTCATGCTGGGACTGATCTATCCCTTTGTGGTGCATCAATTCCTAAACTCATTTTACAGGTCAGAAGAATCTTTTCAGGATACTTTTAAAAAAAATTGGCACTAATGTGTCCCTTTAAGAAACACATAACTAGTTATAGAGAATTAGTGAATATGAAATATTGTGTGATCTATTTAGACATAGTTTTTTTATTTTTTATTTTATGTATAGTGTTTTTTTTAGTATACTATTATGTATAGTATAAATAAGTTAAAGGATAAATAGACCAACCTCTCCCAAGTTATTCAGCAATTACAGAAATTTTTCATGTATTTTCTAAAATTACACTGACTTCTTCTTTGTATATTGAAAATATATAAATTTCTCCTTCAATATAAAATTCGTTATTAATAGTGTTAGGGATTCAACTAATTTTTTTATATGACTAAATATTCTTATATATTATACTAACCTTTCTTATTTTTTTTAGAAATTATATGGGAGGTCCTTATAATTATCAAATAGTATAAGAGTGATCAATGTAACTATTTCTATAAAAACATTAAAAAGTCCTTAAAATAATTTTTTCAATCCAAAAAGTTCATGATATATTTTTCCTATCTAAAAGATTCAAAAAAGAAATTTTTAATACAAAAATGTCTAATTGTTAACTTTCATCTTAACACTGTTAAAAAATATTATTGATTAAACCAAAATAACCTTCAAGATAAATTTTAAAAAATACTAAATAATAGATATAACAAAGTTTTCAATTCAAAAAAAAAAAAAACATAACAATTTTTATTTATCTAGAATGACTAAAATTTTTTTTTTTTTACTTTATAAAATGTCATGATTTTTTTGGATTAAAAAATTTATTTTATATATTTTATAGTATTTTTTTCTTCTAAAATGTATCTTGAAGGTCATTTTAGTATAATTAGTAATATTTTTTAATGATGTTAAGATGGAAGTTAACAATTAAAGTTTTTTTAATTAAAAATTTCTTTTTTGGACTTTTTAAATAGAAAAAAATGTATCATAATTTTTTTTTTGATTGAGAATTTTATTTTAAGGATATTATAGTATTTTTTCTTAATTCTAAAAATAAAATTAAAAATTTATATTTTTTTTGTTAACGTTCATTTCTCAATAATTCTAAAAATAGAAATTAGTGTAATATTAGAATTTATGAGAAAAATTTGTTTGATGCTATTATCGTTATCAAATCTCATT
This sequence comes from Nyssa sinensis, assembly GCA_008638375.1. NCBI lineage: Eukaryota > Viridiplantae > Streptophyta > Magnoliopsida > Cornales > Nyssaceae > Nyssa > Nyssa sinensis. Next base: position 22,480,256 of record CM018045.1, on the reverse strand, counting down.
TTAGTATTTATTTTTCTACTTCTTATTTGTGGTAGGCAATCCCACCGCCCAACTATAATTTTTCCTAAATTTGAGTCCTAAGAACTCATTTAAAAAAAATTGCCCCAAAAATGAATTACCAATTAAAGAAATTTTTTAATTCTTACGATGTGGGAAAGCAATGAAGAGACTTGTTTGTCACCGGAATTATTAAATAATTAACCCAAACCCTAGCTTTTAATACAACTCTCCTACTCTTATTAAAGGCTTTGAGTTTAATGTGAAATCAAAAAACAGAAAAAGAAAGGATTTGAAAGCACATCGTAAGGTAACCGTTGAGCCCACACAGAACAACGCGACTTTTCATCTTCAATATCGGACGGCTAAGATTTAATAGCCGTTGTTTTTTTAAAAATGAAGAGGGCATGTGCGGACATATACCCTCCCGTCTGCGACTCAATTTCGCTTATCCGGTTTTTCTTATTTTCTTGGTGTGACCCAAAACCCAAAGAAGCAATAGAGAAAGATTGAGAGAGAGAGTGATGTTAGAGAGAGAGAGAGAGAGAGAGAGAGAGAGAGACTGAGAGACTTAAAGAACAATCACTACGTTGCTTGATTTGATGGAGCTTTCTGATTAGTCTATCTCTTCTTCTTGAAGACCACCAGGGGACACTGTCGCTGCATTTTTGACCCGTTTGATCATAATCGACACGGATTTCTCGGGGAATTCTAGATTTACTAGGTTGGTTTTCGATTTTGTGATCTGGGTTTTGTTTGTCAATCTCATTTCTTGTTTGTTTCTTTATTCTTTTCAATTCGATGGGTTTCCAATGAATTTCTGCTGCGTGTTTGATGGGTTCTTCGTGTTCTTTTATTATTTTTTATTTGATTTCTTTGGGTGGTTTCATCTGTTTGTAATTGGATCTCTTCATTGTTGTTGCTGTTCTTCGTAGATAGTCAAAATGTTTGGATCAGATGAGAACCATCCAGGTGTGATCAGGCCTGGAAACATTCAAGGTAATTTGAATTTTGAACCAGTTCTAAATTAGTCTCTTCTCTTTCGCTCGTTTGTGTAGATGACCCATTTGGTTCATATCTTTAAATTTAGCTAAACCCTAGTTTAAGAATGTAATTTCATTGATCATCAATAGGGGAACTATGTGTGGGAGGCGGAAAGTTTGCAGCAGGGTTCGGCCACAACCGGAGAGCTTTGAGTACCATTAATCGGAACATAATTGGAGCTCTACCTTGCCCTGGTGCGGTCAAAAGAAGTGGCTTGTCAGAGTATATCTAAAAACCCTACTCTTTGATGGTTCAACCGTTTTCTTTGAAAGTTCGTTAAGGGTGTTATTCTTTCACTACCCATCTTAATCTAATCATCTTTAATATTCAGAAAACATGTAATCTCTAATAAGATTCCGCTGCCAATTCCTGTGCATAGACCGATTACTAGGTCGGTAACTGCTCCTTCATCTTGTTGCTTCTGAAAATATTTGAGTTTGAATTCAAAATTTTACGTTCTCATTTTGTATTTGATTCTTGCTACTTCTTTAGGAAGTTTGCTGCACAAATGGCTAGTAAACACCAGCTACCGTTGCAAGAGGTATTTTATTTGTGAGCAAAGTACCAGAAAATTTGAATTTCTTCTTTTTATACAAGAATGTTGGGCCGGTGTTGATTTAGCTTCATGATTATTTATAATCAATAGGAAATGAAGAAACCGGTCCAATCAATACCAAATCCCAGAGAATCAGAAGATATAAACATAATAGATGTGGAGGATGACTACAAGACAGCTAGTGAATTCCCTCTCCCAATGTTTGTGCAGCACACGGAAGCAATGTTGGAGGAAATAGATCGCATGGTATTCAAATTTCCTCTTACTGTAAACATATAACCATATATCAGAGTTTGGTAAACTTATAACCATTATTGATGTTCTAATTTTATGTAGGAGGAGGTCGAAATGGAAGACATAGATTACGATCTGGTTATGGACATAGACAGCATTGATAAGAGGAATCCACTTGCAGTTGTTGATTACATTGATGATATATATGCTTACTATAAGAAAGCAGAGGTGATATAGAATTTTGACTTATCTGCTTCATTTGGAAAACTTTGACCCTATTTTTGTCACATTATCATCTTTTAATTTTTAACTTATTTGGTTTCCTCAACAAAGTTGTTATTTTCATGATCCGTCTTTTAAAGGAATGACGATATCAGTGTAACTATCGGCTGAAAGAACTTGATTCAATGTTTGAAACTTAGGCTTCTGAGTTGTGAACTGTCAGCGAATGGCTAATTTGAATTGTAGCCTGTTGTCTTTGATGGCTTGTTTGTTTGATGTTGTTATTTACTAACAGTAGAAGGCCTGCTAATCCAGCTGTCTGCTAATTGGCCTACTTAAATTCACTGTCTTTGAGGGCTTGATTGTTTGATGTTGTTATTTACTGAACAACATTTTTTTTCAATGCAGAGTTCTAGCTGTGTCTTGCCAAACTATATGGCACATCAATTTGACATTAATGACAGGATGAGAGGTATTCTTATTGATTGGCTGATTGAGGTAAATGGAATGTTGTGTTTTAGAGGCTTGTTGAATAATTAGGAGATCAAATAACATTCAGCCTATTATAACCATTTGATCAAATGAACAGGTGCATTACAAATTTGAATTGATGGATGAGACTTTATATCTGTCCGTCAATCTTATCGATAGATTCTTAGCAATCCAACCAGTGGTGAGGAAGAAACTCCAGCTTGTTGGGGTGACAGCCATGCTTCTTGCTTCCAAATATGAAGAAGTTTCAGTCCCTGTTGTGGAGGATCTCATTTTGATTTCTGACAAGGCTTACACCAGAAATGAAGTCCTTGATATGGTAGGTTTTGTGACTAAATGCTCCATTGTGTTTTTCTAATTTTGGTTCAATATTATTGAGAGTTAAAAGACAGATTCATTTCCGGTTGTCTGCAGGAGAAGTTAATGGTCAATACCTTACAGTTTAATCTATCGGTTCCCACATCCTATGTGTTTATGAGGCGGTTTCTCAAAGCTGCTCAATCTGACCATAAGGTTTGTATGAGTTGTTCAGGAGTTTTTTAAATTTAAATAGACTCCATATATAGCCACAAATGATTCTGATAGTATTGCCATGCGATGTTGAACCAGCTGGAGCTTCTGGCTTTCTTCATAGTCGAGCTATGCCTCGTTGAGTATGAAATGCTTAAGTTCCCACCTTCTTTGTTAGCAGCTGCGGCAATCTTTTATGCTCAATGTACTCTCAGTGGGTCTAAGCAATGGAGTAAGACTAGTGAGAGGCATACTACCTACTCCGAAGATCAGCTACTGTGAGCGGCTTCTGTCTTTATTATTAAAAATAGTAATGATGAAATATAGTGTGAATATTGACCGATGAGTGCTGTTTCTTTGGTTTCTATAGGGAATGCTCGAGGCTGATGGTTACTTTCCATCAGAAGGCAGCCACTGGGAAACTAACGGGTGTGCATCGGAAGTATAGCACATCTAAATATGGTTATGCCGCAAAATCAGAACCTGCTTACTTTCTCTTAGAGGCTAGATTTTAGCAGGGTGGAAGAGGGCATCGTTGATGACTCAATGGATATGATAACTAACTTTAAGGGAATCAAGTTGTGGGGGCAGCCCCGGGGTGGTCTTCAACGTTCGAGGGTGTTGTTATATTTGTTATTGAGATTTTTAACATTACCTTTTTATGTTCATGTTCTTCCTGAACATACTAGGAGGGATGATGAGTTTCTTTATTTTTAGTTTCTGATCAAATAATTCGTATTTCTGGATATTGCTCTGCTGTAAATGATAAAAATCATCACTGTTCATTTATGGGATAATTTTCAGTGTATGATTTTTGTGCGTTGTCTAGAGAAATTTAAAGCATACAAATATGATATTGATTATTGCCTGCAGCTGGACTTGCTTGTTACCTGATTTCCATCACTTAATTTCTCGGATGGGAACAGTCAATTTTTTTACCAGCTTAGAGAGATTACAATTAAAATTGTAGAATTGAAAAAAACTTAAGATAAAATAAAAAAAATATATGTAGAGATAATTAAGAATTGAGCTCAACCAACACAGTTGATCAAATACTCACTGGTAGTTAAAAGGAAGTAACAAAAACATTCCCAGTCATTTAACGTTATTGCCTTTTCTTCTTTTTTATTTTTTATTTTTTATTTTAATGTTAGTTAGAAGGAGGCACATATAATGATAATTCACAAATGCCATGCCACGATTGATAATGGCAATATACGAGGTTATGAAGAGAGGTTCATCATGTATTTTGATTTTATTAAAATTAAACTCATTTTCATATGCAATCCATCAACTAGAAAAATATTGTGACTACCTTACAAATGCATCAAAGAGAATGGGTTGCAAACTAAATTGGAGAAATGAATGAAATAATAAGACAAAAACAGTGATTGCAGATAGAACAAAAAGAGTGATTCATGTGTAGGAGGGAAAGCAGAGAACCAAAAAGAGTTTACCTTTCCGTTGCCGGGACTTGAACCCGGGTCTCTCGGGTGAGAGCCGAGTATCCTAACCAACTAGACTACAACGGACTTGTTTGTTATCGGCCTTGGATAGCTTATAGAATGAACATTTCCCATAAACATTTATGACAAATATAAAATTGCTTGAATATTCTTTTTTTACAAAAGTAAATTCAGAGAGAATTGGTAAAATTCGAATTAAGAACTTGATGTATGTCAAGCTATCTCTAAAGTGTCTTGCCATTACAATATTTTTTTGTTTTTGTTTTGGCATTTGCCATTACCAGGTTCAATCAATAAAAACTAAAAAGTTGGAAATTATATAATCCTAATTGCCAACAATTCCTCCCATCCATATAAAAAGAAGTTTCTTTTATATATTTATTTTCAGTCACAAAGATTACTAGAATACACAATTTTTTTTTTTTTTATATGACATTACTCTTTTATATAATGTGTTACGGTACCTTTTAACGATTTGTTTACGTTAGACTTTAAAGTAACAAGTAAGTCCTACATCACATCAGGTGGACCAACCCCAGCTGTGGTGTTCAATATGATGGGCTTAGAGCAATTCCAATTGTCTTGCTGTTGATATCTCAATAATTGTGGCATCTAAAGACATGATCTTGAATTGCATAGAGACTTGTGGAAGATAGGGAGCCACTTTGTATAAATAATGTTAGAACACTACAGACCATTTTGTTTTTAGTTAACCTAAAATTAGAAAGTCAGACGACATAACACCACCGGCCTTCTGCACACTGGTTTAACAATGTATAAAACAGTTGTGCCGCCCACGTATCTGGATTCAAGGGAGAGCTCAAATTGAGCATCAAATGTTAGCCTTTTCCAGCCACACTTCCCAAATTCTTAATGATATATAACATACCAACTCCATACCCAAGTGCCAGAGCTAACACCAAGAGCATAACTTCGAGATCAAGTCGCGCACTTGCCTGTTATATTATGTGGCAACTAAAACTTGAGACATCTTTTAGTATGACACCTAAAAACCATAACACGGAGAATCTAGCTCTCTAAAAGATAGACAACAACTGGGATATTCCCTGTTATCTAAGAATAGCTAAACTTAAATCTACACATTGAAAGCCTATTTGAAATTTAAACCTTGATATAATTGATCTCAAGGACAATCCACCCCAAAAATCTCCGGTGCATCACTTAACCAATTCTTGATCTTCTTTTGAGAGCAGAATTGCATGCTATTGGCAAATAGATCTTCCATGCATATTATTCTATAGGGTCACATTACCCAAAAATAGTCTAATACTACCCCGGAAAGGCTTCATTCTAATAAGCGGATAAGGTCTGCATCATCGCCAGCGCAATTCCATGCAAATTAAAATACGATGTTACTCTAATAGAATAAAAAATAGGATCTTTGTTGCCATAACCTCCATGCTCTTACCATCTGAGAAATTGGTATATTCACTCTTAATGAATCAGAGATCTTTATTTTATTTTTGGGTAAGTGATTAAATAAGACAATAAATACTGAGAACACGAATGATCCATTGAAATTAGGAATTCATTTAAAAAGCCTTAGTAACCAGTGTAAAATAATTCCCACATGCATACACTGACTGGCAAGTTACAATCCAGATAATGTGGATTTTCTAAACAGAGTTATCCGTTTACACCAACTATATAGGTTACAAAGCCGGGAATCTAGACGAAGGAATTACCCAGACAAATGGGTACAAGGAAATATAAGAACTTCAGATGGGAAGGGGATGAATTCCTATTCGATGATAGATTTACCTCCGTACAGGTGGCACAACACCCCTTCCAGGTGCAACTCCGCGACCAGCAGCCTGAGCCTGTATAGGAAAATAAATTCAAGAATCAGGAGCCACTTCCCTCCAATTGAGGTGGTAATAATTAAACAAAAAACTTATTCTTGTCATGCAACCACAACTTCAAAAACCGAAAAAAAAGGAACTCCAACATCCACCATTTGGCAAACCCTCAATCCGGTGGCTCAAGGCATCAAATGTCAACTTTGCCCGAACCTTTTGCATTTCTTAAAATTAATTAGAGATGTCAAAGCATAACATTTTTTTTTATCAAACCCCATTAATTATATGTATAATGTGACACACAAACATACTCTAGCTCGCATTGCAACAGCACGACCCCGGCCAACTCCAAGTGCTGAGCCCTTGCCCTTCAAGAAGTGAGGTCAAATAAATCAGAGAAGTAAGGTAATTGATATGGGAAAAATAAACACATGCACAAGGATCAGTACCTTGATTCTAGCATCCAGCCGCTTGAACATTGGAGCATTCTTAAGCATGTCTGGAATCACCATAAACCTGATGGGATCTCACATCAGTTTCCGCAAGAGGGGGAAGGGGGAGCAGGTATTTGCAAATAAACTATCTTAAATAAGAAATGATTAGATACCTGACTTTGCTACCTCGAATGAAAACATGCTCAAGCTGTGAGACCTTCCCATCCTATGAAGGAAATGACTCAAATTAGAGACAATGAAATCAAACATATATAGATGAGATTCGTTGGAAGAAGATTTTCTAATTAGTGAAGACCAACAAAAGAATGCCCCATTAGCATACAACAATATGAACTTGTCAGAAAAAAAAAAATACAACAATATGTAATTGCATTCTAAAAAATATCTCTCTCATCAGCATTCACAAAAGAGGATTCACTCCCTAAATTGAAAGGAGTGAGTGAAAAAGAACGAGGAAAACCAACATACTAGGAAATGTGATTCAACTTTCAAGGAACATAGAGACAATACCGAAATTCAAATTGAAACATATGTTTCCATTAAGTAACACATCTAATATTTGTCAGAACTCAGAAGTTGAAATTCTGTGTGGTTAATGAATGTTGAGGAAAAAAAGAAAAGCCAATGATTGATCTGACTCTAATGCAACACAGGTCCAGGTGAAGTTATATAGTACATGCAAATTGAGCAATTGACAAAGGTCAGAAAGGCACATCCAGTATGTGGTCTGAGTGGCCAAAGGTTTTGATGCCTCTGAACAATATGCAATGCCCCCCTATCTCTGCTGCACAGGTCCATGTGAAGTTATATAGTACATACAAATTGGGCAATTGACAAAGGTTAGAAAGGCAATGCCCCCCCTCTCTGCTGCACAGGTCCATGTGAAGTTATATAGCACATGCAAATTGGGCAATTGACAAAGGTTAGAAAGGCACTTCCAGTATGTGGTCTGAGTGGCCAAAGGTTTTGATGCCTCTGAACAATATGCGATGACCCCCTCTCTCTGCTGCTTTCTCATTTCCATGAAAGGCCTTTGCCATTTCTCATAGAACAGGGTTCTAGATAGTCCCAGTGGTACAGCACTCTTAGCTTTACCTATCTTGACTTCAAAAAGTTGGTACACAAAAGTAGTGATACTGGGTTAATTTGAGGAAACCCAAAGAACTCCGATAGACACTTGTTTGATAAGTATTTGAAAATGATAATTTCTCCATATCCCCATTAATCATCTGATCGCCTCTTTTAATAAGAGGAGTACAATGGACTTGCCATGATAATAGGCACGTTCTAATGAAAACAAATAATTTGTTGCGAAAGTAAAGGAAATAACCAACAACTTGGACTTATTCAATTCAAGACTTGACTCCTAACATGACTAATTCAAAGCAGTAAAAACACCTGGTAACTTTATCATTTCCTTCCCCTTAAAGCAAGCACTTGTCCCCAACTGCTGATATCTTCAAAATCTGGAAACTGATTTTTCATAAATCCTAAATTCTCCCATGTTGCCTCCGCTGGCGAAATCCCCTGCCAATGTACCAAAACTTCTTTCCCTTGCTTCCTTTGATCCAAAATAGCTTGAGGATGTGGCATCAATTTATCAGAACTGGTTGTAGGAAGTTGAGTTTGAATAGTGACATTGTTCCCCACCTGTTTTTTGAGTAAGGAAACATGAAAAACAGGGTGAATTCGGGGCTCCATTGGCAACTCTAATTTGTAGGCCACCACCCCAATTCTCTGCTAGATTTTGAATGGACCATAGTACTTAGGAGAACGTTTGGTATTTTTCCTCAACGAGACAAATAACTGTCGATACGGTTGTAATTGCGAATACACCCAAGCACCAACAGAAAATTCTCTTTCAGAATGCTTTTTATCATAAACTTGTTTCATCCGTGCCTGAGCTTCTTTTAAATTCTCTCTTTCAACTCTCTAAGAGTTGTGTCTCTGTCAATTAAGTCATTCTCCACTGCGGCAACCTTTGCTGTTCCCGGTATGTTAGACAAGAGGCTTGGAGGAACACGTCCATATACTACCTCAAAAGGCGTCTTCTTAATACTTGAGTGCCAACTTGTATTGTAACTGTATTCTGCCCAAGCTAACCATCGGACCCAATGCGTGGGTTGTGAACTAGTGAGACATCGGAGATACATTTCAATCGTTCTGTTCACCACTTCACTTTGGCCTTCAGTCTGGGGATGATAGGCCGAACTGAAATTAAAATTAGTACCATTCAACTGAAACAACTCTGTCCAAAAATGGCTTGTGAATGTCGGATCTCTGTCACAAACAATTAAGCTAGGCATACCGTGTAAACGAAAAATGTTATCAAAGAAAATTTGAGCAACACTCACAACAGTATATGGATGAGACATGGCAGTGAAATGGGCATACTTGGACAATCTGTCTACTACCACAAATATGGTAGATTTTCCTTTAGAAGTGGGTAGGCCATCGATGAAATCCATAGCAATGTCTTCCCATATTTGATCTGGAATTGGCAACGATTGCAAAAGACCTGCTGGTGAAAGATGGTCTACTTTATGACGTTGACAAACATCACACCTTCTGATAAACTCCTTGATTTGCTTTCGCATTCCCTGCCAATAAAAAGTAGATCGTATTCTATGAAAAGATTTCATAAATCCTTCATGAGTACTACCGTGAAATTGGCTAATTATGTCTTCGATAAGAGATGAGTCTTTGGCAAGATAAATCTTCTCTTTGAAAAATAGTAGTCCATTCTGGAATTTCCAAGGACCTAAAGCTTCCCCATCACTGATCAATTTCACCAACTGTTGGAGGTCTGAGTTTGTTGCAACTTCTTCTTTGATTGCGATCGTCCATCTAGGAACTGGTTGAGAAATTGCTAGTGCCTCCCCTTTGTCATGTTTGTGTTGTCGAGAGAGTGCATCTGCGACAATGTTCTCTTTCCCTTTCTTGTAAATGATGACAAAATCAAATCCCATTAGCTTGTACAGCCATTTTTGTTGTGCGCTAGTTGTGATTTTTTGATACCATAGATGTTTGAGGCTTTGTTGATCGGTACAAATCACAAACTGCCTGCCTAGAAAATATGCCCTCCACTTTTGTACTGCCATAACTAGTGCTAACATCTCTTTTTTGTAAGTTGACAGCAAAAGATTTTTGCCTTTGAGAGCGTAGCTGTAGAAAGCAATTGGTCTATCCTGTCGTAAAACTCCGCCAATTCCAGAACCTGATGCGTCACACTCGATAATGAAGGTTTTGGAAAAGTCTAGAAGGGCTAATACTGGAGCTCCCGTCATCACTTTTTTGAGCTGTTCAAATGCTTCCTTTGCGATTGGATTCCATTTGAAAGAATCCTTGTTGAGCATCTTCGTAAGAGGGCTAGTTATATTACTGTAATTCTGAATGAACTTTTGGTAATAACCAATTAGTCCCAGAAAACCTCTCAGACCCTTGATTGTTTGAGGCTTAGGCAGGCCACCATGGCAGAGATTTTATCAGGGTCAATTGCAGCTCCTGAATTAGTTATAATATGGCCCAAATATTTGACTTCTGCCTGCCCAAATTCACACTTCTCAAGCTTGACAAATAACTTGTTAGACTTAAATACAGAAAATACAATCTCAAGGTGTTTAAGATGATCCTGCCAAGATTTGCTATAGATTAGAATGTCATCAAAAAACACAAGAACAAACTTCCGTAAATAGTGTCGGAATTCCTCGTTCATGAGTGCTTGAAAAGTTGATGGTGCATTGGTGAGGCCAAACGGCATGACCAGGAACTCGTAATGGCCATGATGAGGACAAAAAGATGTTTTTTCCACATCGTTAGTGTGCATCCGTATCTGGTGATAGCCTAAACGGAGATCCAATTTTGAAAAAATTCTAGCTCCATGTAACTCATCCAATAACTCATCGATTATTGGAATGGGAAATTTATCCTTCACAGTAATTGAATTCAATTCCCTATAATCGATACACATCCGCCGCGAACCATCATGTTTCTTCACCAAAAGAACTGGAGATGAATACGGGCTATTGCTAGAGCGAATCATTCCAGCTGATAACAATTCTGTTATTAGCCTTTCAATCTCAGATTTCTGGAAGTGTGGGTATCTGTATGGTCGTACTGAAATTGGTCCCTTCCTTGGCATTAGTGGAATTTTATGATCTTGCAAGCGTTTTGGTGGCAGCTCTTTTGGTAGTAACAAAACTGCATGGTACTTATGTAAAAGTGGTTGTATCTGGGTAGGAATATTTGAACTGGTTTGTTTCATTTCTAGGTTTTCTAACAAAAATAGCTGCAAAAGAACTCCATCCCTCCCTTTTCTAGCAATAACCTCAATCTGATTCATATTGACAACTTTGTTATCCGGAATGGACAACCCTTGTAACGTCACCTCCTTATTGTTAGCATTAAACTTCATCTGTAATTTGGAAAAATCCCATAGTATAGGCCCTAATGTGCAAAGCCATTGAGCCCCTAGAACCACATCATATCCTTGTAGAGGTAAGAAGTAAAAATCAACATGCATTTGGAAGCCTTGTAAGGTAAGGGGGATGTTTGTGCATTTACCTGGACTTTCTAATTGCTCACCAGATGCCACTGTCACCCTTAGATTCCCTCCCAATTGTGGTTTCAAGCACACCTTCTTTGCTAACTTTTCACTCACAAAATTGTGGGTACTTCCAGAATCAATAAGAGCATAAACAACAACTTGACGTAGGCTTCCTTGAATTCGCATGGTTTCAGCACTTCGAACTCCATTGATGGCATGAAGAGAAATTTCAGGGGTCTCCACAAGCTGATTTTCATCCTCACAATCCTCCTCCATGATTAGGTCTCCATCGTCTTCATCCAAACAAGCTTCAATGACAAACAGCTTCTTACAATGGTGGCCTTGTTTGAACTTCTCATCATAATTGTAACAAAGCCCTTTATTTCTTCTATCCTGTAGCTCTGTAGGCGTCATTTTTCGGACTGGAATTACAGGCTGATAATGGGTGGTGTTCTTGTCAGGCTGGTGATTGTTTTTTAGGACTGGAGGATTAATTCTACGTTGGGATAAATTGCGAGCTTCATAGACGCGAGCCAATCCGATAGCCGCAGTGAGTGCTGTTGGTCTACCTGCTTGCACATCAGCTTGAATTGAGTCTTGTAACCCACTAACAAAACAACTTACTTGTCGAGCTTGCGGAAGATGCCCAACGTTTGCAAGTAGTTTCTCGAATTGTGCTTGATAATCTTGAATGGTCCCAGATTGTTGCAATTTAGTAAGTTCTCCAAAGAAATCACAGAATTGATTCGGACCAAAACGAGAGAGCAATCCTTCCTTGAAATCACTCCAAACAAGAACCGGATTTTCTTGTTTTTGTAATTGATACCATAACTGGGCATCACCCTCAAGATGAAATGATGCTAGAGATACTCGATCGGCTTCGGGAGTTTCTTGGAATTGGAAAAATTGTTCAGCTCTGCATAACCAGCTAGTTGGACCCTCTCCACCATTAAATCGAGAAAAAACTAGCTTCACCAATCTCGGTATGTAAGAACTGGATGACCCGAAACCATTTCCGGTGTTGCTATGCTGTCACCCACCAACTGTTTGACTTGGTGCTCGTGAGGATTCTCCATGTTCTGTAGCTGTCTTGTTTGCAAGATTATCCACGCGAGTGGATAATTTTTCCAACATGTCTGCCATACGGTTAAGGAGTTCTTGTTGACCAGTGGAAAGTGATTCCATGGTTTGCTCCAAATTCTCTACACGTTGATCCATGCCCGAGATCTGATACCACTTTGGTACAACACTCTTAGCTTTACCTATCTTGACTTCAAAAAGTTGGTACACAAAAGTAGTGATACTGGGTTAATTTGAGGAAACCCAAAGACCTCCGATAGACACTAGTTTGATAAGTGTTTGAAAATGATAATTTCTCGATATCCCCATTAATCATCTGATCGCCTCTTTAAATAAGAGGAGTACAATGGACTTGACATGATAATAGGCACATTCTAATGAAAACAAATAATTTGTTGCGAAAGTAAAGGAAATAACCAACAACTTGGAATTATTCAATTCAAGACTTGACTCCTAACATGACTAATTCAAAGCAGTAAAAACACCTGGTAACTTCATCACCCAGTCTCCCAGATTGCCCCCTCTCTCCACTGCTTTCTCATTTCCAGACTCTACTACGAAAGGCCTTTGCCATTTCTAATAGAACGGGGTTCTAGATAGTCCCAGTCTCCCAGATCGACTATATGCACAGAGGCAGATCTACTAATTGGCTGGGGGCCAAAATTTTGAAAATTTGTTTTAACATTATTTTTTATAGAAATTTAAAAAAAAATTAGGATCCCCTCCCCTCAAAAAAAAAAAATTTATTCATATTTTTATAAGAAACCCTTTTAAATTCTTGCCCCCTTAAGTCTATGTCTAGATCTGCCACTGATACACACCCATTAAGCATGAGTTTGATTTAAGTCAAACCAAACGTATGATAAGTTCCAATCCAAATGGATGATAAGCTTGCAAATAAAACGTAATGTCAAAGCAGTGTTACCTTTGTCTTTAATTGTCTAGTTATAAGAAAAACTAGAAACGCTTTGTCTTTCATTGTTACTAAGTCACAAAAACCCTAAAATAAAAAGACAAAACCTAAATCCTCATCGAACCCAAGAAAACACACTATCAGTGGTTGCATTGAAGGGTTAGAGATATCCCCGTAGTGATTGATTAATGAATAACAAATACAAAACCGCAATGGATGCATTGGCTGGAAAGAGAAATAAATGCATAAATAAAAACCAAGAAATTACTAGGCAGCATCAAGATAAAGTTCAAATCACAAGAGATTATAGTTTGATTATGATTGAAAGAGTACCTTAGCAGTGAATGTTATGTTTTCGAGTTGGCAATTCCAGTTATCTTCGCACTCGATCATGCTTCCTCTGTATAACTCTCCACTCTTCAGTTCTACGGTCACTATGTGACCCGAGGCCTCATGCAGAAGCTTCACTGGTATTCCCAAGCTCCTGCTCATTATTGCTACGGCTTTCCTTACTCTCAATCTCGCTCCTCTCCCTAAAATCCTCTCTGAAAGGTCACTGAAAACCCTAATTCTCACGAGCCTTATGAGACGACGAGGCGGACCCCGCAGCAATTATATAGCAGTCGCGTCAATTGAATCATAACTAAGAAGGCAAGGGTATTTATGTCAGTTCAGTAAGAATAAGAGGGTCTTCCCGTACTTTGGTAGGCAGTTGTAACGTGTCATGCTATAAATAAATGAGTCTTTTAATCGGCACGCTGGCCATTGCAATAGCGACAATCAAACACAGATATAGAGAATCGAGGCCTTCCGTCACAATTTCTCGTAGAGAGAGAATGATTTGAGAGCGTTCGATGCGTAGACTATCAACAGGACGTTGAAGATGCGAGGTTACATGGCGTTGGTAGAGGATATGCTTTGCTTGTCAGTTCATCAATCAAATCATTATGAAAAACAAAAATGAGAAAACAAGACAAAATGCTTTTTGTGACTGCGGGACCAACGGCTCCACTCCACGGTTCAGATTTTCCTGATTGTAATTATCAGTTTTATCGTGATGCTAACGTCTCCTGTTTCGGGGTGCATTTAACGTTCATCGTTTAATGTTCAGATTGTATAGAAGCTTCGGTATGAGAGAGGAGGAAACCCTAGAAGAGTGAGATTGTTAAAGGCAGATGAAGTAGTGAGACTGGATTGAGGAAAATGTACGGATCTTCGAGCCTTTTCTCGGCACCTATTGTTGGGTCCTTAACACCGTTCTCAAGCAAAGACTCTGCAACGGTAATTCAAATTTGCCTCTCAGTTGTGTTATTTTTTCATCTTTCCACAATTCTTGTGCCATTTTTGGTCTGAATTCTTTCCATAGTCTACCAGTAACTGCAAACGAGTCATTAGGTTCCATATTTAAATATAAAGACTATTGTTTTCAGTAAGTTCTTGTCGTATTTGGATTAGTTGATTGTTTATCTGATCGTCAGGCAATTTCAACTAGAGGGTTTCTCCATTTTTTTTTTTTTTTGGTAACTCTGAATGTATTGGTGTTGCTGCAATCAGTAATTTGAATTTTGTTTGATGGTATGTAAATCTTCTGGGGTGTATTTCTCTTTTTAGACCATCTCCAATGCCAAATGCTTTTTTTTTTTCATGTCAAAGTTATATTTTGGCACTGCTACATGCTCCAATTATAACGCCTCAAGTTCGCTATTTTAACAACTTGAAGAACCTGCAAGATTATGGTTTAAAAGATTAAGCCCAAGTTATTAGTTGCAAGGCTTGTAGTGTCTTATAAGCCAATCAAACTCCTCGCACCTAATCGATGTAAATGGGGTATTATAATCTACCCCCTTAATTATGTGATGTCCTTGTCGTATGGCCTAATCCACAAGGTTCAGTAATTTTTCCTTGGTTGACAATGTAGGATCCAGCCTTACCACATTGCCACGATGCCCATCATGGGACCAGGTCGGCTCTGATACCACTTGTAACGCCCCATGTAGGACCCAACTCTACCACACTGTCACGACGCTAGTTACGGGATCAGGGTCGACTCCGATACCACTTGTAACAACCCAAATCCGCCATCCCAACAACTTTAAAGAGCCCACAATATTATGACTCAAAATACTTGAGCCCAAGTTATTAGTAGTCCTTAGGACCACGTCCTCGTGGGATGGATCCAAATCTCTCCCAGCTGCCTATTAAGTGGACATTCTAGGTGCTTCTATCCTTTGGAAGCCAACCCTGATACCACTTGTAACGTTCCAAGTCCACTGTCCCAATAACTTGAAGGAGCTCATAATATTATGGTTCAAAAGCTTAAGTCCAAGTTATTAGTTGCAAAGTTTGTGGTGTCTTATAAGCTAATCAAACTACTCACACTTAACTAATGTGGGATGGGGTATTACACCAATAGTGCATTTCAAAAAAATGTTATTTCGCATGTCCATTCGACATGCTCTTAAAGGAGAAAGAATGTGATTAAAATTTTCTCGTTTCTTCTTGGGTGTGTTCAATTGGATTAGCGAATTCCTTGCAGAATTGGAGTATGAGATTGATGGGGTTTGGCTTTCATATAATCGGTTGTGGGTTCTATTTTATTGAATGCATTGACATTCCAAAAGTTAATACAATAATAAGGATAAATTACACTAACCTCCCATGACGGAAAGTGAAAATACACATGTTATTCCTGGATTTTCAAAATGACACTAACATCCTTTGAAATTTATATTTTAGTGACAATTTGGCCCTTCCTTTAGTCAGCCATCATGGTCAATAATGGAATTCAATTACGTAGGCTTAATTTTTTTCAAATTCCTTTTTTACCCAGATCTTTCACCATGTCCAGCCTTGTTCATCACTACCATACTTGCAATGAAACCACACAGCACCTTTGAGGCTGTGACTACAGTTGACTGCCATTATTTTTCACCGGAAGCTGATCTATTCTAATCCACAATGGATGACAACCACAATTTTCACCACTTTGTGACTTACACCATACATCTTCCTTTGATACTCGAAACCTATTAAACATTACCTTTGAAATGAAAACACAAAACCCATTGATAATTAATTCCACCTCCACTCTTCAACAGCAGTCATTTACTAACTGCACCACCAAAAGTAACACATCACTACTAATTGCCTTCACCCTCATTTTTGCTGATTGTAACAATGTTGGCTCAATGGTTCATAAATGAGTAAGAGGTTTGGGGCACTGAAATGATGGTGGTGGTGATGGATTGAGATGGTGGAGCAAGTGATTATTACATATGAAGGTAGTATGACTGATTATATATATATATATATATATATATATATATATATATATAGTCAACCCTCTTATAATTAATAGACATGGGAGATTGATAATTTATTAATTATTACTTTTCTTATACTTTCATTAACCAATAAGTATATCTTACGTGTAACTGATTTTCGATAGAAAAATAAGACTTTATCTGCAATTTTTCAATGACAATTTAGTTTTTTCAAATCTGGGGTTATTTCTAACTCCAAAACTTGAAGCTTTAATTTTTTTTTAATACAAATCATCTCCTCGATTTGAAAATCATATTGTGAAAAGCTCCTGTGATATGCAGGGTTTAACTGCACTTCCAGAATTAGAAAATACAATAAAGTTGATTAAGGCCCATACTTGCTCCAAAAACAGCTTTTTTCATTTTGATACCTGTCAAATTATGCATAACACATAGAGCCTTGAAGTTACACAGAATTTGATGCTAAGCACAACTTATTTCTAAAACTATAACATGAACCCAGTGAACAACTAACTTCCACAAGTCTTTTACAATAAAGCAATCCAGGAATTTTGTTTACTATTTTGTGCAATATGCTATTTTATGCCATGCAGTTCTATTATTTCATCAAATTTAATTTAACTTAGTTCTATAATGATCTATGAAGTTTCAATTATCAAAAAAATAATAATATATATCTATGAAGTTTCATCTGATATCTTTTCCACAGGCCTCAAGAAATAAACGGTGCCTTGCCACACGACAACCAATTGGAGTCATCTGTGGGTCTTGGAAATTGTTTGGCCATCACAAATTCCTTTCCCCATCAAAAATCTCAACATATGGGAAGGTATCTTTGAGTTTCTGACATTTCTAGACGGACTGTTGGAACACAACCAAGGAATTCTTTTAAACAAAAGTCTGATCTGTGTGGATGGTCCTAACCATCCCATCTTCAAATTTTTTTGAAGGCCAGAAGCTTTTGGTGCATAATCCCATATAATTTATTGTTTGGGTGGCGAGGTACATTGAAATATTGAATTTACTAATAATTGACTGAAACAAATTTCTCTATCATTATGGTTCTAATTGATATTAATTGTACGTGATGGAGGGAGGAACTTTTAAATATCTATGAAATCACAAGACACGTCGTTACATTAATATTCCATTTTCTTCATTCAGCTGAACTTACGTTGGAAATTTAACAAAAATAAATAAAACAAATAAAAATAAAAGTGGACATCTTGAACCTTGACTTTATTAGAATATAAATCTCTCTTTCTCTCAAATTTTTTTTTCTAAATATTATTTGGCATACATTTTGTGTAAGTAAGTAGTGATCTCATGTTTTTCTTCTACTAGGTGGAACAAAATTCCATAGCCTTGGCTGTCTTGACTGGCGACAACCCAACAATGACAACCACTGAAGATGACACTGAAAATATCGGTCTCTTGGGTGTGGATCCAGGCTTGGAACCATATAAAGATCACTTAAGATATAGATTAAAGAGATACGTGGATCAGAAAATTCTGATTGAGAAATATGAAGGCAGCCTCGAGGAGTTTGCTCAAGGTGATGTTTTAAAATCAGCAATTCAAGTAAATTTCTGCTCTTCCTTTTCATTCCTACGTGGGAAATTGTGGACCTACTTCCACATTTCTACATTTATCACTTGCTGGAGACTACTACAAATAGGAGATTCAGCATATCAGACAGATGAGTTCCTAAATAGGAGCTTCAGCATATCAGACCAATGAGTTCCTAAATGAGATCGTTTGCAGTAATATCAGCTAGGCATATTATTTTTCTTGTACAACAAATGCGTTCAGCTAAATGGTTAGAAGATTTCAATGTCAGAACTTCTAAAACTATATTTTCCTTTGGTCTTTTAATTGGGTTTTGGTGTGTTCCCAACAGTGTATTTCAAGCTCTAACACCTCCTCCCCTCCACGTGCCACCCGTCTCATACATGGAGAGGCAAGAAAACAGCAGAAGAATGGAATAAAATGGAGTACAACTTTGCCTAAACATTCCGAACAAGGGGACAAATATATATAGAAAGATTTGAACCCAAGACCTCTCAGAAGTAAAGCTATAATACCATGTTAGAACACCAATTGCTCTAAAATCTTAAGGTGTTAGAGAATGAGCCCAATAATGTATATTATGTCTAATGGGATGCCCGTTTTTGTTTAATGGCTTATCTAAGTTTTTGATTTGGTTGCTAGTTACTTTTTTAGTATAAAGCTTCTCATTATCCATTTGTTTTATGTTGTAGGTTATTTGAAATTTGGATTTAACAGAGAAGAAGGTGGCATAGTGTACCGTGAGTGGGCACCTGCAGCTCTGTGAGTTCTTTGGCTCACACAAATACAAGGTTATCATTTTTTTTTGTGGTCTTCATTTGTGTTAACTTTGGAGTTGAATTTCCAATAATTTAGGGAAGCGCAAGTTATTGGGGACTTCAATGGATGGAATGGTTCCAACCACAAAATGGAAAAGAATCAATTTGGTGTTTGGAGTATCAAGATTCCTGACTCTGGTGGGAATCCCGCCATTCCTCACAATTCTAGAGTCAAGTTCCGCTTCAAGCATGGAAATGGCATTTGGGTTGATCGAATCTCAGCTTGGATAAAGTATGCCACTGTGGAACCTAACATTTTTGCGGCACCATATGATGGTGTATACTGGGACCCACCATCTACAGAAAGGTGCTAACTATTTATCTTTTGAACTGTTGAATATCTTCCTTAAAGAACAAGACAAAACCATTCAAAGAGCCAAATACCAGGGAACCCATAGTTATGAGGAACAATTTCCTGGACCTTCAATCTATTAGGGTAGTTGCCCCCCATAATTTTTCATATTTTTATAATAGACCTCCTAAAATTTTAATTTTTAAAATTCCCCCCCCCCCCCAATACTTATAGTCTAGATCCAACTTTGTTTGTGACAATTTACTTGTATAATGTAGTTTAACATTGCTTAAGATTTGGAGTGGAACCACAAAATGGAAAAAGAATCAACATATTTTCTTTTATCGAAGTACAAGTAGATAATTATTATTTTTTTGATACAAGTACAGGTAGAAATTAGTGGTTACTTGACCAATTGTTTCATTGAGCATGCAGGTATCAATTTAAATACCCTCATCCTCCAAAGCCCAAGGCTCCACGCATATATGAAGCTCATGTTGGGATGAGTAGTTCAGAACCCCGCATAAATTCATACAGAGAGTTTGCAGATGATGTTCTGCCTCGTATTCAGGCCAATAACTATAATACAGTCCAGTTGATGGCTGTAATGGAACATTCCTACTATGCATCATTTGGTTATCATGTTACAAACTTTTTTGCTGTAAGCAGTAGATCTGGAACACCCGAGGACCTTAAGTATTTGATTGATAAAGCCCACAGCTTAGGTTTGCAGGTCCTGATGGATGTTGTTCACAGCCATGCAAGTAATAATGTTACAGATGGCCTTAATGGCTTTGATGTCGGTCAAAGCTCACAAGATTCTTACTTCCATACTGGAGAACAAGGCTACCATAAGTTATGGGATAGCAGACTGTTTAACTATGCTAATTGGGAAGTTCTCCGTTTCCTTCTATCCAACTTGAGGTGGTGGTTAGAGGAGTTCAGATTTGATGGGTTTCGATTTGATGGAGTAACTTCAATGTTGTATCATCACCATGGAATCAACATGACATTCACGGGGAATTATAATGAGTATTTTAGTGAGGCAACAGATGTTGATGCTGTGGTTTATTTGATGCTAGCCAATTGTTTGATTCATAATGTCTTTCCGGATGCAACTGTAATTGCCGAAGATGTTTCTGGTATTCCTGGACTTGGTCGGCCTGTCTCTGAGGGAGGAATTGGTTTTGACTACCGCCTGGCAATGGCCATTCCTGACCAGTGGATTGATTATTTAAAGAACAAGAAAGATGAGGAGTGGTCAATGAAAGAAATATCATTGAGCTTGACAAATAGGAGATACACTGAGAAGTGCATAGCTTACGCCGAGAGCCATGACCAGGTTTTAGATTTTCTATTCATGTATAATTTTCATCTTGGAAAATCCTTTGATTGCGTTCCAACTTTTAGTCCTTTGGGAACTGTTTCAAATTTGATATCAAAACTCACTTGCCAAAAAGAAAAAGTAACACAAATTTTTTTAAAGTTTAATTGAACTGTATCTTCTTTTCTTTGCTACATCTTCTCATAATTGCTTCCAGCATTGCATAATTCATTTTGTCTCGTATATTTCTTAATTGTTTGCTTTCTATTCTTTTCTGTAGTCTATTGTGGGTGACAAGACTCTTGCATTTCTCCTAATGGATAAAGAAATGTATTCTGGCATGTCTTCTTTGACGGATGCTTCTCCAACTATTGAGCGAGGGATTGCACTTCACAAGGTTCTGTTTTATACACTTGACGGCCTTCCGTGGGTTGTGGTTTCTCTCATGGCTCAATATCACTACTTTAGGGTCACACATCTCAAGTTAACATGGCTAAGTGATCCAATAATAGAATAGTAGTTCTTCTTTTTTTCCAATGGCACTTGGCTACACAAAGGGGGTAGCCTGCCCATGCCTGTTGAACCCCCTAACCTGCAGGATTCAGTCCCTAAGTAACCAAAGCCGCCTAGGGGACCTGCAATCCTGCAATCCATGGATTTGGACTAAGAGTGAATTGGGGCAAATACGTGGATCAGTATTTTGAAGAGCGCGGATTGGCATGCAGATGGCATGAATTCTTGTATTTTACACATTTTGTTGGAAGTTTGACTAAAATTAACATAGACAACTTTATTTGGTCACTGATGTCACATGTGGTCTGTACATAATTCAGCCACTAGAGTCAGCATTCACAAAATTTTGAAATTAAAAGCTTGGAAAAGAATTGAACCTATACCTGTGGAAACGTTAAGAGGCCCAAAGACCAAGCCACACTACTTCTAATGCTAACCTTGCACTTGCTTCTTTTTTTTTTTACTTATATCATTTAGAAAAAAAATGAATAAACGATAAACTTCTAACTAATATTTTTCTTATCAATCATTTATTTACCATACATATGGGTAATTATTTGTATACTCATTTATATATTTTATAAGTGCTCTCGAGAAGTTCTAAACCTTAAGAATGTTTAAAATTGCTGCTCTCGCTTCATGCTTCAGTCACTTGGTAAGAGATGATAGCAGATAGGCTACCTGGCACCTTCAAACAGTGGTTCTTTATTTTTGTACTTGACGAAAAAAAATGGTTATATTTTCAGTCCAGAAAACAGTAAATTTTTAGATTTCTTATAGATTATGTTAAGGTCTCATGTGTTGTCTTCCGATGAATTTTATACTTCCTATCACAATTCTCATTGCTACAATTTTGTTTTGCAGATGATTCATTTTATAACAATGGCATTAGGAGGAGAGGGCTACCTTAATTTCATGGGAAATGAGGTAAGTAACCAGGCCCCACCATTTGCCCGCAAACTCATGGAATTTGTACGCATCAAGAGTTGGGTACTTCTTGAAAAATATATTTTTAGTATGCCATCTAAGTTTTAATTTGGTTGCCTTTGAGAAAAATTGAATTTCTTAGAAAAAAAAGATGGATTTTTGCTCAAAAGTACAATATTGCTTAAAGGTAAGCATGAACACATGAAAATAAGATGAACAAAAATGATGAAATCAGCCAATGGTTGAGCCACTTTTTTCAAATTCCATACTAAGGATGTTCAAAGGAGGGCGGGCCTTGGCACAATGGTATGGTTGCTCCATTGTGACCTTGTGGCTACGGGTTCGAGTCGCGAAAATAGCCTCTCTGCTTGCGGGGGTAAGGCTGCATATATCTAACCCTCCCCAGATCCCGTAGTGGTGGGAGTCTCGTGCACTGGGCTAGCCCTTTTTTTTATACTAAGGATGTTCAAGAAGTCTTATGAGAAAGTGAAAATAATGCCTAGGGACTCTTTCCCAAGAAAATAGTTTACTGTCTTCATTCATTATAAATATTTTTCAAGGAACCCATTTGTAAAAAGAGACATATACCAATATATTAGTTTCATGCCCTATAAATGTTTTTTTCAATTTTATATTTATGTTAAACTTCCTTGTCATGAATGCTTATTAGTTCGGCCATCCTGAGTGGATTGACTTCCCAAGAGAAGGCAATGGTTGGAGTTATGAGAATTGCAGGCGGCAATGGGACCTGGTGGATACAGATCACTTGAGATACAAGGTTCAGAGTCTCATTTTTAGCAATTAAATCTTTTATTTTTGGTTTGTTACATGCATAGAGTACTTAGTTCAGGACATCAGGAGCCAACCTCCATCCTACTCACTTCCTCACACAAATAAGGAAGTTGTAGACGGATGCTGGCCTAAAATTTTCCAGATCCCAATTTCACAATTTCTTAAACCATAACTCGACCTTATGGCCTTGACCACTTGATCCATTTCATATTTGGGCTGTTTAAAATTGTATTGTTAATCGTCTGGTCAAAATCCATATCATTTATGCCTCAAGAATCTAATCATGTCAGCTTATGACACAGGATTGTGGTGGGATGGCTCTACTTTTGCACAATGCAACACCTTTGTATTATATAATTCTTGGTTCTGCATATAATGTTTTAATTTGTAGTTTCGTGCCTAATTTTTCATTTTTTTCTTGTCATAATCGAGTCCTAGTATATAAGTCTTTTGTTCTTTGTACTCGAAACTTGTACAGTTCATGAACGCATTTGACAGAAGTATGAATGCTCTTGATGAGAAATTTTCATTCCTTGCGTCAACAAAACAGATGGTCAGCAGTACAAATGAAGATGACAAGGTACAGATGCTTCTGGGAAGTTAACCTTTTCTCATCTAAAATTAGTGGTGGAATATATGAAAATCCCAATGGTCATATAAGCAATTGATAGGAGAAGTGCATAATACGTTCTAGTTAGTTTAGTCTGAAGAGTGTTTTTGAGGAGTAACCCATAGGTTTATAACTTTTGGCATTAGAGATGATCTAATCAAATTCAAGCAACTCATTGAACTTGAATAGGAGAGCTAATTGATGAATTCCTGATACAATAAATATTTTTCGATTTTCTCTTCATGTTAAGGATTTTTTTTTTTTGATAAGTACATGTTAAGGATTGTCCACTGGTGTTGTATGTTCAAGTAACAATAATAACATTCAAATTTCTTAACTTAACAAAAAAAAATGTAGTCTTGGTCAATTTGGTTTGATAGTGTTGAATTGAAAACAGAGACCCAAAATAAATAACAACTTTTTTTATTACAAGAAATTATTCATACACAAGCTAAGATACATGTTAGACACACACCAATATACATGTGACCACTTGCATCTGCTGGACATACATAGACAATAACCCAAAGACCTGTATTTATTAAATATTCCACTGCCCTCATGAAGTCAGTTTCCTGCTTAACTCAAGCTGGTGCTGCTTCAAAAGTTTATCACAGCAAGCAGCAGTAAAGAAAGACTCTAGAGGGCAAGGGAAAGTTCTTTAGAGAGAATATTCTAGAGAGAGAATTCTAGAGAGAGACCGTGTTGACTCTCAACAGATAGAACTTCACAGAGATCCAAAATAAATAACAACTTTTTTTTATTACAAGAAATTATTCATACACAAGCTAAGATACATGTTAGACACACACCAATATACATGTGACCACTTGCATCTGCTGGACATACATAGACAATAACCCAAAGACCTGTATTTATTAAATATTCCACTGCCCTCATGAAGTCAGTTTCCTGCCTAACTCAAGCTGGTGCTGCTGCAAAAGTTTATCACAGCAAGCAGCAGTAAAGAAACACTCTAGAGGGCGAGGGAAAGTTCTGTAGAGAGAATATTCTAGACAGAGAATTCTAGAGAGAGACCGTGTTGACTCTCAACAAATAGAACTTCACTTTGTTAATATCTGGCATATTGATTATTTGTGTCACTTTGCAGGTTATTGTGTTTGAACGTGGAGATCTAGTTTTTATTTTCAACTTTCATCCAGAGAATACGTATGATGGGTATGTTCTTCAAAACTTCTTGGAGAAGGCTTGGAGGACAATGATGATGATAACATTATATTTATGGGTTTTTTTATATTTTGTCATTGATCTATATACAGTTACAAAGTTGGGTGCGACTTGCCTGGGAAATATAGAGTTGCACTTGACAGTGATGCTTGGGAGTTTGGTGGGCATGGAAGAGTAAGAGACCCCTTATTAAATTGATATATGTGCTTTTCTGTATTGCTTTAAGAGTGTAATATAATATAGCTTATAGAAACTGCTTGACTGGAATGGTCCTACATGGAATGAAACTCTATTGTGGATTAATTGATTTATCTGTGTTACTATTTGCAATTGGGGGTATGCCTTTTTTTTACCTTTTCACTATGGCAACCCAGAATTACCTAAGACCCCATCCCATCCCATCTATACTACACTATTGATCTACCCAACCCAACCCATGGAAGATGATATTCAAGCTCCTTGGGGGACCTATTTCTTTAAACTGACACCCAGTAGACTTTACCACTAGAAATTGATGTCATCTTCACTTAAAAATGACATAATTAGAGCTTCAAGAGTGATAAAACTTTGTGTTCTGATTCAATCACTCACTATATAATATAAGATTTCAAGGCACATCTATGTAAGAAGATAATATACATGTGGTTACAGATTTGAAACCACATGGTTGGCTGGCTGAAATTTGAATATTATCAACATTTTCTACTGCAATTTTCAGTTACGTGGGTATTTTAGCACTTCGTATGTGGTTTGAAACTAATGGGAGTTTTGGATGAAACTGATTCATCATTTTCTGTTGATCTCTGGATACACTACATAATTTCTTGTGGCAGGTGGGCCATGATGTGGACCATTTCACATCCCCTGAAGGAATACCTGGAGTGCCTGAAACAAATTTCAACAACCGTCCCAACTCTTTCAAAGTACTGTCACCAGCTCAAACATGTGTGGTATGATTCTGTGTCTTTTCTGGTCGTACTCTTTATTTTTTGTTGGAATTAGTTGTTACAGTGCAGCATTACAACCCTTTCTGCGAAGGCTCAGTTTGTGCTGTTGATACCATTTCTTGGAAATTAACATAACAAATTGATTACATGTGGTAGGGTGTATGACGGTATATCTTCTCTTTGCTATAGATATTAGATAAATGCATCTGTTCACCATACTAAAATGATGAAATGTTCTTTCTTTTTTTTTTTTTCCTTCTCTCTCCTCCCTCTAATGTTAATTTTTTTTTTTTTGTTTAAATAATTGAAATGACTAATTACAAAAAAGAGAACACGTACTTAGAGCTTCGTGGCCTTTCTGCGAAGGCTCAGTTTGTGCTGTTGATACCATTTCTTGGAAATTAACATAACAAATTGATTACATGTGGTAGGGTGTATGACGGTATATCTTCTCTTTGCTATAGATATTAGATAAATGCATCACTATTCACCATACTAAAATGATGAAATGTTCTTTTTTTTTCCCCTTCTCTCTCCCCCCTCTAATGTTAAGTTTTTTTTTTTGTTTAAATAATTGAAACGACTAATTACAAAAAAGAGAACACGTACTTAGAGCTTCATGGGCTCGGTTCTCTGCTGCTGCACTAGTCTGTGATTGACTCTTGTATGTATTGAGGAGTCGGTGCATGCAAGATCGCCAAAGGGTACTCTCTTGGGGTCAAGCCTTTGAGGGAGTATTTATCGGGATTTGCCCCCTTTTGCAGAAAAGAGAAATTTTGTCTCTTAGGGCATGTGTGGCTGCAAAAAAATAGTGTTTAAGCAATAGTTATAATGATGGTATGTCAACTGTATCAATTAATATGGTATATACAATGGCTCTATCCAGGGCAGGGCTAGCATGGGGCCAAGGGGCAATTGCCCTCAAATATTTTTTTGTACTTTTTATTCTTTTAATTTGTATTTCTGCCTCCTTAAGTCTAAAATCTTTTACACTTTTACCCTAATTTTAATTTTAATTTCAATTTAACCTCTTCATGGGACTTTTATAGACTTGTTGAAATTTTTTTGGATAGCCTTTAATTTTTTTAAGGATCTCTTTTTTTAAATTGATTTCTTATTTAATTTGTAAGTGTTTTTTTTATCAACTAATTTAATTCTTAATCAATATTAAATTTTTGTACTTCTTTAATTTTTAACTATGATTGTACATTTTTTAACACCCCCCCCCCCCAAAAAAAAAAAAAAAAACAAATTCTTGACTCTCTACCTGGCTCTATTACTTCCCATTTGGACTATTTTTAATTACATTATTGTTTTAGGCCTTATGTGATGATTGTAAAGTTACAAAATTTTATTTGAAGCTACTTACAGGTTATTTTGTTAAAGGTTTATTATAGGTTTGAAGAAAGTGAAAATTACGAGTCAGGGTGTGCCAATGAGTCGATGGTTTTAGCAAACGTGGTGGATAGCAATCAGAAATTTGAAGAAACAGAATCGGCTTCTGATGACAATAATGATGCTGCCTCAAGTGAGATAGTGGAAGAGAATGAAGAACCCACATCAGATGATTGACAGTCTTTTGCTCCATTATACATCACAGTGTGTATTGCATGAAGAAAGCTGTCCGTTTGTCCATACATATCAGTTTGTGAAGAATTGTAGTTACATATTTTACCGTTAATGCCTGAGGTAATACTTATAGTTTGTTATGCGGTTGAGGAAGGGAGTTTGTCGAAGCTATTATGTGTGTACTTTTTATTGCAGCAGTTTGTAAACTAATATTGGCATGACATATATTGTTGGATAAAGTAAAATAACTGTTGAACATTGTGGGCATCTTGTAAACTAATATTGGCATGACATATATTGTTGGATAAAGTAAAATAACTGTTGAACATTGTGGGGAAGGTGCTTATAAACATTATGCATAACATTGGGCAGCTGTTGTGACATTTTATTTATTTATTTTGTTTGATAAACCTTAATTTCACCTTTCTTTTTGGCTTGTAGGTCTAATATTTTTATTAACTATCAAGTGGGAGGGACTTAACGGCAAGTTTTGCAAGCAATGTAGATTTTTGACTTGTGAGGTATCTAATAATGTTAGACTGACTTAAAAATTTTATTAAAAGTGTTTATCTTCATGAGTTGTCAGTGTTGTACTGGTTGAATATCACATCATGTCATATGATGATGTGATATTCAGCCAATACAACACTGTCAACTCATGAAGATAAACATTTTTGGTAAAACATAAAAGTAAGAGGAACATTACTCGTGAGGTATCTCTAGAAGTGAACCAAATCTAGACTTAAACTTAAATTCGAGTCAACTCAAATCAATATCAAATCAATTTTTTATTCAAACTCAAATTTAAATTAGTGCAATATTATTCATAAACTCAAATAATTGTTCACACTTCAAAGTAAATTTAAAACTTTTGCGACATGATAAAGTGCTTTTTTTTTAGAACAAATAGAGAATTTTTTAAAGAAGATTTGAATAAAAATTAAGAGATTGTTAGAGAGTATCAAATTCAAATGAAATTTTTATTTAAATTTGAATAAAATTTTGATTTATTATTGGTGTTGGTCTAAGTCGGGAAAATTTTTCTAAGCAAATTTTAGATGATGGTTGGCCTTTTAATGGATCTAGTTTGGATTAATATAAGCTGAAAAAATAAATCAATTAAAAGGCTTAACCTAAATCATTTATATATTTCGAATATAAAGTAAAATAATGCAATCATATTGAAAAATTTTGAAACAACATTAAAACACAAAATTATTTAAGAAACAATTATTTGCTATTACTTTCACACAAACCTATTTTTTAGTACTCCGAAAAGCCTAACCATTTAACCGGGTTAAATTCGAAAGTAGGGTTAAAAAACACTTAATTTTCAGTTTGGTGTTCTTTTTAACTTAGTTACGGGATTTAGGATTGTTTTTAAAATCGTCTTTCGAAAATAGGTTTTCTATTTTAAAAACTCATTTTTTGAAACAACACTTTCAAAAGCGTCTTTCAGAAATACGCTTTGAAACAAAATTTTGTTTTAATAAATCGTCTTTCAAAAAGATGTTTTTGAAAGCGTCTTTCTAAAAGACGTTTTCTAACATTTTTTTTTTTTTTTTGTTAAAATCATCTTTTGGAAAGACGATTTCAAAACATTGGTATCTAATTCAATAAATTGTTAACTTTCCTCCAAGTGACTCACAGAGTTGAGAGCTGAATAAGATCTTTGTATAAAAAAAAGTCTTGTAAATTTTTCGCAACCTCCAACTATGCTTTAACAAGAAATATCAAACCATCCAGCCACATGATCAGTTGCAGTATTTAGCAACCAACTAAAACTATGCATGGCAGGAAAATCAGCTCGATAATTTGAAACTATTACAACAATTAATATCAGTTGCAGTATTTTTCAACCATTTTTTTCTTTCTAACAAATACAATCCTTCCCAACCATTATCCAATCAAAAAAAGTACTATTGACTCAAGATTTCTTTTTACTTTTTCCCTCTTCTTCAGTATTCAAATTTGATGCGATAACCACTATCCCTGTGCACATATCTGCCAACATTACAACATCATATACAACACCAAATAATCAGAATGTATAATGACATCTAAAGAAAAATAATATATATATATATACACACACACACACACACACACATACACACTACCTTATAAATTTAAGTTCCACATCGAGGTTGTTTCTTTTGACGAACTGGCCTTCTTTGTGAGTGTTCAAGTTGTTGCTCAAGTTGTGACTTGAAAAGGACCTACATCATCTCCATCGTTGTGAACCACTGTCAACCCCTCAATGCCCATGTCATCACCCATCCCACCTATCTCAATTGCCTTTGTGTGCATAGCTAGTTCAAGATAATCAATGGGAGAAATGCATTGTGGAAGTGTATCGGGTGGCGTGGATCCATGTGAATGTTTAGTGTACGCGGACGGAGACGCCATTGACGATGGAGGGGGAGTTACTGTGGAACTGCCGACATGACGACGACATCTCTTGTATGTTATAATGCCACGACCTCGTCCTCGAGGCACTGGTACTGACTGTGATGGCATTGGCTCACTTGATATGTGCCCGTCCATGATACACTGATGAGATTGAATTGCTTATAGGGCATAATAACTCAGTGTCTGAATATCAGCAAAGGCCTGGTGTAAGTCAACCCGATCGGCACTGTAATACCCCGACTTGAGTTAGGTAGTACCCAACTCGGGTTGGATCGGGCCAAATCATGTAACCTCAAACTGTAAGCCAAAATATTACGTGAATAAAACTGAATGTACAGTTCATAATGTATTCGATATATGATGTACGGGTATGAGTGAGGGGCAGTCCTGAGTACCCCAGGGGCCGCCATACCGGAAGCCTTACTTTTACGAAAAAGCGTGCACATGAGTGTATATATATGTGTATTTAAATATACATATGTATATATATATATACATATATAAATAGAAATAATTATATATATAGCATAAAATTATGTATGTATATATATATATTATGATTATTTTAATTAATATATATATAACCTATAACCAAATTCAAAGCAACATTTAATGTGGGGGTTGGGAATTCAGAAAAGGAAGGAAAGTTAGAGAAGGGAGGAAGAAGAAAAGAAAAAGGAAGAGAGAAAGTGGGTGGTGAGTGGCTATATATATATATATGCGTAGTGCGTTTAATAGAAAATTAGAAAACAAGAAGGAAAAGGAGAAGCTGAGAGAAGTTTGGGAGATTCAGAAGCGGAGAAACAGAAGAAAAAAGAAGGATACTGCCGTCATTAAAGTGAGTGCAATTCAAAGATTTGTGTTTTTCTGTTCTTAAGTTTTTGAGTAGATAACATGCTAAAAACGATAGGGTTAGATAGGATATTTAGAAAGAAGCTTACTGTACTGTACATGTGTAACACCCTGATCTGAATTAGGAATCATTAAGCTGTAGGTTATAAATTGGTGATCGAGACCTTAAGTAACGGGGTCGGTTTCGACCCTGACACGTGAGCTTTAGTAAAAGTCCTGAAAACTCAGGACGACTGTACATCACTTTCATTACAATCACCAACCTGTTGGCCCAGGACGACTGTACATCACTTTCATTGCAATCACCAACCTGTTGGTTATGTAGTGATTATATGTTTTCACGTTAACTGCCGACCCTTCATACGAGTATAAGATTCAGGCACACATCCCGAGGTTATGAAAAAAATTAGGGTGAAGATAATACACTTAAGAGAACAATTAATTTTTAAAATAATTAATTAATTTAATGTAAGGAATTATTGGTTGGTTAAAATGGAAAATATGGTGACACACACATACACACATTAAAGGTGTATCCATGTGACCAAGTATGTATGCATGTGTGTATGTTGTAAGCATACATGCATGTGTATAAGAAAATTTAAATATATATACATAAACATATATATGTAAATATCAAAATGCATGTGCAGATAGTGAAGCTGTGTGTGTGTGTGTCGGTTGTGAAGGGTGTGTGTGCGCCTTGGTGTGTTAGTATGTGAGTGTGATACATGTATATATATATATATATAAACAAAAACACACACACACACACTCATACACAGCCAAATGATGGCCTACCCAAAACAGTAGAGTAGAGAGGTACTCATTTGAGATGCTGCCATAAGTTAACTTGGTTGGTGGGGAAATCAAAAATGCAATGATCAAGCATATGCTTATATACACATATACACATTGCATACACACGCCACACATCATTTAGTCACTGAGAGAGAGGGAGGAGTTTCTGAGAAGAAAGAGAAAGGATCAGAAGGGAAGAGGATCAACAATCACAATCCAAAAAGGTGAGAATACATGAAACTATCATTTTTCTCTCTAAAATTTTGCATAGATATAAACTGTATTTAGGATTGTTTATATTATCATGATATTAAATATGTGTTTTTAAGTTGATTAGGCATGAAAATTTACTATGAGAACACCTTAAACATGAAAACCCAGAAGGCCACCATTGGAGGACCTTGCTTACAGCATGTCTGAATCCATCACCACCAAACTATGTTTGGCTTATCAAGACATCAAACAGAGGCCCTGAGGGTTTTAAAAACCCTAATACGCGATCACAAAACCTAAAAAATAATCTCCAAAAATCGAGTTGCAGGTATGGGTTCCTAAGACCTAACCTCATAAACATGAATTTATAACCTTTGTTGGGAATAGAAACAAGATCCCATGAATATACAGACCACAACAGAATAAATTTCGTAAGATTTGGTTTAAAAATAAGGGGATACGAACAAGTTGCAGGTCTGGGTTATCAACCCTCTAACCGAACTCATGGGACAAATTCGAACCCTAAAACCAAAGCTAAACCAGTCCTTAATACCTCAGTGGTGTTTGGAATTAAAAACAGTGGGGTTTGGATTGATTAAATAGCACGAAATTAAAGCTTTTAAGCTTCAAAAATTAGGGCAACAGTGAAGAAGACAATGGAGAAGACGATGAGTCGACTTACTATTTGAATCGAGTCACAAGAGTTGACTCGGACACGTGTTAGGATGAGAGTAGGGCCACCGCATTATTGGAACGACGACGTTTCATGTTAGTTTTAATTTTAAAAACATTAGGGCTGATGTCATCATGACGTCAACATCACGTGTCAAACCGACCAAATCGGTTGGTTCAATGAAAACCGGACCAGTTTACTTACAATTGAAGTGAACCAACTAGCCTGGACCGAAACTTATGAAAATTAGATTTTGACCCCTAGAACTTCTAGAAAATTTTGCTGTGGCGAAATAAATTAAATATTTAATTAATAATATTTAAATAAGAAATATTTCAAAAATGCCCCTAGGTCAAAATTTGGCCAAACAAAGTCCAAATAAAGTAAACAAATAGTGTATTTTGACTATTTTGGGCATTACGGATCAAATGGTGGGGTCCGTTTCATGAGACGGGACTTCAAAAAATAAGATACTAAAAATGCTAAAATGACCAAAATGCCCCTACTGCTACCAAACCCAAACTGAGTTTCGCGAAAGTTTAAATTGACTTTTTCAACGTTTCAGACTCAATGGTAAGTCTATTTGACCAAAAGAAGTGCCTAAAGTAAAAGGACATAAAATTTAATGAATAACATCAGTCAGGTGGCTATGAACTAAAACAATTGCCGAAGTACAAAATTAAGGCACGTATGTTGAAATGAAATACGGAAAGACCCGACACGTAAACATGTGAAGTAATTAGATTTAATTTAAAGTTAATAGAGGTACCAGAAGAGTATAGTTAAAAAATGAAATTTATTTCTAACACATTAAATCGTGTCATAAGTTAAGATTACGAGTTAAATTAAGTACATACGAAATTATGGAATATTCGTAAATCGGTTAGGATTAATACGATCTGAGCATAAGTTAAGAAGCATCAGTAGGTGATATTGCAGTGATGTGAAGTTAATGAGACTATATATGAATTATTCTTAGGAACTACAGAGGAAGTGGGAAAGCACAATTATTAGCACCGACCCTAAGGACCAAGGTGAGTAACCCTGTATTTGAAGTGGAGATTTAACTCCATATATTTGAAGAAGTTTTAAGTTCAAGTTATGTGAAGAATTTGAATATCGAATTTAGTCTTTACATGATTCCTGTTTTAAAATATTCTGTTATGACATGCTCCGTAAATGTTTTTATACAGTTCATTTCCTAAAATATTTAGCATGTTTGAGTAAAAAGCAAATTTCCTTGAATATTCTGAATTTGATTATTCCAAGTATTTGAAGTCCTATTGCAGAAGTTATATATTTCATGTTTTAAATACTCATGAAAAGTATCTATTGAAGAAACCATGTGATAAATGTTTTACAAGATAAACGGTGCATAAGCACCATATACGATGTTGAAATCCTTCGAGATTCAGCTATGACACGAAGTAGACGTTGATATTCTTCAGAATTCAACTATGACACGAAGAAATGCCCGATAGCAGGATCTAATCCCCCAGGCAAATGAGATCGTAGGATTGCAGTAAAACGAGAGTCTGGTTCGAAACAGATTCCACCTAATTAAAGAGAAAAGATGACAAACGCTTTTGAAAATGGAAGCAGGTTTTCACCCCCATTTTATTATGCTTGTTTATATATTTTTGAAGAAATATATGTTTAGCTTAAA
Organism: Nyssa sinensis; assembly: GCA_008638375.1. NCBI lineage: Eukaryota > Viridiplantae > Streptophyta > Magnoliopsida > Cornales > Nyssaceae > Nyssa > Nyssa sinensis. Next base: position 22,446,471 of record CM018045.1, on the reverse strand, counting down.
TACTTTAATGTTTCAAAGCTATCTGTTTTAAGAATGCATATACTCTGTGTTCTAAACGTTCGTAATTGGTGGTGAGTATTTTATAAACTTTCATGTGCTAAACCACCGCCAATTGAAAACCCCATGACAAATGTAGGAATTACTCACAAGCTTAGATTAGCTTACCCGGATTTTATCCGTCCCCCCTTCAGGTGATCAATAGTAGTTCTAGTTTTGATGGCAATGATGATAAGTCTATCTATTTTAGAAGAAGCATTCGGCAACTAATCACAGGGCTAGCAGCTTCTTTTGGGAAACCCTATGAACTCTAATAGTACATTTTGTATTAGTAGACAGTGTAAGAATGTGTATTAAGCCTCTCGGAACAGTGGACATGTAATTTTATAAAGTCTTTAAGTCTTTAGTTATGCTCTGAATGTATGATCATGTGTACCGCACTATGAAGAGTGGCAGTACCGGACGGATGTGCGGAAGTTTTAAATAAGAAAAAAAAGAAGAAGTTTTTCACGCTTTCGCAAACCGCATGTCGCACATCTATTCGATACCGCCGCTTATGTGAGCCTTGCCTCAGACCCCTAGGTAGCGACGGTCGCGGTCCGGGGTCTGCGCGAGGCAGATTTCGGGTCGTGACAACATGAGACGAAATGGTGGGAAAATCAGGGAGAATTACTGATTTGCAGGTTCGAGTGGGTGAATCATTTTGAGAGATTTGTGAGGATTAAACAATAGGGAAGTGATCCCTTAGGGTGCAAAAAGAGATTTAAGGAAGAGAGGGGCAAAAACAGAGTGTAACAAGGAATGAAATTGGAAAACAACCCTCGGCAAAATTTTGAGTTCTGCCGGAACAGCCACTGTGATGGCTTTGTTCGATGGCTAAGACCCCAATAATTCTATTTTTGGAACTACATATGAGATCCCCTTGGAAATTTCAATCGAATCCCATTGATAAAAACAAAGAAAATCACCGCTAGTGAGTCACCGTCGTTGGAGGAGATGATCGGAGACTCACCGGAGAAGAAGAACACTGTTTGGGTTTAGGTCAGGACTAGTTCCGGTCGGGCAGACCCGACCCACCCGCATATGAAGCATGTTCCAAAATTGTGCCATTTTGTGTTATGAATTAAATAGGATTGGGGGGTGTTTGGCTACTGATGTTAGAAATTGAAATTAAGACCTAAACAGGAATGGGGATAGCTTATTCCTGTTTTAGGGGCTTAGCCACTGTTTGGCTATTCCAACACTGAATAAGGAATTTTTAAAATTTTGATTTGGCCCAAGAGTTTAGAGAAATCGTAAAAGGGCCCTAGACTTATGGTTAATTATGAATTGACCCAAGAATAAATTAATTAAATATTAATTAGAAATAGGAAAAATTACCAAAATGCCCCTAAGTCAAACGTGAGTCAAACAGACTCCGATTAAAGTGACTGAATAGTCAATTTTTATTATTTTGAGTATTCTGGACTCAACGGTGAGGTCCGATTTATGAAAATAGGTCCTAAAAAATAAAATACACGTAAAAGTGTAAAAGGACCATTTTACCCTTTTTCAATCCCAAGGTCCAAATTGAGATTCGTAAAAGCCTAAACTAATTTTATTTGACATTCTAGACACGATGAAGAAGTATAAATCAGCAAATAACATACTTATAGCCATGATAGATATATTTGAATGCATAGCATAGATTGATTATGGCTATAGACTGAGTTATATTTTCTAAATGACAGAACCGTCTAAAGGGAAAGAGAAGGAAATCAACATTGAGTAGCAGGAAAGGAAAAGTAGCTTGATTTCCAAGGAATAGTAAAGTGTAAGTAATATTCGACCTCTGCTTGTAGTACACTTAGCCATGTCACAGTTCTTTCTATACACACTTGTACTCTCAGTTATTGATTATCGTATCAGATTCTCTTTTATTCCACTCTTGTGATATTTTCCTATTAGTGGAATAGCTTAGCAATGATGTTTTATTTTGCTCATGAGTTCCTATCTTTATTGATGATGTTGTATCTTGATCATGAGTTCCTGTATTAGATTCTCTATGATTCCACTTATGTGATATTTACCTATCAGTGGAATAACTTAACGATTATGTTGTATCTTGCTTACGAGTTTCTATATTCATTGATGATGTTGTACCTTGATCATAAGTTCCTATACATTTGTGCAAAGGACCATTCTATATACTTGTACGTAGGGTCAAGAGGGGCCAGATGTTGTTGTTCTCGGTAGCCCGGTAACATAGCTGTAAAAAGCTATAGTTATATTATGTTGCCTTGAACTAGTTATGTTTTCGGCAGCCTGGTAACATAGTCGTAAAAATCTATAGTTATATTATGTTGCCTTGAACCAGTTATGATCCACATTCTTCTCCATAGAGAATAGCATGATCTTGATATTTATCAGTGCTGGATTTGTGCTCAGTCCCAAACTTTATCTGGATGCATAGTATGACCCGAGTAAGGGGTCTTGTCCTGAGTACGGGGACCAGTTTCCATCATGGATATGTCAAGGCATAGTGCATGACAGTAGTTCTAGAGGACACAGTTTACATTACTGAGCTCAATGCTTTATGCACATAGGGGGTAGCCGGGCCCCGTAGTTGATCGCATCCACCAGTTTTAACATCACTATCTATTTATTGAGATTCCTAGTATGATTATGTTCTTGTATGAATGATCAGGCAATTGCACAACTTTATTTGAGTACCTACTATGATCATGTATTTGACAGCTTTTGTCTGTAGCATATGATGTTGTCATTCAGACTAGATGTTCTTTGATTATCAGATTATTCCTGATCATTTGATTTAGACTAGATGTTCTTTGATTATCATCTATATTCCTGATCATTTGATATTCATTGACGAGCTATGATTAGTGTTATGATATTGATTGGCTATCATATCCTTGTTATTGGATTATTCAGTTTCTTTCTAGATCATGTACACATGGCAAAGTAGGGGACTTACTTACTGAGCTTAGTTTAGCTCACTCCAAACTTACATATTTGATTTCAGGGACTGACACGGAAGACAGACCGTAAGAGGCTGCGACTATAGGCTGGACATTTTTGGCAAGTAATGGTAATAGTAGTACAGTCTTGTAGCACTTCTGTGTATTCACGTCCTAGGGACGAGATGACGAATTAGAAATTTTACACGCTGTATTTTTGGATTAGCAGAATAATACATACATGTAACCCTTTTTACTTTATTGTCTTTTGTTATATTTATATATGATGATGTATGTGGTTACATGTTAGTTAAATTGATGGTAGTGTAACAGGATGATTAGGTCCGGTTTGTCGAAAGGGCCGGGTCGGATGGTTGCGGTCTGTCAATCCGCAGAGGGTGGGTTGCGAGTCGTGACAGGCACGACCCTCACCAGCTTTTATATGTATTTAGCTGAGGGAACTTGACTGCAAGTAACATAAACAATTAATTATAAGTAAAAATATTATAATATAAAAATAAATGTAATAAATATGAACATATCAATTAAATTCATACCAATATTTCAAATATGCAGGCTACAGGTTCAAATCTAACCGATGGCCTAGTATCGGGTGGGCCAATAAAGCGACATGTAATTCGCTGATACCATACCATATATGGATCCATATAGTCAAGTGAGTGAGATAATGGGTCAGCATATGTAATATGGTCTCGTCGTTGTCTCCAAATATTGATGTAGGATTGATGCAACAAGTCCCAATCAGATAATGCTCACCCTCGACGATCAGTGGCATGAAGGTCTGCACCAGTGTCTCGAGAGAAGGGTATGTCTTGGCAAAGTCCAAACTGGCACATTATCCGATTTGGAAAATTCCACTCATCCATCTTAAAGCAAATTAGTGGTGACACCGTTCGCTATATATCATTACTGACAAGGCAGTATGCAGGTAAAGATGTAATGACATCATCAGTGTAGGGTTTCCATACCATCTATATGCAGAAAAATAAGATTAAGGATAAGTAAACATCAAAATAGATCAACTTAATTTATATAATTTATATTGTGAAAATAACCTGATAGTCTTGCATTTGGTCCAACTGGTCTCGATAATAGCAAAGCACATGGATCGGTGTCTCTCGAATAGATAAGATGGTTCTCCACTTTTATCCTAATGGTAATGGCTCATCGCCATCCACATTCTCCCTAAGAACTTGTCTCTTAGACCGGATGTGTATTAACCTTTCCCATGCCCATAACTTTTCAAGTAGATTAAAAATATATTAATAAATATTTAATGTAACAAAAAAATTTAAAAACAAACTAAAATGTATTAATATACCTATAATAAAATAAGTGGACCACCTATTACTGAGATAGTAGGCTTTGTAGCTCGACACATCTCTCGATAAAGGCATGCAACGAGGCACTCCCCAAGTTAAAGTTCCCTGCATCCTCAAACTCTCTAAGCAACGAAAGATACATTAACTTCACCTTATTCCTTGATTTATCAGTGAATAAGGATCCACCAATAAGCTGCAAGATGTGGGCCCTAGCTTGCCTATAAATGGTCTCATCATCTGCATCTTCTACTAACTCTGCAAAATGATTAAGAAGCTATCTCATCTTTAGCCGTGATCCATCAAGATCGGACTAAGACGGTACAATGCCCAATAAGTCCATGCAAAGTTTCTGACAGACATTAACAACAGTGCTAATATCAAAACCTGTGACAGGTGCCCCATCTATTGGCAAGCCTAGTAATATAGCCACGACTTGCAATGTAATGGTGCACTTGCCTACTAGTAAATGAAAGGTGTGTGTTTCTACCCTCCACCTCTAAATTAATGCAGTGATTATAGCCCAATCTGTCATGACCTGAGACCCACCCTATACGGATCTCGCATCGCGAACGCCCTGGCCCGACTATGGGTGCCGAACCAAGACTGTCTCAACTTGCTACACAATCAGTGCCACTAACATGCAACTACTAAAATGCAGAATAAATAATTAAAAGCTGCATGTAATACATAAAGTGTTTACAAAATGCGGAATACAAAATTACTTAATACAACTGTTCATCCCCAAGACGTGGATAACATGGGAGAGCTATAAGACCGTCCGTACTAAGTATCACACTGCAACTTCAAAAGTAAATGTCCACCTCTTAGTTATCAGGTTCTAGGGTCTGTTCTCGAAATCTGTGCCTGCAAAAAGTCGTGTAGTATCTGATGAACTATGAAAACTCAGTAAGAAGTCCTTTACTCTGCCTTGTGTACAAGGGTATAAAACGATGCTAGCCAGTCAATGAATATATAACTCAATATTAAGTGATGGAAGTCAAATGATAAGGAAATGGAACTGTTATGCCAACAATATCATACTACTACAATCATGAGCTATATCAAGTATGGAATGTAAGTACTGTATTGAAAGCTGTAAAATCTCATTATCATTCAATAACAATATAACATGATCAATCTATGAATAACAACAATAAAGGATAGTGATATCAACTAAAACTGAAATGCACTAGTGGGGCCCGGCTACCCCCTGAGCTAGTATTCAGATCCGTTCGGGCTGTATGAATACTGCTCTGTGTACACTGTAACTGTACGTCCCATGCCTCGCATAGCAACGTAGTAGATGTTCCACTCGAAACCTGGACCCGAAGGTCATAATAGCATCAGAATAGAAATGTGATGGAGCACAAATCTGGCACTAAGAATATATCGGGATCATTCTATCTTCCACAAAGGGTATAGTGGAATCATAATTGATTCTAGGCAATCTGTCGTAACAATAGTTTTCGAGGTTATGATTACTAGACTACTTAGAATAAATCGTCTGGCCCTTGCGGCCCTAGGTACAAGTGTACAAAAAGGAATCTGTGCACAAGTGTACAATCATGATCAAGATATATATAAAAATCAATAACTAGTTCCCACATGATAGGGCGATATCGATGTGGCTAAATAAATATTGGTATGTATAGAATACAAATGGCAATATGTACAAGGGACTAATGACATGGCTGAAAATGTAACACATGCAGAGATCGGATTTTACTTACCTCTTACTGTTTATGAAATAGAAGGATTTAGACTGCTTGTTCTTTGCCCTTCCGTGCTCCTAAAATTCATGAAACACGTCTCAGTCTATTATTACTTGGATTATGCTATTCATAAATTTCATGCCTTTGTATCTTAAGTTCCTCTTTTATGAAAATAAACTCTACTATTGAGTTCAGAATGTCGAAGAAAGTTGGTTTAGGCTTTCACGGAATTCAATTTGGATATTTGTGCTAACAAGGGCAAAATGGTCATTTTGCACTTTTATGGGTCTTTTATTTTTCGGGACCTCGTCTCACGACACCGACCTCACCATTGGTCTCAGAAGGTCCAAGATAGTCAAGATACACTAATGACTTGTCTAATTTGGACTCTGGGCTATTTTGCTATTTTTAAATTAATTTAATTAATTTAAATAATTAAATATTATGATTATATAATATATATATATACATATATATATATACATTTATATATATACATATATAATTTGGCGGAACAGGTAACACGGGTGATACCCGTCCAACTGGTTCGGTCTTAAGGCTTCTTCAATCCGGTCTTGTGTTCGAACCTCAAGGGCTACGCCCCTTTTTCCTTTTTTTTTTTTTATTCCTCATTTCTAATATATATATATATATATATATATATATATATATATATTGGGCCGAATATGAGCACAGGCTTTGCCTGTCTCAGTGGTCTGGGCTTGGGCCTATGTTCGACCGGTCTTGAGTTCAATCCTCAAGGGCTATGCCCCTGCGTATTTTTTTTGCTAATTGTTTTGAAACCAAACACTAGACAAGGGCCCAAAATCGAAACAGTGTATCCCCATTCAATTTAATCCCTGTTTTAAATTTCTGAAACCCGTAGCCAAACGGTCCTATTTTAACTTAAACTTAAAACGGTTTAAACTCAAAACGACAAAGCTTTGGCCCATTCAGCACCCAAACGACGTCGCAGCTTCTATACTGTTCACTGTCTTCCCCAATTTTCAGGCGAAGCTCCGGTAGGTTTCCGTCGCCATCTCCGGTGACGGCGACCTAATTCCGGTCGGATTTTAACAGTTTTAAAATGCCATTTTCTCCAGATTTTCATGTAGATCTCATATTTAACATTTGTTTTGAGTTTCATATGCTAAATCCTCACGAAATAGCCATGAACCGTAGCTCCGGCCGAATGAGGATTTCCATTTTTATGCCGATTTCTCCACTGTTTTTGCTCGCTTATTTTTCTATTTGTTTCCTGTACATTATAGGGTTGTTTCTAGGTTATTTAAACAAAGCTTCATACATAAAATATTGAGAAACCCGAACCCACGTTAATACCTGCAACTACCTTATTCTCCTTCATTTCTAACTCATTTTAGTTGATTCTTTTTGCTACTTGATCTATATTTCATGCTCATCAAAACCCAAAAGTCCAAACCAATCATCATGCTGTTTACAAATTTAAAACAGAAGGTAAGCATAGTTCACCTATTTGCGATTTCTTAGTGCAGCTCCTCTCTATTCCTTCTGTTCCGACTTCTGGTTTCCTTCTGTATCTCTCACTGTTTCTCTGCTTCTAACTTAGCCTCTCAAATTAGTTTACTCTCTCTATTTCCTTCTCTTACGCAATACCCATATATATATATATATAAATATCTTACCCATAAACACACTCCACCGCCCAGTCACTTCTCTCTTTTCTCTCTCTCAATTCTCCCCCATTTCTTGACTTCTCTTTTGATTTCTTTCTTTTCTTTCTGCTTCTATTTATTTGTTTCTTGTAATTTGTGTCATATGTATGTCATTCTTTACACACAAATGCAACCACACAATGCCAGCCGAATCTACACACAATCTGTCCAACCTCTTATCACTCCATCCATCTTTCAATCAGCCACTTGTTGCTCCTTTTATGTGTATATTCATACATACATATATATGTGACATGCATATATATATATATATGCACCTTCCTATGTACATGCATAATACACATAGTTAAACACACACTCACACATTGTACCATACGTGCATACACTAATTTATGAGTGAGTATACATATGTATGCATGGGAATGCGTACGTGCATGCATTTCGAGGCATAGTTCTGACTGCTCGGGCATTGCCCATCACTAGTTGTAAAACCGATACCGTTTATATTCTAAAATCGTTCAGTACATGTGATATCAAAATATAGAGCTTAAACAGCTCAGTTTACAACTGATAGTACATTCCTCGACCCGATCTACCTCGATATACGTACGAACCCGGGTCGGGGTATTACATTCTTTCCCCCTTAAAATAAGTTTGTCCCTAAACTTAGTACATACTAGGGTGGAAATATAGCTACTAAAGTGAAAATAACTGAGGATACTTGGCATGCATGTCATCCTCTCGCTCCCAAGTAGCTTCCTCTATCTGGTGGTGCTTTCACAGAACTTTGACTAAAGGGATAGTCTTGTTCCGTAGAACCTGATCTCGATAGTCCAGAACCTGTACTGGATGCTCTATGTAACTCAAATTCTCTTGGACGTCTAATGACTCGTGTTCTACTATCTGATCTGCATTCTGTACACACTTCCTCAACATCGAGATGTGAAATACACTGTGTACATGTGATAACTCTGAAGGCAAAACAAGCTGGTAGGCTATAGGCCCGACCCTTGCCATGATCCTGAAGGGTCCAATATACCTCTGCCCTAGCTTTCCCCTCTTGCCAAACCTCACTACACCCCTCATGGGTGACACCTTCAAGAACACGCAGTCACCCACTACGAACTCCAACTCGCGTCTGTGAGCATTAGCATAGCTCTTCTGTCAGCTCTGAGTCGCTAGTAGTCGCTGTTTGATCAGCTATATTTTCCCTGTAGTCTGCTCTACTATCTCTGGCCCATAAAGCTTCCTCTCTCCCACTTCTGTCCAACACAAGGGTGATCGGCACTTCCTGCTGTACAATGCTTCATATGGCGCCATACCAATACTAGCTTGGAAGCTATTATTGTAAGTGAACTCTACCAGTGGCAACTGAACTTCCCAGCTTCCCTTGAAATCCATGATACAGAACCGTAGTAAGTCCTCTAGAGTCTGTATCGTCCTCTCTGACTGACCGTCAGTCTCGGGATGGTATGTTGTGCTAAGACTCAGCTCTGTGCCCATGGCTTGTTGTAGACCTCTCCAAAATCATGATATGAATCGTGGATCCCGATTAGATATGATCGATACCGGGACTCCATGAAGTCTGACAATCTCTCTGATGTACAACTCTACTAGTCTCTCCAAGGTCTGTGTCGTTTTCGTTGCCAGGAAATGAGCTGTCTTGGTCAGTCTGTCAATAATGACCCAGATAGAATCATTTCCTCTCGATGTCTTTGGCAACCCTGACACGAAGTCTATCGTAATATGTTCCTACTTCCACTCGGGAATAGATAGAAATTGTAGGAGTCCACCAGGCTTCTGATGTTCTACCTTGATCTATTGGCACTTGGTACACCGTGCTATATACTCAACTATGTCATGCTTCATCCCAGACCACCAATATGTGCTTCTGATGTTGTGATACATCTTGGTGCCCCCTGGATGTAAGGCGAATCTTGAGCTGTGTGCATCTTAAAGGATCTCCCTTCTTAACTTTGGCACATTAGGTACACAGATCCTGCCCTGGTAGCATAACATCTGATATCTCACTGAAAACTTGGAGTCTATGCCTGACTCAGCCTCCTGATGAAGCTTGGAAAACTTCTCATCCTGAGTCTGCTGCTCTCTAATCCTGTCAGCAATCGATAAACTGAATGTGATGTTGGTACACAATGCCTTAGAGCTAGGTAGAACTACCTCAATCTCCATATCCTCTAGGTCCTTCAGTATCTCCGTCTGAATGGTCAATAGGCAAGCCAAGCTTCCTGATGACTTCCTGCTAAGAGCGTCAGCTACCACATTCGCCTTCCCTAGGTGCTATTGAATGCTGAGCTCGTAGTCTTTGATCAACTCTAACCAACGGCGCTGTCTCATATTGAGCTCTTTCTGTGTGAACAGATACTTGAGGCTCTTATGGTCAGTGAAAATCTCGCATGTGGTTCCGTATAAGTAATGCCTCCATATCTTCAAGGCGAAGACAATGGCTGCTAGCTCAAGATCATGTGTCGGGTAGTTCCTCTCATGTGGCCTCAATTGACATGAAGCATATGCTACTACTGTCACGACCCGAAACCCACCCTATGCGGATCTCGTGTCGCGGGGCCGGCCCGAAGGCCGTCCCTACTTTTTCCATTCCTGTATCATAGTACTAATATGCAATGTACTAAAAATTTTAAACATTAAACAGCGGAAGTCTTTATCTATTACAGTAATCCAGCGGAAGTCTTTAAAATAAATTTAACAGCGGAAATCTATTAAATACATGACATAGTTCTACAAAATTCAAAATGAGAACTAAACCGTAACCAGCACCCGGGGGTGGTGAATACATGGGAGAACTAACATAGACTGATACGATACTTCAAAATGCCCCCCCTACGCTCTCAGACTCCTACTGGGGTCTCGTAGCATCATCACCTGAAATGGGGGTAAATGGGGTGGAATGAGCTACAAAGCTCAGTAAGTAAAACAGATCTCCAACACTGGTATCGATGATCATTGTGAATCCATGAATGATATAATGATAGCCAATCATAAGGAAGGAGATGCTGTGATAGCCAATGAACATAATTGCCACGAGGGCCAATGGAAACAATTGCCACGAGGGCCAATGAAAGGTGATCACAATACACAATCAGAAGTAATAGTGTAAAATGAAAGTATAACAACAATGAAGTACTGCCACAATGAACCGATCACAATCAAATCAATCAATGCAAGTCTTTTGAGACTTGAAGAATTATAAGGAATAGTGCCATTCAACAATCAAGTTCTGTTAATCATAAGAGATGCTGTTATTCTATTTCAGGGCTCGGCAGACCCTCGATCTTTTGGGGCCCGGCATACCCCCCAATCAATTTCCAGTAAATTGCCATTTTGTCCGTTCACGGACTTGACCCGTAGGTCCCATTCAACCAGATAGCATCAGATGGGTGTTGTGACTGAGCACAACTCCCGTGTCCATAACATGTCATGATCATAGTAATTCCATAGAGTATAAAAATGGAATATCATTCATTCAATAAGGATACAACAGTAGGCCTTTCAAGGCATGGTTCAACATGATAATAATGATATAACAGTCAAGCAATGTCCACGAGATAGAACAATATCACAAGTGGATAGCAATAACATATGTGCTTTCAAAGCACAGTGAAACATGATAACAGTGATACATCAGTCAATGATACGTCCACAAGATAGCAAATATCGAAATGTGGAACACAAAGATATCAATACTTTCAAGAGTACAAGTTTGGCAGTAAAAGAATAAACTTGGCTTGTGGAAACACCACATGTAAGAGAGAGTGATCCACTTACCTCTATCGTGATTCTACCTCAGAAATCCGTGAGTATACCCTTGCCTTTTGAGTTCCCTATATATCAGTGAATACGTTTCAGAATAAATGTTATTCATCAAATTTTATGCCTTTCTATCATAAGTATTTCAAATACTATTTTAGACTTTACCATTGAGTCCGGAACGCCGAAAAAAGTCGGTTTAGGCTTTCGCGGAATTCCATTTGGACTTTTGTACTAAAAAGGGCAAAATAGTCATTTTGCACTTTTTCGGTATTTTATCCTTCGGAGTTCCGTCTCATAAAATGGACCCCACCATTGGACTTAGAACGTCCGAGATAATAGGTTTTGACTATTCATTTGTATCGTTTGGACTTCGTTTGACCCAATTTTGAAATAGGGGCATTATTGTAAAATTAATATTTAATTAATTTTTTTATGTTTGGGCAACAGTGTAATTTTTCAAAACATTTGGGGCCGGTTCACAATTTCTAAAAGCTGTGGTCTGAATCAGTTGGTTCAGACCTAAAAACCCTAAACCGGTCTGCCCCTTTACTGAACCAAACGGTTCAATCCATTCAGAGAACCGGATTCCAATAACTCTGATTCCCTATCCCATCCTTGGTCAGGATAACCCTAAACCCAATTCCCAATTTACTATCCATGCAACCAAATAGCCCAATCTCATTTAAATTAAAACCCAAAACGACACAGCTTCGGTCCCATTTATTTCCGGTCGGGTACCGACCCGATCCGAACCCGGATCCGTCTAGACTTAACCCGATAACCCCCCACGCTTTTTCGGTCATCTTCCCCCCGTCTCCGGTAGGGTTCCGGCGTGAACAGTCGTCTTCTCCGGTGACTGTCACGTATTTTCCGGTGAGATTTCGGCCCATTTTAAATGCCATTCTTTTTCTCTTTTTCCCAAGGATTTCAAATCTACCCTTGGTTTCCATTGGATCTTTCCCCATCTTCACGAAATAGAGCCTAAAGGGGTCGGCCCGATTTTCCGGTGACTTGTATTTTTCTTATTTCGTGACTCTTTGAACACTGTTTTGACCCTAATCCATTTCAAATGGTTTTCTGCACCTCTAAGGACCATTTTCATAAACAAACATCAAAGTTTAAGCATGATATTCATGGGACCCAATTATCCTACCGAACCTGCAACTCCAAATTTCTCTATGGTTTCTCAACCTTTTAACCTCATTCTTTTTGCAATAAATTCTATATTTCATGTTTGTTTAGACCCTCTAATTATATACAAGCTTCATGCTTTAAATCGTAAAAACAGAACTACATGGCTTACCTAGGTGTTCGGATTTTTGCCCTGTGTGACCCTCCAAACTTCCTTATTTCTGCTCCTGAGCTCTTTGCCAAAGCATTCTCCCAACCTTGGTCTCCTTTTTGCCTTTAAACCCACACCCGTATGGACATATATAGGGAGAATGGTTTCCACCGCCTCTCTCTCTCTCTCTCTCTCTCTCTCTCGGTTTCTCCCCCTTCTATGGCCTATTTCTTTGACCTAGGACCTGTGCTCCCTCTGCCAAATGCAACCTTTGCATTAAATGGTTGGGGAGACTTGTTGTGCACTCATGTATATATATATATATATCATATTATATATATATATATATAACACACACACACTTCACACCTAGCCGACACACACACTCTTCACATACAGTGCACTTACACACTGCCCTTGGCAGTTTCCCTTTTCCCCTTTTTCTTTTTCTTTCCTTTTATTTCTTTTATATATATACATATATACATAATATCTATATAATACATTGTATTATACATGTATACATATGCACATGAAATACATGTTTTTATACATGTATATACATGCATGTGTAGAGGCATTAACCTATTTTAAATCTCATTTACATACACTTATTTTAATTGAGCTATGTATCTATGTTCACATATGCATGCATGGGAATGCGTGCATGCACGCATTTCGATGCAATACCCTGTGATGCTCGGGTGTTACCCAGCCTTGGTCGTTCATTTCCATGATTGCAGTCTCCAGTCTTTCATTTCCATGAGAATATTATGATATTCATATCTTATCGTTCAAGTTACATGTTTTAACCGACCTACCTCGGTATACGTGACGTATCCCGGGTCGGGATATTACAACTACTCTCCCACTCTGCATCAAAACACTTCCCAAGCCCTTCAGTGAGGCATCACTATAAATAACAAACCCCTCGGCTTCATCTGGCACAGTCAGAATCAGAGTTGTAACTAGTCGGTCCTTGAGCTCTTGGAAGCTCTTCTCTCGCTCTTCTGTCCAGATAAATGGAACGTCTTTCCTAGTCAGCTGTGTGATTGGCGTAGCTATTTTCTAGAAGTCCTTGACAAGCCTTCTATAATAACCAACCAATCCCATGAAACTCCGCACTTCCATGACACTAGTAGGCCGAGGCCAATCCTCGATTGCCTCGATCTTTTGAGAATCAATAGAGATCCCCTCTTTGCTAATCACATGCCCCAGAAATGCTATGCTAGGGAGGCAGAACTCACACTTCTTTAGCTTAGCGTACAGTTTCTGCTCCCTTAACTTTAGTAGAACCTTCTTCAGATGTACCTCATGTTCCTCTTGGATTTTGGAATAAACCAAGATGTCATCTATGAACACGATCACGAAGTCATCTAGATGTGGCTTGAAAACCTTGTTCATCAGATCCATGAATGCAGCAGGGGCATTTGTGACCCCAAACGGCATTACTAAGAACTCATAATGCCCGTAGCGGGTCCTAAAAGTCGTCTTCTCAATATCTGCCGATCGTACCTTCAGTTGGTGGTACCCAGACCTCAAATTGATCTTAGAGAAGACCTGTGCCCCTTTCAATTGGTCGAAGAGATCATCTACCCTTGGCAGAGGGTATCGGTTCTTGATGGTGACCTTATTCAGCTCACGGTAGTCAACACATAACCGCATGGTCCCATCCTTCTTTTTCACAAATAACACTAGGGCACCCCACAGTGAAGAACTAGGTCTGATGAATCCCTTCTCTAGCAGATCCTGTAACTGAAGCTTCAGCTCCTTCAGCTCTATCGGTGCCATACGATAAGGATTCTTGGATATCGGGGAGGTACCTAGCTGCATATCAATGGTAAACTCTATCTCTCTATCCACAGGCATTCCTGGTTAGTCGTCAAGAAAGACTTCGGGAAACTCTCTAACAGTGGGAATCTGATCTAGGGGTGGTTGTTGTGAGCAAGTGTCCAAAATGTTACACAAGAACCCATGGCAGCCCTTACGCAATAGACGTTGGTCGGGCCTGGATAGAAGATAGAAAATAGGGTGGGGTAGCTACACCCGTCCCGTCAAACTGGATGCTCGAACATCCGGGTTTCTGTACACTGACTGTCTTGGTCACGCAATTTATAGATACATGATTTGCGGCCAACCAGTCCATACCGAGTATAACATCAAAACCATAAATGTCTAATGGTATCAGATCGGCTAATAAATGTGAGTCTCCGATCTGAACCTTACATGCTCGATACACAGTGTTGCTACATAGTGACTCTCTTGAAGGCATAGAAATGGTTAACATATAACCTAAGGGTACTGTTTCTATGTTCAGTCTAGCAGCAAATACTGGTGATATAAAAGAATGTGTGAAGCCAATGTCAAAGAGTACTCTAGCATGCTGTGAACAAATCTGAAAGGTACCTGTGACTACTGAGGTAGTAGCCTGCATGTCTCCGGGTGTCAGTGTGAAAACCCTCCCTAAGCATTGCGGCTCAGTTCTCTGTCCACTACCTCGGGGCTGTGCTGTAGCTGCAGTCGTAGCTGCTGATATAGATGGAGTACCAACTGTACTTCCAACTGACTGGGTCCTCTGGGGGCAGTTGGTCTTGAAATGCCCTTCCTGACCACATAAATAGCAAGCACGGGAGTTAGCCTGGCACGGCCCCTTGTGACGTCTGTGGCAGGTGGAACACTGAACTACACTCCTACCAGTAGAATTGACCCCTGATGGTCTGGGTCCAGAACTCCTAGGTGCTGGTCCTGCTCTTGGCCGAGTGAAGGTAGGTCCTATCCCCCTGCCCTGGCTCCCAGTCCTCTCTCTATTCTGATTCCCTGATGGTCTAGGGGCTTGCTGACTCCCTCTTAACCTTGGTGCCGTGTTTGCTCTCCTCTGGGCAAACTCCTTGCCACTCTGCTCTATGATCTTTGCAGTGTTCACCACATCATCATAAGTGGCTAACCACAGGGGTTTAACCCTGTCTCTAATATTCCACCGCAGACCGCTCTCAAACTTGCGGGCTCTCTCATGCTCGTCTTTCAAGACAGTAGGAGCAAATCTAACCAACTGTGTAAATCTGGTCTCATACTCCTCCACCGTCGAGTTCCCTTGCTGTAAGACAAAGAATTCTGCGACTCTCTGATCTCTGGCTTCCCTAGGGAAGTACTTCCAGTTGAAGATCACAGTGAATCGATCGCATGTCATCTGAGGCTCTCTGGCCTTTTCTAGTAGCCACCGCTCATGAGCCATGCCTCTGAAAGTGAAAGTAGCAAAGGCTACCTTCTGTACCTTGGTGCAGTCCATGATCTCAAAGATCCTCTTTATATTGAGCCTCCACTCTTTTGCTGAAGTGGGGCCCCTGGTGCCGTCGAACGTAAAGGGTCGTAGTGCCTAAAACTGTTTATAAAGGTAAACCTGACCCCTCTCGTTCTCCTGGTGCACTATGTGTACCACAGGGGGTTCCTGTCTCTCTAGATGGGCTGGAGTGCTGGAACCTGCATGGTTTTGAGGCACATTCTGAATAAGCCTCTCCACTAGTTGCTCCAACTATGCTATATTGGCGTTAGCCTCATCCAATGGTGTGGTAGTACGAGTATGCACCATTTTTTGCATTTTGGTCAAAAATCAGTTTCATATATTCAAGAGTCTAATATTGCCTGCCAGTTTCTATTTACTAACTCTACTTGGACATCTGTAATACTAGTACCTTAGTCTATCTCCCATGAACCATTGTGTTACCTAGGATGCTCTAATACCAAGCTGTCATGACCCGAGACCCACCCTATGCGGATCTCGCATCGCGAATGCCCCGGCCCGACTCTGGGTGCCAAACCGGGATTGTCTCAACTTGCAACACAATCAATGCCACTAACATGCAACTACTAAAATGCGAAATAAATAATTAAAAGCTGCATGTAATACATATAGTGTTTACAAAATGTGGAATACAAAATTACTTAATACAACTTTTCATCCCCAAGACGTGGATAACATGGGAGAGCTATAAGACTGTCCGTACTAAGTATTACACTACAACTTCAAAAGTAAATGTCCACCTCCTAGTTATCAGGTTCTAGGGTCTGTTCTTGAAATCTGTGCCTGCAAAAAGTCGTGTAGTATCTGATGAGCTATGAAAACTCAATAAGTAGTCCTTTACTCTGCCATGTGTACAAGGGTATAAAACGATGTTAGCCAGTCAATGAATATATAACTCAATATCAAATGATGGAAGTCAAATGATAAGGAAATGGAACTGTTATGCCAACAATATCATACTGCTACAATCATTAGCTATATCAAGTATGGAATGTAAGCACTGTACTGAAAGCTGTAAAATCTTATGATCATTCAATAACAATATAACATGATCAAGCTATGAATATCAATAATAAAGGATAGTGATATCAACTAAAATCGAGATGCACTGGTGGGGCCCGGCTACCCCCTGAGCTAGTATTCAGATCCGTTCGGGCTGTATGAATATTGCTCTGTGTACACTATAACTGTACGTCCCATGCCTCGCATAGCAACGTAGTAGATGTTCCACTCGGAACCTGGACCCGAAGGTCATAATAGCATCAGAATAGAAATGTGATGGAGCACAAATCTGGCACTAAGAATATATCAGGTCATGCTATCTTCCACGAAGGGTATAGTGGAATCATAATTGATTCTAGGCAATCTGTCGTAACAATAGTTTTCGAGGTTATGATTACTAGACTACTTAGAATAAATCGTTTGGCCCTTGCGGCCCTAGGTACAAGTGTACAAAAAGGAATCTGTGCACAAGTGTACAATCATGATCAAGATATATATAAAAATCAATAACTGGTTCTCACATGATAAGCGATATCGATGTGGCTAAATAAATATTGGTATGTATAGAATACAAATGGCAATATGTACAAGGGACTAATGACATGGCTGAAAATGTAACACATGCAGAGATCGAATTTTACTTACCTCTTACTGTCTATGAAATAGAAGGATTTAGACTGCTTGTTCTTTGCCCTTCCGTGTTCCTAAAATTCATGAAACACGTTTCAGTCTATTTTTACTTGGATTATACTATTCATAAATTTCATGCCTTTGTATCTTAAATTCCTCTTTTATGAAAATAAACTCTACTATTGAGTTCGGAATGTCGAAGAAAGTTAGTTTAGGCTTTCACGGAATTCAATTTGGATATTTGTGCTAACAAAGGCAAAATGGTCATTTTGCACTTTTATGGGTCTTTTATTTTTCGGGACCTCGTCTCGCGACATAGACCTCACCATTGGTCTTAGAAGGTCCAAGATAGTCAAGATACACTAATGACTTGTCTAATTTGGACTCTGGGCTATTTTACTATTTTTAAATTAATTGAAATAATTAAATATTATAATTATAATATATATATATATATATAATTTGGTGGAACAGGTAACACGGGTGATACTTGTCCAACTGGTTCGGTCTTAAGGCTTCTTCAATCTGGTCCTGTGTTCGAACCTCAGGGGCTACCCCCCTTTTTCCTTTTTTTTTTTATTCCTCATTTCTAATTCATATATATATATATATATATTGGGCCGAATATGAGCACAGGCTTTGCCTGTCTTAGTGGTCTGGGCTTGGGCCTATGTTCGACCGGTCTTGAGTTCTATCCTTAGGGGCTATGCCCCTGTGTATTTTTTTTTCTAATTGTTTTGAAACCAAACACTGGACAAGGGCCCAAAATCGAAACAGTGTATCCCCATTCGATTTAATCCCTGTTTTAAATTTTCGAAACTCGTAGCCAAACGGTCCTATTTTAACTTAAACTTAAAACGGTTTAAACTCAAAACGACGTAGCTTTGGCCCATTCAGCACCCAAACGACGTCGCAGCTTCTATACTGTTCACTGTCTTCCCCAATTTTCAGGCGAAGCTCCGATAGGTTTCCGTTGCCATCTCCGGCGACGGCGACGGCGACCTAATTTCGGCCAGATTTTAACAGTTTTAAAATGCCATTTTCTCCAGATTTTCATGTAGATCTCATATTTAACATTTGTTTTGAGTTTCATGTGCTAAATCCTCACGAAACAGCCATGAACTGTAGCTCCGGTTGAATGAGGATTTCCATTTTTATGCCGATTTCTCCACTGTTTTTACTCGCTTATTTTTCTATTTGTTTCCTGTACATTATAGGGTTGTTTCTAGGCCATTTAAACAAAGCTTCATACATAAAATATTGAGAAACTTGAACCCACGTTAATACCTGCAACTACCTTATTCTCCTTCGTTTCTAACTCATTTTAGTTGATTTTTTTTGCTACTTGATCTATATTTCATGCTCATCAAAACCCAAAAGTCCAAACCAAACATCATGCTATTTACAAATTTAAAATAGAAGGTAAGCGTAGTTCACCTATTTGCGATTTCTCGGTGCAGCTCCTCTCTATTCCTTCTGTTCCGACTTCTGGTTTCCTTCTGTATCTCTCACTGCTTCTCTGCTTCTAACTCAACCTCTCAAATCAGTCTACTCTCTCTATTTCCTTCTCTTACGTAATACCCATATATATATATATATATACATATCTTACCTATAAACACAATCCACCGCCCAGTCACTTCTCTCTTTTTTCTCTCTCGGTTCTCCCCCATTTCCTGACTTCTCTTCTGATTTCTTTCTGCTTCTATTTATTTTTTGCTTGTAATTTGTGTCATATGTATGTCATACTTTACACATAAATGCACCCACACAATGCCAACCAAATCTACACACAATCTGTCCAACCCCCCATCACTCCATCCATCTTTCAATCAGCCACTTGTTGCTCCTTTTATGTTTATATTCATACATACAGATATACATATATATACATGTGACATGCATATATATATTTATGCACCTTCCTATGTACATGCATAATACACATAATTAAACGCACACTTACACATTGTACCATACGTGCATACACTAATAGTATACATATGTATGCATGGGAATACGTGCGTGCATGCATTTCGAGGCATAGTTCTGACTGCTCGGGCATTGCCCATCACTAGCTGTAAAACCGATATCGTTTATATTCTAAAATCGTTCAGTACATGTGATATCAAAATATAGAGCTTAAACAGCTCGGTTTACAACTGATAGTGCACTCCTCGACCCGATTTACCTCGGTAGATGTGCTAACCCGGGTCGGGGTATTACACAATCAAGTTGTATAAATCTAACTCGATAAATCCCGTAAAATCTTGTGAGACGTAAGTAATCCTGGATGCGGATGTTAAGTAAGGCAGCTCATCGTAATAGTCCATTACTCCTACGACAATGAAAACACCCTGGATCCTACAATTTAACATAATGAATAAATAAAAAGACTAGAATTTAATAGAAATTAAAAATACGTGTAATTGATATGATGTAACTTCAAACTTGCCCCTTCCATATACGAGATGATCGATGCATGTCCTGCATGTATAGAATAGATCCATCTGTAGGCCTAGGATATATAAAAGTTGGTGCCTCGATCTATTTTCTATAGCTTTAATATAAGAAATGAGTGTCTTCATGTAAACATCAAAAAATTATAATTAAACATCAAGAAATGAGTGGCTGCCAATATTTGTGATTCTTCTTTCTCCAAGGATAAATGATTAAAATTTTCAATTACAATAGCAGATTCCCATGCAAACAAAAACCACATGAAGTAAAAAACTTTGGGCTCAAAATTATCGCTACTTACAAAAAACAAAACTGATACAATAGGTTTTTTATTATAGCCATAAAGTCAGTTTCTTGTATATTGTTGATTCTTCGTTGGACAAGTTCTTCTATCATGCCCCACTACCCTACAAATCCCATATTGTTTTGGCCAACGACCTTCCCCTATGTCCATCTCATTTCGAATTCATGTAGATTGTGGACAACCCTTAAATCTTTTCATAGTAAGATCAGGGCACAGAGTTGGATCAATGGGCTCGTCCCAATAATCCTCATGGTGAAGAGGATTAAATTTAGGTGCATATATAGCCATTTGTGGTGTCAACTTGTAACATTCATTAATATAATTCCATTCATCAACACAAGCCTTTGTAAATACAACCAAGGCATGAGAACATGATATTTTGTAAATGACCCATTTTCCACAAAAACATACACCATCACGTGTCAATACTACATGTGAGTGACCCCTCCTTGTCATAACTGATGCCTCGCGAGAGCATATGTTGAAGTTTATGATCAAGTGTCTACCGATCTTGGATTGGTAACACATAATCTTTGTAACAGCAAAGTGGGTATCTATGTAACCTTTGGATATAGCTTGTTGCCCAAAACCTCTCCTCCCACAAAAATACTTTACTAGACGATAAAAAATCAGTTGTACACATGCAGATATTTGCAAATTCTTTGCACCTTTCAGCACACTATTAAAAACTTCAGAGATGTTAGTGGTTAAATGTCTATATCTTTGACCTCCATCATGTGCAACTGTCCACTGTGCTACAGATATTTCATTCAACCAATCATATGCCTTTTGGTTGAGGCTTTCAATTTTTTGCATAATAGAATTGTATTTGCGTATCTGTTGTGTACTTCCAACAGCCCAAACAAGCATCTTTAGGCTCTTGCCATCCAGAATTCATATCTTTCACCGCAGCAATTATACCTTTATGCAGATCAGATATCAAACAAATCTCTTCCCTCCTCCCCACAACATGCAACCTTAACAAATATAGGAACCATCACCAACTGTTGTAACTCTTCTCTTCAACAATTGCAAATGCATGAGAAAATATTTGATTGTTACCATCAGTCCCCATTGTAATTAACAACTTTTCCTTATATTTTCCATACAAATGTGTGGCATCAATACTAATAACTGGCCGACAATGCACAAATCCTTGAATTGATGCATTAAATACCCAAAACATTCTGCCAAAAACCACCACGTTCGGGTTGCTAATGTTACGATGCAACCATTGAACAATTGTGCCTGGATTATACTTCGCAAGTGCTCCCATAAACTTTGGCAACAATTTGTAAGATGTCTCCCAATCCCCAAATATCATGGAAATTACTTTCTACTTTGCAATCCAAACTTTCGTGTAGGAGATCGGGCAACTGTACTTTTCTCTCATTTGCTCCATAATTAGATCTATCTTTAAAGCAGGATCAACCCTTACTGCACCTCGTATTTTACTTGCAATTAACTTGGAATCTAATTGCACATGATCTCTGTTCATAGCACGATTTAAACAAGTGTGTGGCCCCTCATATTTTGTGATTTGAAATCGATTAGTTTTTTTTTTTATTTTTATAACATACAGTCTCCATTTACACATTTCATGAAGTTTACATCTCACAGCCCAAATATCTTTGTTGCTTTCAATCACCTTATACTGATTATGATATCTAATTGAAAATTCTTTGACAGCTTGCTACAATTTTTCCTTGTCATTAAATTCAAGACCTTTGCCCAACTCGTTTGTTGTTGGATCCTAAATGCAAGGATGGCATAAATGGGATGAAGTGCTCCCACCAACATTATCAGTAAAATTGACATTTAAAAAAAATGGAGAATCAGTCTCATGTAAACGAATGCAATGCTCATCGGCTTCATCTATTCCATCATCATCACTCGATTGCAACATATCATCATCTACTTCTTTTGACAATGCATTGGAGAGATTACTTCTATCCATGGGATTGTTGCAAATGTCCTCACCCTGAACAATATTCGCAATATTAGGAAAGTGAGACTCCACATGTTCTGTATGACATGTCTCAGTCACCAACATAGGACTAAAATTTTGATGTACCATGGGAAAAACTTCACCAATTGGGTAATCATTGTCTTGTATGAGCAGTCGAGTAAAAGGACCGTGCTCAATCTCCATTGATTGAGATACAGCACAAGAATGATGCACATCTTCTGTCTCCATATATAAGTCGATGCTATTTAATGTCAGATTACTTAGAACAACTTCAATCATTGAATCCATTGTCTCATCATCAACGACTTCTAATGGAGAGTATTTGTTGTGCTCGAATGGAAATCGACAAGTCATCTTTAGGTGGACTTGTGTGATATCCAACTTTATTATACCATACATTTTCGTCAAAAGTTCATTATAACTTGTCCATTTCCTCAACATAATGCTTCGTCGAGCATTCATATCATACCATATACTACCTTGTTCCTTATAACAAATATTTCCTCCCCAATAGCATAGTATAAGTATTGGTTCCAGCCATTTCTAACCTTCAAAAAATAAAACCAAAACTTTGAATTCCAGGATTAGGCAAACTAATCAAGCCTTTTTTCTTTGAACAAGCAGTAAACTTGGATACCTTGAATATAAATATAAAAATTCTTTGGTTTAGCTTTTACATATTGACTTATAGGTAAATTATAGGTATCCAAAATTTATTTAGTCACATAATAGACCCAACAATAATAGACTTAATAATAAGCCCAACGAACATATCTTAGGACCTGTTTTAAAAAATACTTTTTTTCTAACTCATAGTCTAAGAAATAAGTGAAAGTGAAGGTGAAAGTCCAAGAGCTACAGAAATTAATTAAAAAAATGCGTGAGGTAACAAATAACTCATGCATAAGTCTAAGAAATAAGTGAAACCAGAAGTCCAAGTCCATGAGTTACAAAAATTAATAAAAAAAACATGCGTGAGGTAAAAAATTATTGTAATATGTGTAGATGTGTAAATGTGTAGATGCAGACATGTATAAACGTTCACATGCATACCAATCCTTGATGCATCACCAAAGTAGAAAACAGGAAACACCTAATTTCTCATCAAAACCAAGCAGAGTTATCATGAGAACCAGGCAGTGAGATCGTCATTGTGTGAAGGTGTTTAACAAACCCTTTAAATATCCTAAATTTGTAGGAAAAGTTGGTGCCCCAATATTTTAAGAATGAAATGGTGCCCCAATATTCATATATTTATATATTATAGAAAATCAACAAATTTAACACTGACAATAGTACAAAATATTGTGAAGAATGGCTACCCACACATGGAAGTACTCACACAATCAGGTAAAGGCCGAGATAAAAAGGAAACCTAACTCACACAGTCATTATCAAATCTAATGCTATTTCTTCAACCACATCAAACCCAAACCAAAACACAAGAAAAGCCCTAATTTTTTAACACAACTCAATCCTTAAAAATATCTAATTTTTAACGATTGAGTTGTAAGAAAGAAAAAAAAAAACCTCATTTTACCTTAGTTCTAATGAGAGAGGGTAGAGTTTCGAAGAGAGAATGTGACCGCGTTAAGATACCAGATGAGCATCGCAAATGTGAGAGAGACGAGATAAAAAGTCGGCGAAGGCCGGTGATGGGATCTGATCGGCAAGTCAACTATGAACGGTGAACAGAGAACAAAACAGAGAAGAATAGAGAACCGAGAGAGAACCGAAAATGTTATTTTCGTAAATGAGTTATGTAACTTGTTTTGGTAATAAAATAGTGTCAAAAGCATCTTTCTGAAAGATGCTTTTGAAAGCGTTTTTTTGAAAGACACTTTTGAAAGAGTTTTTTCAAAAAATAAATTTTTAAAAGAGAAATCGTTTTTCAAAAAGACAAGTTTTTAAAATAGAAATCATATTTCAAAAAAACGCTTTTAAAAGTATTTTTCTGAAAGACGATTTCAAACATTTTGTTTTTAAAAAAATTATCTTTCAAAAAGACGATTTTAAAAAAGATATAAATAAGTTTACTATAACCTTATTCTGAAAAAAAAAAAAAAAAAAAAAAACTCTATTTTGAAAAAAAAAATCCCATTTAACCCTAGTTGTTTTCGACTCGACCCATCACGGTAATGGAGAAATTCCGAAGGAGTGATCAACTGCTCCCAGAGAACTAGAGGGCGATCTGATTCAGAGTGGGGTCTCACTGATCCAGCAATTCTCTTTCCGTGAATTCAGTGTGAGCTTTGTTGTGATAATGGAGAAATGATAGTAGAAGGAGAGGAACAAGTACATTATTATCGTCCCCATTTATAATGAGGGCCTCAACATTGCCTTCCTTGTCTATCTCATCTTCAAGCACTTCCCGTACCCTCTCTCTCTCTCTCTCTCTCTCTCGCTTTTATATATATGTATATCTTTATGAGAGTATATTTAATAGCGGATTCTTGACTTCTTGTATGTTATGCGCAACTCTCTGTCAATCTCTACCGTGGTAGTACTTTTTGCTTTGGGGATCTTAAATTCTACTTACTATTTTTGTTGCCCATGTTTAGGTAGCTTGACCGTGAATTGTCTGCCCAGGAAAACATAAAAGAGAAAAATAAATGAGCTTTTTGTTTATAGAAAAAGAAGTTTTTTATATTTGATTAGCCAATTTTGGATTAGTTCCAAATAGAAGTGGAGGCCTAACATTTCATGGTGGCAAAGAAGATAAATAAATCCTATAGAATTCATATGTGTGGATGCTTGTTTACTTATTAAAAGTGGTAGTTTAGTTTGGCCTTTCAAATTCATGGAACGAAAATTTCGTGTGTGGAATGTCAAGACCACTATTCTTAGCAATATGTTGATAATGCCATATTTGGCAAGATTGAGACTGGAAGGGAAGATGAGACTTTTAAAAGGTCAGGTTTCAATCTTGAAAGAACAGCTTGAGAAACGAATTTGAATTTTTTTAGAAGGGAGAGAGGTGGTAATGATTTTAGGATGTGAGAGCTCATATGGCTTGGTATTTGAAAGGGATAGTTAGAGACTCAGAGGTTGTTTGGCTTTCAAAAAAAGGTATTCTCTTTCTGGTCAAGAATGGTTCTTTTATAGATGTTTGGATGTTTTTTTACTTCTCAAATGTATTAGTTTAGTTTGACTTCTCAAATGTATTAGTTTAGTTTGACTTTTCAAATTCATCAAGTCATGATTTCATTTCTAGAGTGTCAAAACCACTACTCTTAGCAATATACTGATATTGTCAATCTTGATAAGACTTTGACTAGAAGGAAGATAAAAGAAGGAAAAAAAACCAATAATACTTTTTTTTTTTTTCAATATCTAGTTTAAATATTGAAGAATAGCTTTAGAAACAAATTTTAATTGTTTAGGGAGGGAAAGGGCTGGTGGTTATTTTAGGACGTGAGATGTCGAAGAGCTTGTATTTTGGGAAGGGATTATCAAAGATTGTTTTAGATTTTTTTTACTTTTATTTTGAATGTATATCTTTCACGGTCAAGAATGGTTTTAAAATTTCCTTAGGGATGATGTTTGTTGTGGACAGGTTTTTTGAAAGTTTGTGTTTTTGAACTATTCATGGTTGCCAAGGATAACAATGCTTTGGTGGTTGACATCACATGTTGGAGGGCAAGGAGCTTCATTTATCTGAAGTGATAATGTGTTTGTCACCTTCAACATGATTCAATTCTCTTTCATTGAGAAGTTATATTCAGTGGGCAAGATTTGAAATGAAGGTGACGGGGAGTTGTGGAAGGGCAACAATAATGGATTATTGCTTGTTAAGTCTGTTTATAAGATGTTTAAGACTGAGAAGAGGTTCTTTTCTTGGCAAAGGCTATTTTGACTTTTTCTTAGCTCATTGGAAGTTGTCTTTGTCTATATGGGTAGTAGTGGAAAATAAGATTCTTATGATTGATCATGGAATTAGTTAGGGATTGACATAATCTATCCATTGTTGCATGTGTAACAAGGATTAAAATTCTAGTCCATCTCCTTTTTTATTTAGCTTGATACTTTACTTCTTTCAACCCTGAGGGTCGGATGAGTTTGGAAGAGGCTTAGGATAATATCTGAAAGGTTATAGGTTTAACTCCCACCCCAAGGGCCATCTTCCTAAGGCAGGTCGACCCCGACACAACACGATTAGGAGCAAGCACGTCACGGGGCTTTGGGCCGGGCTGGGCCATTGGTGTTAGCATACATGGGGCACGGTCCAATCCAGACACAACTCATGCATGGCACAGACACGACCGTTGTTTTTTGAAAGCACGACACGAGCACAATACATGTCAGACACGACACGGTAAAAAGCACAAACTGTGTTATATCCATGGGCTATGTCGTGTTGGGGCCCAATAATTGTATCCCATGCCAAGCTTGACCCATTTATAAATGTGAAATGTCAGGCACGACACAAAGCATGATTATAAATGTGAAATTCTGGCTCAACATGGCATGCTTGACACCTCTTATCTTATCAGCTCGTGTGGTGTTGTTATATAGTTCCAGACTTTGAGAGAGGTTTACTCACATCAAAGAAAATTGGCATTGCAGGGTTCCTCCTCGTATCATAAAAAAAAAAAATTCCTTTGCTTTTGGTCTCTTACAAGTGAGGTAGTTTATGCTTTGTAAGGTGGTTGATTCATTTGGAGGATAGAGGGTCTATGGTTCATTTTGGATAAGTTTGCTTGTGTGGGGAACAACTGCATTTCTATTATGCGATTTATTTAGATAAGTAGAATATCATGCTTGTGAAGATGTAGAGATCCTTGCTGGTTAACTTAAGGATATTATTTTTAGATCTTTATGTAAGTAGCTTTGGGGATAGAAGTTTTTTGGATATGTTTTTCCTTTTTGTAAAGTATATGGATAATTGGCATATGGACGCTAGCCCCTTCTTTTTATCTTTTGTGAGGTCTTAATTATCGTTAAATAACAAATGAAAGTCATCTCTATAGTTTGCTTCCTTCAACAGAAGTTGCTTCCACATTAGTAACTATCTCATATATGCTTTTGGAACTTTCTGAAATTAATGTTCACTTGTGTCTATCCATGTTTGCATTGATTGGGCTAAACAAAATTAATTTGTGGTTAATATTTCCATCTGCTTCTTGTTTAGATGATTTCAATTTTAGGAAAGGTGATAGCTGCTTGTTACTTCAGTTTGATAACTTGTGGCATCTCTAGTGCTCAGTTGGTGCTTAGCACTTGTACTTTTACGATGTTGAACTATTGTCATTTTTGGGTGTTGAGATTCACAACCAATTAAAGTTGTTGGATTATCTTTGTAAGAGCATTGTAGACTAAAATCAAAAGATGATTTTGGGAGCATGCATGGGTATTTGATGTGGATGGTCTCATTTAGGAGCTATCTAATGCATTGATTATGATATGCTTATCTATTGCATTGCCAATTTTGAGGATGGGGGATCACATTTCATAAAGGAAACATATAACATAGTGGTGATAGACATTATTTTGATAATAGATATTATTTACTCCACATAAAAATTGGATTATAAACTTTCTCTCTGTATAGGACATTAACTTACCATACCGTGTGGTTAGGAAAGTTGATTTTGAATTAATAATTGTGAATGATGGAAGTCCTGATGGAACTCAAGATGTTGTCAAACAGTTGCAGCATGTTTATGGAGAAGATCACATCGTAAGTTTTATTAACTGTTGTTTCGCTCACTCATGCAGATTGATATTTTTGCTTATTCTTAGCATGTCAATCACCCTTACTTTTGGCTCTCTGTGAATGCAGCTGTTGAGAGCCAGACCTAAGAAGCTTGGTTTAGGTATATGTTTATGTTTTTTTTTTTCTTTTTCTTTTTTTTTCTGAAAAATAAACTGCTTCCTGATGCAGATTTAATTTCAGGGGCTGCTTATATTCACGGTTTAAAGTATGCATCCAGCAACTTTGTTGTGATCATGGATGCCGATCTATCACACCATGTAAGTTTGTTCTGTGGGATGCAAATGATAATTTGGAACAATTGTGTGGATTTTTTTGGAGTATTTAGGTAACTTACTTTAGAGAAAAACTTGTGGGATGTATGTGTCATGTACATGCTGGGAATGGATTCATTATCTTTGGTTTTATTTATGTCCTTGGTTATTTTTATCACATAAATTGTTCTGAACTGTACAATTTATCATGACATTTCTCTCAAGAAGTCTATCAATTAAGTGGCAGATTTATTTAAACTACAGAAAATTGCTTCACATGATATTATGTGCTTCCAATGTCAATAAAAGTAACCCATGCTGTGGTATGTGACGTGCAGAAATCATCAAAGAATATGTTCTGACTAAGAAAAATGCCAAAGATGCAAAAAAAATAGTGGGTTGTTGTGACAATTTGGAGCATCTAAAGTGAGTTGTAAATCCCCCAAGTATATACCATTTGAACTTTTGGGGGGTTTTCTTTGGCATATGCATTTTTTTTATCCCTTCACATTTGCAAGATCTGTTTTTTAAGTTCACTTACTACAAACCTATTGTTTGCCATCTTATTCAAGATCAAACTTCAATTCATTTGTTGTCTTTGGTTATTTTTTCACAACCAAAGTACCTGCCAAGCCTCATCAAGTAAGGAAGTGGAATCAAGTTTGGAGTTTTGTTATATTTTCGTATGTTTAAGTATTTAGATTTTTATGAGTTCTGTTTCTTTAATAATTTTTTAGGAAACAGATGGGGACTGGTGCCAATATAGTTAACAGAACCCGGTATGTTAAAGGTGGTGGTTTGCATGGGTGGAATCTCATACAGAAATTGACGTGTAGGGGAGCTAATGTCCTTGTGCAGACAATTCTTTGGCCGGGTGCATCAGAATTAACTAGATCATTTCGGTACATTAATTATCTCAAAGGTTTCTTTTGCTCACTTTCAACACTTTGAAACTATTTTTTTTTTTCTTTTCTGGAAGGCTTTATAGGAAATCTGTGCTTGAAGATGTCATAAGCTCTTGTGTTAGTAAGGGATACATTTTTCAGATGGAGATGATCGTTCAGGCTAGAAGAAAAGGGTACCATATTAAAGAGGTAGTGTTACATTCTCTTTTGAACCAGTTTATGGTCATGATTGATGACCTGTGAGCTATAATCAATGTTTTTTCTTTTTCGTGTAAATTTGACTTTTGCATGTGCATGCTGAATGCTCATTATTTATTTTTGCTGGTAAGCTGGACAAGACCACACAACTGGGGTTGAGGAGTTGTGCATGCAAATGTTCTGGCAGTTTTGCATTAATTTATGACCTACGGGGGGCTCTTTTCAACCAAGATGTGGATGTAGTTGGCTTGATTGTGTCACTGCACTTATTGACCTTGAGTGGCCTTAAGGGCTACCTTGTTGTTGGGGCCAAGGGGATTATTCATGGAGGCGGTTACCGAACTCCACACAATTCTCCATTTATGGTCATATATGTTTTCTTCCCTTACATGGATATAACTAGCTTCATTTTGGCCTTTTCTTATTGCCATCTTGTGCTAAGTGACCCCAAGATAACATTGGTGCCAGTGTGTCAATTAATTGTTAAAGTTGGTCAACCCTTGCTTTTTGTCGCTTGAATTTTATATTTTGTTGAACGGGGCTGGTGGTGCTCAAGTACAAATACTTCCACAAGATAGTTATATCCATAATGGATACCATTACTCTTCGCATAGTTATTGTTGTGTGTCCTTTTCTTAACATATCCATCATTAAAAAAATAATTTTTTTGTTATTCTAAACCATGGTTATAGCAAATTGCGAATTGGGATCGCACGATCCAAAACATAGATCATTAGTGATTTAGAATACGAGATTTAGCGTTCCGATCTGAAATATCAAAAATCAAAAAAAAATCATACAAAATACACACAGATCATTGGAATTTTATTTTATAATGGCTTTAATTCTTTGAAATCATTTTAGTGTATATAAATACATACCAATATTATTACAAATACATTCAAAAAGCATATTACGTTCCAAATAAACGTATTTTGTTCCAATAAAGCGATCTAAAGAAGCTTACTCGTAACGTACTATTTTTATAACAAGTGACGATCTACGTTCCCGTTCGCATTCCCCGTATCATAACGATCCACGTTCTAGGTAACATTGTTCCAAACACGTGTTCAATACTTTCTGGATACTTGAGACATAACTGACATATATTAGAACTCAATGACGACATTTCTAATGTAGCATATAAATAATAGGAAATATCTAACATGGACTTCAAATATTTGAATAATTTCTTAGAGGAGAAGATTTGAGATATATTAAGGGTAAAAATCATATTGAATTAAGTTCCAAATCCATGTCCAAGCAACATAATTCTCATTTTTCTCTTGTTAAGTTCAATATATATTAAAACCTAAATTATTGAATAGATTCACCAAAAAAATTGTTTGTCATGATATATGTATACATCAATCCTTTTTTTTTAATTTATATAATTGTACATATACATACATATATATATAGCCATGTTATTATAGAATTTTTCATGTCAGTGTATTTGTATCGTGTCATATTTGTATCCTGTATTTGTGTTCATGCTTCATATATGGTAGTTAGTATCTAAATTGTGCATATGATCAGAATGTATTACTTTTTATGTCTCGGAAGTCAATAAATCTAGTGAATTTCATTAAATTAATTACTGAAGGAACTTTGGTGTCTAACTAGTGTCTTTTTTGCAGTAGATTCCGACTTGCTGAAATATCTTGGTTATAACTGGCACATATTTTGACCATATGTTTCTGTTTTTTTTCAGAAGTGTTGGATATTGGGTCGGGTTGGACCCCAACCCATAGCCATTGGGGCATCCACAAAGTTTGAGAGTTGTGATAAGATTAAAACTCTTATCATTATCTGGTTGGTTTTGAATTTGAACTAACGCAGTTATTTATCCTGAGGTTTGGTTGCGGGATAAGTGTGGGAAAAGATTTTGGTTATCAGAAAACTCTCCTAACTCTCAAGTTCTCTTTAAGATTCTTCTGAGGCTACCATCTACCCCTCTGGATTTGGATTGTGGAAAGACATAGAAGACTTGTATTATAGCGATTCTATTGACGAGAGAGTTTCATCCGTGGGGATCTAGTGGTCATCAGAAAGTAGTAACACAAGCAAAGATCTTCCGCTTCCGCGAACCTGATTGTAAGAGGTAATCGGGTTCACAACCAATTTTTATATATCTTTTTATCATTGGTATCAGAGCCATATTTTACTTGTGTTCATTAATTTGATGATATTATGCATGAATATATCATTAGTATTTTTTGAATACCTTTTGAACGATCTACCAAGGTGGATATGTTCTTAATATCCCTAAAAGGTAGTCCTTAAAATTTCATGACAATCCACCGTTGGATGAGTGGGAGATTTGAGTTTAAAGTTCTGATTTTTCAAGAAAACACAACTTTAATATGAATTTTTGGGTTTTAATAGACTGTTATTTGAACGGTAATTATTTGAATACCTTTTGAATGATCTGCCATGGTAGATATGTTCTTAATATCCCCAAAAGGTAGTCCTTAAAATTTCATGACGATCCACCGTTGGATCAGTGAGAGATCTGAGTTTAAAGTTCTGATTTTTTTAAGAAAATACAACTTTAATATGAATTTTTGGGTTTTAATACGATCTATAAAACCTTGATTGTTATGCATAAAATTTATATCGAATTGTTCCTTGTCGTGAGAGCTTTCCAACGATATATAGAATATAATTTTTCGTCTAAAAATGAATGAGATATAGGGTCCCAAAGTTTGAGAGCAAGTCATGGCCAAATCTTAATTTTGGAGAAGATGAATTGTAGAGAAATGCAAGCCCACTCTCGGTGGGAATATGGGAGCACGTGCATCATCTTTCGGGGCCTATTTTTTGACACCTTCGAAGAGTGGGCCTCACTCACTGAATTTGTGACCCCGTGATAGATGTTTTGTAATTTTTTTGCTTCTGGAAATTAGTTTAAATTAATTTTTATTACGAAAAAGTATCAAAAATCTGGTTAAATGCTTTTTTTAAAATTCTAGAGAGCTATATTTGAGATTAAAATCACAATCATTATTTAGTATACTATTGGG
This sequence comes from Nyssa sinensis, assembly GCA_008638375.1. Taxonomy (NCBI): domain Eukaryota; kingdom Viridiplantae; phylum Streptophyta; class Magnoliopsida; order Cornales; family Nyssaceae; genus Nyssa; species Nyssa sinensis. Next base: position 22,413,980 of record CM018045.1, on the reverse strand, counting down.
GGTCAAAATTATTTTTTGGTGAATTTTTTTTTAATCTATTTTTGATATTTTTGTGACTTTAAAAAAATTAGTTTTTTTATCCCAAAAATTGGTTAAAAAATCTAAAAAATTTATTTTAAATGTGAAAAATTCTTGGAAAGACTCTAAAAATTAGGAACAATTATATTATGTGTGGATCATATTTTTAGGGTCATGTGTGGATCATTTATGAATTAATTATCATATGGATAATTATTTATTGCATCATTATTAAGTAATAGTGATTCCCATTAAGTGTGAGACCCAAATACCCACTCTCATTGTGGTAAGGTGTGGTAAAGTCATCTAACAAAGCCCATTATATTGTTATGTATGTTGTGTTTGGATGTACTTAATGTAATTGATATTCTAGTACATGTGTTGTGTAATGTTTGAAATTTACAAGGATAATTTCGAGATATATGAGTTTTTGGCGCGACATCCCCATTTATTTAATTGTTACTAGTAGATTGATGTAGTAGGTTGATTCAAGTTATGTAATCCCTTTTTTGAAAAATGATGTATTAATTTTTGGGAAGCCTTGTAAGGGGATGTGTTTTCGCAGCATACTCATATATTCAGAAATTATCCTTGGCATGTTGTATTAGAATGCCAATTAGACTCAATTGGAGTCCATTTTATATTGGCAATTATTATTATTGTGTGGATGAATTAAATTAGTTTTAATTCAAATTTATTTTGCTTGAAATCAGTTAAAAATATACTTCTATTTTACATAAATGAGAAATGATTACCAGTCTAGCGAAATTTTCGATCTCATAGTGTAAATATAGAATAATATTTTTAATTAGGTTTCTGGTAGCAAAATAATAAAATGTAAAAATGTATGCTAAATGTCACCTTGCGCAAATTGAATGTAGATGACCTCCAAGAATGTAATTGCTGACCTCACAAAGGGTGAAAAGCTTGATGGTACCAACTATGACATATGGTATAGGAAAATTCAATACCTGTTAAATAAACAAGAGGTTCTAGAGACCTTGAATAATATCATGACCCCACCTGAGGAGGGCAATAGTGCCCAACATCGTCAGAACATGGAAGTCTACCAAGACTGGATAAAGAAAGATCGATGCGCGCGCTTTACTATGTTAAGCAAGATGCATAACAATCTTATTGGAGAATTTGAAAGTTCACCCACAGCCTATGATATGTGGAATAGGCTAAAAATTTCTTTTGGAGGAACTACTGTCACAAGGCTACATACCTTGATCCTCAAATTTGAGGGATACAAGATGGATTCCAAGTACACTATGGTTGAGCACTTAAGGGTGATGTCAGCCATGATCCATAATCTTAAGGCTGCTAGAAATGATCTTACTGATGGGCAGCAGATCTTAGTAATTGTTCACTCCCTGCTAGAAACATGGAACCAAATGAAGCAAATTTTGACCCATAATGAGAATATAAAAAATTTTGTTGATATTTCGTGTCATTTGGAGTTAGAGGCGGAGCGCCAAGAGGCGAATCGCTCTACTGTCCTTGTCGCCCAAGGTGGCCATGATAAGACCTGTGGGTCTAATTAAAGGAGACGAGGAGGTAAGAAAAAGCAGGGTGGAGCAAATAACTTGGCTCCAAAGGCAAGCAAAGTAGCCAAGTGCCAAAGAGGCAAGCGTGGTGGCAAGAGAAACTTTGCCAAAGTGAAGTGCGACAACTGTTAGAACCTGGGACACTTTGCTCGTGATTGCACTGAGCCAAAGAATGTATCCACTAACTAGTACTCTTCTCTTTCAGCATTGATGGTAGACAATTGGTTATGTTTTTGGATGGTGATTGTTTTGGACATGGTTTTCTTTCAAATAATCTTTATCAATTGGATGAATTAGATTATAATTCTTCATCTGAATGTTTGGCATGTGATGATTATATAGATGATTCTGTTAAATGGCATGCTAGACTTGGCCATATTGGACAAGAAATGATGGCTAGATTGGCTAGAGAAGGTGTAACACCCCGACCCGATTAATTAATAATTAATTCGCTAATTATTAATTAAAACCGACATAAAGAATAATTAAGAAAGTTAATTAGGAATATCTCGATGGCCACGATAGACCAATAAAATAATTAAACACGTCAAAAGAGGACGGTGTAATACCCGAACTTAATTACCAATTAATTAGGTGAAATAATGTCATTTTAACACTATGGAAACTCGAATTAGCGAACTATAATGATCACAAAGAAATAATAACTGACACTAGGCCTTGGACATTGAAGCTAACCTAAATAGGAAATGACCACAAGAAACCGCTTCGTAAAAAGAGCAACAGAAAAGAAATTAAAAAGGAAATAGCTAAAACAGAATTCTGCGCCAGCCAAACAAGGCATAAGCCCAAATGAGGGAAAAATGCCCAAAAGTGAGGCCAAGGGGATTTGAACCCTTGACTAAATGAAGGAAGCACATGGCACCCAAAAATTTATCAAGTGGGCTATCAACAACTTTATGTCTAAATATACAACAGAATTATATATAAGCCCAAGTCAACCAAGGCCACCTCCCAAATTGGCCAATGGCTATACATGCAACACCTCACCACTCAATCAGCCTATATACCCTAGCCTCATCATCACATCTGCCTCAACACATATAATCACAGCTAAGCCCTACATGTATAATTATATATGTGTATATGTATAGGTGCACATATTATATATGTAATTCAAATAAGCCAAGTGTGTGTGTGATGTGTAATCAGACATTGAGTGTGGGACTCAAGCAGAGTGTGTATGCGTGAGAGATTGTGAGAGAGAGTCCATGTGAGTGACCTTGTGTGTGTGTGTGTGTGCGCGTGCATGGTGTGTTTCCATTGGAGGTGCACAAAAGAGGAGGGAAATGAGAGGTACACGACTGGGACTAAGGCAACAACCAAAGATCCTCAACCAAGAAGAAGAGAGGGAGACACTACTGTTTGAAGGTATAAAACAAAACCCAAAGATTTCCTTCTCTAAATATTTCTTCATGCACAAACTGTTTGAGATTTTTGTGTTGCATGCATGGTATTAAAGTACGTAAACTTGAATAGGGCACGAAACCTGGACCATAAACACACGAGGAACCCTAAACCGTATACAAACCACCATTAGAGGACCTCGGTTGGAGCAGGTTTGATTTAACCCTAGCCAAACTGATTTTGGCTTGCTGAGACCTGACCTAGATGATGTGGGGTTTGCACTGCAACGAAAACCAGACCAAATAGCTTAAAAATGAGCCTTAAAACCTGAGTTGCAGGTTCGGGTTTTGAAACCCAACCTCACAAATCTTGCTGTAAACCTGATTTTGGGAGTAGGGACTTGAACCCCATGATGCATCGATCACAACTAAAAAAACTTCACAAGATTTGGGGCAAAAACAGGGATTTACAAACCAGTTGCAGGTTCGGTTATCCAACCTTGGGCCGAACGTTTGAGCTCACATTTAGGCACAAAATGAATGCCAAGATGTTGGCCTGACCCCCAGAAACTCTTAACACCCAAAAGCAGAGGGAATCAGTGTTGGAAAATCCACGAAATTGGAAAAAATAGAAACTGGAAATTAGGGCTATAGTAACATGTGCGATGAAAAAGATAACGAGTCGACTCGCCCAACTCGTTCAGGCTGAACGTGTCAACTCAGACACGTGTTGAATTGTGGGTTAGCCACCACATTAATGAAACGGCGTCGTTCGGTTTAAATGTCTTAAAATTTAAAACTGAAATTGGTCTGTTTGGTTACAGCCGTATAAAATTGGAATTAGGAATGGGGATGACTCAAACCATGGATAAGGGGAATAACAAGGTTATCCTATTCCGGTTCTCTAGCTTAGCTTAAACCGGTCGGTTCAAGGGCTTTTTAAGCCGGTCTAGGGTTTGACTTCGTAAACCCAACGGTCCAAGGGCTTAATTAAAAAGAAGTTAAACCAATATTTTCTTGAATTGCATTTTGACCCCGACTGTTCTGAATAATTTTATTATGACCCAGATTTTAAAAGATAAATTCAAATAAGCCCCTGAAAAATAAATAAATAATAAAATAATTTATTTAATTATTTTATTAATGGCGTAAAATGACTATTTTACCATTGGACATTAAATAGGTCAAACGAAGTCCAAATAAAATAAATAAATAGTGTATTTCTACTATCTCGGGCATTTCGAACTCAATGGTGGAGTCCGATTTGAGAAATTAAGTCCCAAAAAATAAAGACATGCAAATGATAAATGACTGTATTGCCCATAATGTTACCTAGGGCCAAATAAAAATAAAAGATGGTCCATTTTAATTACATTGGGCACTCTGGACTCAATGGTAGAGTCTGTAGTAGCAAACGAAGTACCGAACAATGTGATGCGTGAAAGTGTGAAATTACCAAAATGCCCTTAATGCTATTCGAAGTCCAAATTAAGTCCGATTGGGACGAAATTGATATCGACAGAAGCCCAGATACTCGTGAAATCGTACACATGATTAAATGACGAATCGGGGTAAGAATTTCACAAAATGTAAAATGATCAAAATACCCCTAAGCATGGTAAGTGCAAAGTAGAGGCCGAATAAAGGCCAATCTGATCTAATAAATTGTCATAAGCATGATTATGGAAATTGAGGGATTAAATAAGACTCCGGAACAATTAATGTATAAAATAAGAAATGATCGATGTGTCCCGATGATCAAAATCAGATACCAAATGAAGTCCAAAGGACTTAGAAAATTATATATAAGATATGTGGACTATCCTGATGACCACGATAAGGTCCGAGACAAGAATGAAAAAATTATCATTTTGCCCCTAAGGTTAAATAAGTACTTAATTGATAACGATTAGAGTCCAAATGACTTAGATTATAATCCTGATAACTACTAAGCCTAATTAAAGAATGTAATAGCCTCAGATGAAACCCAATGAAAGGGTAATAGGCTATTAGGCTATCTTAGGTAATTCGATAGATGCCTAAGATGATGAATAAGTCATGAATGGTTAAATTTTGATCGGTCTATGATTAATGATGATTATTTAGGATATGCAAGGAGGTGCCTGACGTATCTGAAAATTATCAGATTTTTTGTGAATGGAGATAAGCGAACAGTTTGTGAGTAACTTGGGACTTCTGACTTGGTGTATAAGTTGCACTACCTAGATATTGTATCTTCATACACTGTACTACTTGAATACATGAACTGCGTTAGACCTGGCATGATCTTATTCTGTCTGGCTCTTCTGTTCTGTCCTTATACATTTATAGTTTGTTCCGATTCCATTCTGTTATGTTGTGTCTTACTCTTGGGCCCACTCCAGTCTTGAGCAGTATGGCATAAGTAGGCCAGAGCGGTACCCAGAGGGTAGAGGCCCTACGAGTAGTCTGCGATGGGCAGCTGGGGAAGCTCAAATATACTTAATTATGTACCTAATTAGCATCTTGCCCTGTTCTGTTCTGTTATGTTCTGTTCCGCTCAATATTGACCTGTTCTATTCTTTGATTTATTTGCCTATACTCCTGATTGATATACTGACATCCTGTACTGTTCTATCTGTTCTGATCCGTTGTTCCATTTAGTTTGGTTATGTTTTATTCTACTTAACTGCATTTAAGTGGATTTATAAAACTGCTATTTCTGAAATAACTGAACCATCCATGTGCTTCATAAGCAAGAACTGGTTTTTGAAACCCATGGCAGGGAACCTCTGTTACTCACTGGACTTGTTAAATCTCACCCCATTATCCTAACATTTTTCAGGATTTATCTCCGATGGATTAGAAGGCACAATGGGATGACACGGGTTGACATCCCAAGCAAGGATTTGATTAGCACTATTTGTGGAGACTTGGATTCTTGCTGACTTATTCAGGCTATTCAGGTGAGTATTATGATATGATTAAATTTATTGATGTGCTATAGACGTAATGGGACATGGCTCATGATATTGGTACTCTAGAGATTATTTGGTGACTGATGATAGACGTGCTCTGATGTGTTTGGATGAGTTACATTCCTGAATTGAAAAATTTTAAATTCCACTGCTTTGACCCTACATTTGGAATGCAATTCATCGGTAAGTTCAGAAGTTTGCCTTTGATTGGTCGCATTGTCAGTCGGCAAACCGACAATGCGGCTAACTGGCATCACGTCCTCGACATCCGCGTAGGGTGGGGTTCGGGATGTGAAAGAAGGCTTATTGGGGTCTTTCACTAAAGTAAGCCTACCTACACGTGAGTCTTATTTGGCTGGAAAGAGCTGCCGTAAGCCTTTTGGAAAGGTTATTAGGGCTGCTCATCCTTTAGATTTGCGGACCAATGAATGTGAAGGCATGCAATGACACCTCTTATTTCCTTACTTTTATAGATGAATTTACGCGATATGGTTATGTTTATTTGATTTCTCACCGATATGAAGCATTGGATTGCTTAAGAAGGTTTCTAGTTGGGGTTAAGAATCAAATCGAGTGGAGACTTAAGGTCGTTCGCACTGACCGTGGACGCGAGTATCTATCAGATTAGTTCAAGGAACTATGTGAAGAAAAGGAGATACGCGAGCAATTGACGATTTCTGGAATGTCACAACAAAATGGTGTTGCTGAGCGACGAAATCGTACATTATTAGACATGGTTAGATCAATGATGGCCCAAGCTAACCTCCCGATCAGCTTCTGGGGGACGCTTTATTGACTGTTGCCTACATTCTTAATCGTGTGCCTTCCAAGTCAGTTTCGAAAATGCCTTATGAGCTTTGGCATGGGCAGAAGCCAGATTTGGGGCATTTACGACCATGGAGGTCGGCAGGTTATGTTCACAACGCTTCTCATCGGTATGGGAAGTTGGGCCCGAGAGCTAACAAGAATATTTTTTTCGTTACTCTGAAAGCTCAAAAGGTTATGTGATGCTTGGTAAGCAACCTGATAAAGGAATGATTACGTTTGAGTCACGCGATGTGGATTTCATTGAGAATGATTTTTTGAGCATTGGTAAAGCCAAAACGAACCTTGAATTCTATGAAATAATAGATTTTGAAGATAACCTGGCTCCTCTTGGCGATGGTGGGGAATTGGTTTCTCATCCTGAAATCGCCAATGAGGGTTGGAGTAATCTTCAATCTAGTGGGAGTTTTGAGTTAGATTCTCAAGAGAGTCAAGTTCGTAAGAGTAAGCATGGAGTTATCCCTCATCTTCATTTTGAGATTGAGGGGGATGCACTTATGGCTATTTCACTAGATTTAGATGAGCTTACTTCTTTTAGTGAAACGCTCTCTTCGCATGCTTGTAATGAATGGATGATTGCTATAGAGGAAGAGATTGTAATACCCCGACCCGAGAATGTTGGGTCATATGACACGCATTACGAGGTAATGAAAAAAATTGTGTAAAGGTTTTTATACTTAAGAGAAAAATTAATTAATTAAATAATTAATTAATTTAAAATATGAGAATATATTTAATTATTAAAATTAAATTCAAATAAACACACATATACACACATTATGGTGTATTGTGTGTGTATGTTATCAAGTGTATATAAATATGTATATGTATATCTATATATACATGTACATAAGAAAATATATATATATGCTTAACGTGTGAACAGTGCAGTGTGTGAGTGTGTGCCGGCTATACATGTGTGTGTGTGTCTTGGTGTTGGTGTGAGAACATATATAATATACATATATATATATATATATATATATATACACACATGGAGGCAAGAGGGTATCGTGGGAAGTGAGGTGAGGTAAGGGCAAAATCAGAAAAATAAAGGGAGGTATGGCTGCTGATTGTGATGGGGAATAGGGGTGAAAAGAAAGAAGTAGGTGATGGCCATTGATATGAATACATATACATATATACATAATTATATACATACCTCATTTGCAACACATGAAAAGGAGAGAAAGAGAGAGAGAAGGAGAATTCTGAGAAGAAGAAAGGAAAGAACACCAGAAGGGAGAGAGGAAGAAAGATACTGCTAGAGGTAAACCCATCCAAAAACTATTAAATTTCTCTCTCTAGAAATATGCATGAATGAAAACTGTTTGAAGCTTAGTTATGCATGTGTAATGTTAGATATGTGTTTTAGAGCTGATTTAGCATGAAATCAGGCTATGAAAACAAGCAAAAACATACGAACCAGAAGCTACGGCCATGGTAGACCTTGCTTGAAGCAGGTTTGAAACCATGGTAATTAAACCATATTTGGTTCATGGGGACCTTAACTAGACACCACAAACATGCTAAAAACCTATAACTGCAATCAAAACTCAAAAGAATTGAAGCCTAAATATCAAGTTATAAGTTCGGGTTCCAAAAACAAATCTCAAAAATATGAGGTTAAATCTACTTTTACGAATGAAATACGAAACCTCATGAAGAGAGGATCACAACAAACCAAGTTTCATTGAATTTGGCTCAGAAATGAGCATGAACCGTGGGTTTACAGTTCGGATTATCCAACCTTCAAATGAACTAATGAGACCTTTTTGATCCCTCAAATAAATGCCAAAACAATCCATGATGTTTTAGAAACGTTTTGGAGTAAAAACAGTAGGGTTCCATTGAGCAAAATTGCACGAAAATGAAAAGCATGAAAACTTGCAACTAGGGCAACACTGGGGAAGAAATGGGGGAGAAGATGAACAGTGAATTTTCGGGTCGGGTCTAAAAACGAGTCGGTTACGGGTCTGGGTCAAATCCGGATCCAACGGGTTATGATTTTTATTTAAACGGCAACGTTTTAATTTTTAAAATTTAAACATTAGGGCTGATGTCATCCTGACGTCAACATTACGTGTAAAATCGGCTAAACCGGTTGGTTTGCAAGTGAACCGGACCGGTTCACTTGGAAGTGGACCGAACCTATTGGTTTTGTAATTTAATTAAAAACTAAATAAACCAATACTTTCACTATTTACGGATTGACCCCAACTGTTTTGGGAAATCCCAATGTGGCCCAACTGGGGGAAAACTTATTCAATCTCACCCTTGGAAAATTAATTAAATGATTAAATAATTAATTCAATTATTTAATAAATAAAGTAAAATGACTATTATGCCCCTAATTCAAATATTAAGCAAATGAAGTCCAAATTAAACATATGAATAGTGTATCCTTACTATTTTGGATATTTTGAGACTAATGGTAGGGTCCGTTTTACGAGATGGGGTCCCAAAAAATAAAGACACGTAAAGGGGTAAATGACCAAAATATCACTTGTCCAAAATTAACAAGTTATTAGTGTATTATTACTATCTTGGACCTTCTGAGTCCAATGGTGAGGTCCACGACATGAGATGAGGTCCCGAAAAATTGGAGACCCGTAAAAATGTTAAAATGACCAAAATACCCCTTGTCCAAAATTAACAAGTTATTAATGTATTTTTACTATCTCGGACCTTCTGAGTCCAATGATGAGGTCCGCAACATGAGACGAGACCCCAAAAAATAAAGATACGTAAGGGAGTAAAATGACCAAAATACCCCTAGTACCCCTAAAGCCAAAATGAAACCAGAGAATATCTAAATTGACTTTCTGCGACCTTCCGGACTCAATAATGGAGTCCAAATTACGAAACAAAGTACAAAAAAATGAGACACGTAAAACGATAAATGACCATTTTGTCCTTTTCATACAAAAGTCTTTATTAAATTCTAGGAAAGCCTAAACCGACTTTCTTCGACGCTCCGGACTCAAGGGTAGAGTCTATTTGATCAAAAGAGATGTCTAAAATAAAAAGACATAAAATTTTTTGAATAACATCTGTTAGATGACTATAAATTAAAGAAATGCCACAGTACTAATCTAAGGCGTATACAAGGAAATGAATTTCGAAAAGACACGACACGTAAATATGTGAACTAAATAAATTTAAATTAAAATTTATGGAGCTACCAGAAGAGTATAAATTCAAATGAAATTAATTTCTAACACATTAAATTGTGTCATAGGTTAAGAGTACGAGTTAAGTTAAGTTCATCTAAAATTATGAAATCGTTTTAGGATCTAACACGATTTAAGCATAAGTTAAGGAATATCGAGATGATATTACAATGAATGTGAAGTTGATGAAATGTTTATGAATTGTTCTTAGGAACTACAAGGAAAGTGGGAAAGCGCATTATTAGCACTAACCCTAAAGGACCAAGGTGAGTAACCCTGTATTTGAAGTGGAGATTTAACTCCATGGATTTGAAAAGGTTTTAAATGCAAAGATATGAAGTGTTTGAAATTCTGAATTCAGTATTTACATGATTCAGTTTTAAATTGTTCTGTTTTATAAACTCTATTATGGCATGCTTAGTGAATGGATTCTACCATAGTTTTCTTCAAACATATTTCAGCATGTCTAAAGTTTTAAATACCAAATTATGTAAAGTGTTCTGAATTTGTTATATCAAATGTTTAAAGGATTTGTTATGAAATTATGTACATGATGTTTTAAATGTTCATGAGAAGCACCTATTTGAGGAAATCATGTATTAAATGTTATGTTTTAAAGTACTCACGAGAAATATCTATTTGACATACTCATATGTTAAATGTATTTGAAATGCAAGATAAATAATAAGCACATAGGTAGTGAGGAGGGTTGTACCGAACCCAACGGACCTATCATGTGCATTATCACATAGGTAGTGAAGAGGGTTGTACGGAACCCAATGGACCTATCATGTGAAATGCCCGGTAGCAGGATCTAATCCCCCAGGCAAATGAGATATCTCCATGTATATGTAAAATGAGAGTCTGGTTCGAAACGGATTCCACTAATGAAAGAGATAAGATGAAAAATGAGTTTCAAAATGGAAGTAGGTTTTACCCTCATTTTCAATATGCATATGTTTTGAGTTTTATATACTCTATTTAAGAAATACATGTTATGTTATATGTTTTGAAGTTTATATGAAGAAGTATATGTTAGCTTGAATACTTTTAAATGTTTCAAAGCTATCTGTTATATGAAATGCATATGTTTTGAGTTTTATATACTCTATTTAAGAAATACATGTTAAGTTATATGTTTTGAAGTTCATAAGTATAAGTATAGCTTGAATACTTTAAATGTTTCAAAGCTATCTGTTTTAAGAATGCATATACTCTGTATTCTAAAATGTACGAGCAATTGGTAGTGAGTATTTCATAACCCTCATGTGGCAAACCACTACCAGTTGAAAACCTCATGACGAATGCAGGAATTACTCACAAGCTTAGATTAGCTTACCCGAATTTTGTTCGGATCCGCCTTTCAGGTGATTGACAATAGGGCTGATTGGAAGACGATGAGGATGAGCCTAACTGTTTTGGGAAGGGACATCTAAGTAGTTCTTTTGTTAAGTATCATGAACTTAAGTTGTAACCTTTGTTTTAGTAAGGTAGTGAACTGTTATGTATTAAGCCCCAAGGGGCAGCTGAACATGTATTCATTATAAAAGCCTTTAAGTTTTTAGTTATGCTCTGAATGTATGATCATGTGTACCATTGTGAACAGCGGCAGTATCGGACGAATGTGCAAATTTTAAAATGAGAAAAGAAAAGAAAAAAATTTTTTCACGCTTCCGCAACCACATAAAGCACATCTATTTGATACCGCTGCCTATGCGAGCCTTGTCTCGAGGCCTTCGGGTCTTGGGGCGGCGGTCGGGACTCGAGATTCGCGCAGGGTGGGTTTCGGGCGTGACAGAGATGAGTTCTATGGATAAGAATCGTGTTTGAGATTTAGTTAATCTTTTTGCTGGGCGCAAGGCCATTGGAAACAAGTGGGTTTTGAAGATAAAACGCAAGGCAGATGGATCAATTGACAGATATAAGGCGCGTCTTGTGGCGAAAGGTTATACCCAAAAAGAGGGTATAGACTATGAAGAGACATTCTCCCCAGTGGTGAGGTTTGCCTTTCTTCGCCTTATCCTAGCAATTGTCGCGTATATGGATTTGGAATTTTTCCAAATGGACGTTAAGACTCCATTTCTCAATGAAAAACTGAAAGAAAAGATCTATATGACTTAACCAGAGGGTTTTGAAGTCAAAGGACAATAGCGCAAAGTCTGCCATCTTAAACATTCTATTTATGGTTTCAAACAATCTTCCAGGTAGTGGTATGTGAGGTTTCATAAAGTCATAATATCTCATGATTTTGAGATGATAGAAGAAGACCACTGTGTATATATAAAACGGTCCAAGGAAAGCTTCATTATCCTTACATTGTATGTTGACGAAATTTTACTTGCTGGGAATAACTTAAAGGAGATAGTCGCCGCTAAAGAGTGGTTGTCCTCTACTTTTGATATGAAGGACATGGACGAAGCACACAATATTTTAGGAGTGAAGATCCTAAGAGATCGATTAAAGAGGCTACTTAGCCTATCTTAAGAGACCTAGATTAAGAGAGTCCTTGAGCGTTTCCATATGAATCACTCCAAGCCCATAGACACTCCTATAGAGAAAGGATGCGACTTACATCTTGGCCAATGCCCTAAGACAGTTGAAGAGAAGAACCAGATGTCGAAAATACCTTATGCGAATGCAGTCGAGTATATAACTTGTTCGTTAGCAGTACATGAGGCAGTTTGGTTGAGGAAATTCTTACAGCGCCTTGACATAACGCCATGTGAGCGGGATGCTGTGGTCATTTATTGTGATAATATGACAGCTTTGGCATATGCAAAGGATCCCAAGTACCATGGGAGGACCAAACACATTGATATACATTTTCACTACATTCGAGATATGGTTGCGCAAGGGGAGGTGGTCCTGAGGCATATATCTACAGTTAATATGGTAGCATACCCATTGACCAAACCCATCCCTAGAAATGTTTTTACATCACATGTCCGGAGTTTGGGTTTAGTTAGGATATGATGTACTGGACACCATTTTGACATTGTCTTATATATATGATTTTTGATTCATATTGTGGTTTTATTCATATTGAGATGAATATTGTGCAAGCATGCATTTCTAAAAGATGTCAACAAGCTTTGATTGGCTCTCTCACACCAGCAATCGCCTTGGCGCTTGAATAGCGAGCAAGATGAGACATTGAATTCTTGGCTTGTGGGAGAATTCATTTTGTCATATATGTCGTCTTAACTGAGTCAAAATGAGATTTCTTTTTAAAGAATCAAGCATGAAGGTTGACCACACACCTCATGTAGCTTGAAGTAAGCCGAATATGAACCTTCAAACGGGCGCTTGGACAGCGACTAGGTTGGAGTGGTCAGGTTAGGCGCTTAGATAGTAACGAGGGGCGCTAAGTTAGTGACGGATGCTAGATATCGACTAGACTAAGATTCGTAAGACGTTTATTCTTATTTTTATGATATTGAAATTGACAAGCCCAATTGAGTGGGAGCTTTGTCGTAACATACATTACATACTGTATGTGCTATTAATGTGACCTTTAATAAAAAGAGTGATTGAATGTATCCCTGCTTCGTTACTGTGTGAGCTCTGAGAATCATTTTGAGTTCCACTGTGCCCTTTGTGACCAAAGACTACGTTATGAAGAGAGAGCTTGATGTTGCTACTTTAGCATGTTGCTAAAGGATCATGATTGATGTGGTCCGACGGGGCATGTTTAGGAAAGCAGTTGAGTTCGATTGGATTAACGTGAGTAGTTAGGGAAGACAGTTCTGTAATATACTATTGTGTTGTGACTCATTGCCCGGGCGATCGTGTCAGTTTCTGTGCTTATCGATATGATCATGACTGCAATACAGATTAGCTGGTCCATGCATCGCGTTGAGATTAGTTCTCGCAAGAGATAACGGATGCTGAATCTAGTATAACAGAATAGTCTGGGGCATAGACGAGATCATTTGTTTGTTTGTAGTGAGGTACTATATTGGTGTGATGGTAGCTTGATATAGTACTCCTACCCCGATCTTTTTCGTTCGGTCGCATAATCCATTTCTTGTATGTCTAAGGTGATGTAGAGGACTTAGCACTCACCCTGTGTGGATGAGTGGGAGCTGTTGGATAATGGGTTGGGTTGGACCCCAACCCATAGCCATTAGGGTATTCACAAAGTTTGAGAGTTGTGATAAGATTAAAACTCTTATCATTATCTGGTTGGTTTTGAATTTGAACCAATGCAGCTATTTATCCTGCGGTTTGGTTGCGGGATAAGTGTGGGAAAAGATTTTGGTTATCGGAAAACTCTCCTGACTCCCAAGTTCTCTCTGAGATTCTTGTGAGGCTACCATCTATGCCTTTGGATTTGGATTGTGGAAAGACATAAAAGACTCGTATTGTAGCCATTCTATTGACGAAAGAGTTCCATCCGTGGGGATCCAGTGGTCATTAGAAAGCCGTAACACAAACAAAGATCTTCCACTTCCACGAACCCGATTGTAAGAGGTAACTGGATTCACATCCGATTTTTATATATCTTTCTATCAAGAAGTATTAGAAGGATGTGTGAACCCAATTGTAAGAGGTAATTGGATTCACACCCGATTTTTATATATCTTTCTATCAAGAAGTATTAGAAGCACGTGTGTGCTGCGTAACTTACCCTATTTGGCCCTCCTTTTACCATTAAGGTAGTTATTCTTAACTTATTTAGAGTGGGTATCCTATGAATGAGCATAGTGGATGAGGTGGCAAAATTTAAAAAATATAAATTTCTACTTTTCCTAAAAGAAGTTACTTGTGTATTGTACAAAGAATGGGAACACTGAAAAGGAGTTTCTTTATACTACAATATATATATATATATATATATTTTATCTTTTTTCTTTAAACAGTTTCAAGGATTGGAGTCGATTCAAGTTGGAGAAATCAATTTGATCATTATTAATATTGGCCTATGGATTGCTTAGGTGAATGGTGATGAACCCATCAAATGTTGATGTCATTTTTTGCATGTATGCTAGCTTTCTAGATACAATTTGAAGGACAGTTGATCACTAAACCATAGATTTAATGTGCAAAAAGTCTGACTACAGTTCACTGATGAACTTTGTAGATCTTGTGTGTGCAGTTGTTGTATTTGATTTTCTTGTCTTCATATGCTAATTATGTTGCTACCTCAAACCTTTTTATCTAAAGCCTGAATGTTTAACTTAGGCTTCATGAATATTCGTCCACAGGTTCCAATTACTTTCGTTGACAGAGTATATGGACGTTCAAAGCTTGGAGGATCAGAAATAGTGGAATATCTGAAGGGCCTTGTTTATCTTTTGGTTACAACTTAAAAGTGGAGCAGAGGTTAGTGCAGAGTAATCCATTTCGCTCTTGTTAAAGTCTTCAATGATAAAGATAACTAATGCTCTCAATCTGATTGGTGAACAATGACATTTTACTTCCCCCCTGCCCAGGCATTTGGTGGGCCATGGCGGGGTTGTTTTCCCACCTTTACTTGTATTAGTTGTTACAAGAACTTCATTTTGACATGCGGGAAACAAAGGTTGTGTTGGATTGAGAAAATTTTTTTATTTCCAATTAGTGTATACTCTTTTTTTTTTTTCTCAAATCTAATTCGCGGTTTGGCAGTTTGTGTGCTGTCAGTGTCACGATTTTGTCGAGATTATGAAGCAGAAACATGATTGCAATGGCTTTATGTGCTTTGTGTTATTCGGTATTTCCTGAATAACAATGTTATGAGTTTACTTGATTATTTTGGTGTGCTCCGTGAGGATTTAGAAGCTGAAACTGCACCAAGGATTGGATAGTGACTGAATTTTTGAAGTTGCACAACTTGGAATTGAGGTTCTTTTGCTTTGGTGTCCTCCCTGTACTTTATGACAACACCAGCCCTATTGTGACTGAAGAGGACCAAACCATCTGGATCTGGCTGCATAACTTGTTGACAATCAAATGAATAATAATTTTAACAAATGTCTAAAAATTGCAAAAAGTTCATTACAAGAAAAGTTAAAACGAAATCCAATTTCCCTATAGCAGAGAGTATTTCTATGAACCCACTTCAGAAAATTCATTTTTTCCAAACCCTTCGCCCTGTGACCTTCCGATCACTACCATCCACAATATTCACTGCTGCCAGAGGGGTGTGGGTATTCTTGTTTTCCTTGCTGCTACTGCTTCTCAGCGAGTACCTGGGAATCTCTCTCCGATCTGTCATCGGCGTAGAAGGGATCGATTTCCTCAAGCCCTCGAACTTCTTTAAGTCTCTTCTTTTAGCCGATTCAACCTTAACACCGAGATCGTACACGCTCTTCCTCTTATCCCCCGTTTCAACCTTCTTTCTCTTAATCCTCTCGTTCCTTCTTGCAGAGTATTCATCATAAAACCTACCCCTTTCGAACAGAGGACTTGAAACAGCATGAAATGTAGTAGCAAACCCGACATTACCCAAATCCGCATTTCCGAATTCATCGTTTACCATCTTCGCCAAAGCCTGTAACTCGCAAGAAATGCTTCGGTATTCAGGACGAAGCTCCCATTCGTCGATGTCCCAACCGCGGGTTGGCAATTGCGTTTTCGTTAAAGAACCTGTTAGGGCGAACAAATACAACAAGAATGGGAAAAGGCATGATTTGAATTGATAAACATGAAGGACATAATTTGATTTATTTGTTCTGAAACATACCCGGTAGACTTTGGCCGGTGCTTGCAGTGGAACGCTGGACACGGCGAGAGCGAAGCTGGATAGGAGATCTAGCGAGTGGGGGCTTGCGATCCGATCTAAACTTGGACATCGGTGGAATTCAAAGAAAAGTGCAGAACGACAGAGACTAAATTGAAGAAGAAAGATGAGAGTCACACTTGCTTTCACTGCAGTATTCTTTCCTGAATCTATGGGGCTTTGTTCTCAATAAGGATGTCGGTTTGAATTTTGTGGGGGAAGGAGGAGCGTCTCCAACGGTCATATTTTTTATTTATGACTTTAAAATTTAAATGGTGCGAGGTATTTTAATTTAAATTATAAAAAATTAAAATATCCACTATGCCCCCTAGTGTTAATGAAATTAATTAAATATCTTTATCTAAACTAATTAACTTCTCATCCATAAAAACTATTAGAGGGTTTTAAAAAGGATCGTCAAAAAGATGCCATAACTTAATATAAATATATAGATAGTTTTTTTTATTCTTCCAAAGGCATTTTATCAAAAATAAGTTTACAATATATACGAAGTTATAGTAGTGTTGTATTAAATATACATTACTTTATAATATTATATTAATCTAATACAGTAATATTATTTCATTTAAAATGAATAAGAGTAGTATTACTCCATAATTTATGCAATTAAAAGTCCAAATCTCATACTACACACAAGCTAATAGTAGTACAAAATAAATATGGGACTGAGAGATTTATTCATCTTTTTTTTTTTTTTTTTAATATGAGCACTTTTATTAATTAAAGGAGAAGGGGAGGTCATTTTCCTTTTTCTTATTTTCATGTTTTCTTGTCCTATAAAAAAAAAAAATATTAATGAGTTTGGAATTATTGGTATTTAGTTAATGAACAAGTGTTGTGTGTAATTGTCGGTGTATGTTTTTAATACATGGTACTAATTGTTTATTAATTAGGGATGATGAATGATCTTAGACCGATGAATATAAGCATTATTTTAATCGGTTCTATGATTCTATCAAGGTTCCTCTAATATTTTATTACCATGGCATAGAACAATAAGCTCAGGAAATTACTATAATCAAGCTCTCTTCCGCCGTTTTGGTGACTCCGTTACTCAATTATTTACAATTGATTCCATGTTTTTTGAAATTATAAAGTAAGTGTCTCTTATCATTTGGAAGAAATTACAATTTTAATATATAAGAATCATATTTAGAACGAGAAATATAATTCTTCCATTTTTGTGAAAATAAAAACTCTCAACTTTCATAATCTACAGTTAAAATTGCTCAATAAATTATGTAAATTTTAGGGTGGTAGTCTAAAGTTTTAGGATTGATTTGCAAAGCTTCTGTAATTATTTTTGTACTTGTATTTATAACATATTTAGTCATTTAGTTAAATTCTCAAAACAATTTTTTTTTTTTTATTATATATATTTAGATTGTGTTTACAAAATATTAATAATAAAAAAAATATTTGGTATATCGATATGATATATCTCGAATGATATATTAATATTTTTTTTATAATTAATAAATTTATTTGATCTTTTTATTTAATTTTTTTTAAAAAAAATTATAATAAATATTCTTAATGAAAAACAAATTTAGTATATCTAACATTAATTATGATAAATATCATAACATATCTTTATATCTAACAAATTATAATAAATAATATTATCCTACGCTAAACAAATTAGATATACCTAACATTAATCTAATAATAGTAACAACATTGGACTAGCTTCTTTCATAAAACAATTTCATGTGTTTAGAGAACCAATTTCAAACATGTACAAAGACGCGCATGCCAACAAGTTCACATCATGAAGCAGGCCAACAATAATTAAAAGCAGACAAGCTTTTGCACGTCAAAGTCATTATTATAAGCATCATGAGATCAATGCAAAATGTCATTCTTGCCTATGCTCATGGTGATGGTGACAACCTCACGACTAAACAGAATTTTTTACCAAAATAGCGTGGTTTTTAAACTTTATTGCAAGAATAGGGTAGTTTTGAAGTTATTTACGAAAGTAGGGTAGTTTTACAAAACGATGTCGTTCTGGCTTTGGAAAACAGGTGAAAACGTCGGTGGATATCTCTCTCTCTCTTTCGTCTCACCTTTGGCTTTCTCTCTGTTGCGCCTCTCTCGTTCGTCTCTTCTCTTCGTCTTTCTGTTTCACCTCAGGCGAACGATTTTCTTCATCAAAAAGTTCAGATTTTCTTCGTCTCTCCGTCTTTTTCTCAACTGCAACTCTCCATTCTCATCTCAAACTCCAGATTTTCTCTCTGTTACTCATTTTCTCTCATCACTCGTCACACTCGCCACTCTCGTCACCTTCAAGCACACGACCCTCAGGCGCACAAAGTGAAGAAGGCGACTCTCGTCACTCTCAAGGTAACGCATTATCTTAGTTAAAGTCTTGATATATGAAATTAGGGCTTTTTTCTCACAAAAAATTAGGATTTTCCGTTAGGGCTTTCCCAATATTTTTTATTTTCTGTCATTTCTTAGATAAAGTCTTGATATCTGAAATTATGGCTTTTGTTCTCACAAAAAAATTAGGAATTTCTGTCACAAAAAAATTAGGGCTTTCTGAATATTTTTGATTTTCTGTCATTTAGTAGTTAGATGATCAATTTATATTGTTGACCCACTATTGATGCAAGAAGAGTTGGAATCCAGTTAGAGGAAACAACTGTCAATGATCTGTTAATACCCTCTCTATCTCACTCAAATGATATGATATATGATGTAGACATAGTCATGATCTTATTAGAGCAGTTCATGTTTCAGGGGCAGAGTTAATAAATCAGAGAGAATGAAAGAGAACCAAAACAAAATATTCAACTTACTGAGAGTCTAAATAAGAGTCTAAATAAGCTGTATAATGTACTTCCTTGCTAACCTTTGCTTTGGACTTCTCTGCCTCTGCTTCATCTTCTTGAGAGTGGTTTAAAAAAGTTTTTTTTTGGTGATATTTTTAAATTGGTTTTTCATTGTTTGAGAGTTCAACAGACATGGATAGAAGAAAGATGGTAGGTTTTGCTCTTGGAACTGCCTAAGGGTACCCTCTGCCATTTTAAAACTGGACCTTTGCATCTGCCGACTGGGCAGACATCAAAAATTGGGTGATCTCGACAGCCATTTTGGGAATATTTTTTGATCCACTTCTTGTAGAGATGACTACTTTCATTAGGATCCAGAAGTGCCTGGAGCTCCTTTCCTAGAAATGCTATAAATATTAATTTATCATTCATTACAAATTTCATATCATAATATTTTTGACATTTAGGGGATTTCTTAGGATAACTTGTAATCTGAGCTTGATTTCCTTCCTTTAAGCACCACACGAGATCACAAAAATATCATAGGACTTAGGATAGGAGGAATCATTTTGTGGACTTATGGAGTAGATTGAGTTGGTTGATTAATGCTTTTACCCCTTGTTTGCATTCAATTTCTTAAAGAATAAGATAATAGAACATCCCAGTTCTTTTTAGTGCGGAAAGGGTTTTGTTCTTCTGGTCACTTGAAAATACTTGGTAGAAGCTCATTGCAAAGGAACCAAATATCCAATAACTCTTAATTAAATAAAAATTGTTAAAACTCAATAAATCAAAGTTAAAATACTAGAGAAACATTGTAGTTGAAGAAATCAAAATTATTTTGATGCTAGTATAGTTTTGCTTAATGCATAGGTGGCACAAATAACAAGCAAGTCTCATGTTTGATAGATTTTCTAATTCAAACATTGCTCATATTACTCAATTTTAATGGACTAAGGACTTGTTCTTTGATTATCTGAGATCATTAGTTTGGACTTTGGAGTCATTTGGATCTCTTGCTCACAAGTTTTTACTTATGGTTATAGGATTCACTTGCCTGAGGTGACCTCAGTTGACTTTGTGGCAGATGTTTTCTAACTTTTGTGCAACCATTTATTTCAAGGTATCCAAGCAACCTACCAAAATTCCTTGCTGTCCAGAAAGAATTGTTATAGATGAGGAGAAGCAAAATTCCTGGTTAGGCTTGTTTGTACCTAACTCAGACATTACTCATAATTGACCAGTGGCATTTCCAGTGAATTCTAATATATAGGCAAAAAGGAAATGCCTAAACAGTGAATTCTAATATTATGGAATTTTTTACCATTTTAATGCCATTTTAAAACTATATTACCAAAATGAGGTTAGTTTCAACTTATTTACGAAAATAATGCCGTTTTGAGAAATCGTCTTTTGAAAAGACGATTTCCATGTTTCTAAATAGGGCAACAGAACAATGTTCCTAAAACAGATACAGCCGTTCTCTGTCATATCTCTCGTTTTCACGATTTCCTTGACGACTCGTCTCCACAGTGGCCTCTACCTCTCTTCACCAACCATCATCTCGTCTCTGTCATATCTCTTCACCGACCCTCGTCTCTCTCTATCTCTCAACCTCTCTTCACCGACTCAGTGCTGACCATTGCCGACCTTGGTCGACCATTCCGACCTGATCCCATCGTGTATAAACATCAGATCTGAGGTAATAGACATCAGACCTGTCTTTGACGACCATTCCGACTCACTTGTCTCTCTCGGTGCAGTGATCTCATCAGATCTGAGGTAAAAAAAAACGATGTTTTTTTTTTTTTTTTTTTCCAGATTTGAGAAGTTATCTTTAAGTTGTGATTGTTTTGTTTCTAATTTTCCCATTCCCAGTGTCAGTGATATTGGGTTGAATGATAGTATAGTGATATTGGGGTGTTTGAGATCACCTTACCATGTGAAAATCACAGAAATGTAGTGCATGCAGAAATTGATTTGGCTGATTGTATACTGATATTGGGGTAAAAAACTCACTTTTTTGGTGGCATTTGGCCTCCTCTGTTTTTGTTTACCACTGTTTCAAGAAAATAGTTGCCGGAAAAATTGTTAGCAGAGGAAAGACAAATTTTAGGTCAAATATATAATTTCCTTTTGAAAAAATTTCTTGCTACTATTTTTTTTGTTGAAACGTGTGCAGCTTTTTGTTCACGGGTCCTTTTTTTTAAATGCATTCTTATGTTGGCCGCTTCATGAATCATAATTAGCCTAACAAAAAACTTCATGCCTAATAAATCTTTAGGGATCTATTGAAAATATAAATAGTAAAAATCATATGTAATAGTAAACTTCCAAATAAATTTAAAACTCTGAACTAAACATGGTTTCAAATGTTCAGTATTTATTGTAGCTGCCATGATTAAGCACAAGTTGTTGACAGAAGTTCACTGAATGTCCTTAAGTGGTGTTATTATGGAATCTGGTTTTCATGCTGGCAGGTACAAGTACCTCAGTAATTTCTCATAATATTTGAGGAAATTTATCTCCCTAGAACATTTAAGGCAGGCACAATATTAAGTCTGGTTCTCTGCTTTCAGAACTCATACTCAACTGGAGGAATTAAAGTAATGAAATAACAATTTTTTATGTGTTCCAGATTTGGTTTGGATCTATACTTCAAATGAAACCATACATGTGCTTATATACATATATAATAATGCATATATATTATAAAGTATAATTTTTTTTTAGGTGATTTGGTTTAGTGATATCTTCATGCTATCAATTTTCTTTAAGAAAGTTTTCATATATTGTTACTGGTCTTTAGTTTATATGATTTTATTTATTTGTTGTTATTTCATTTATTGATGAAGAAATTTTGAGATTTTGATTGCTGGTTTTGGTTGTCTGTGTGTTATTTTTTTGGGTAGTAGTTATGGAAGCTGAGAGAATCTTATTTTAAAACCTTTTGTGAGAATTGCTTCTTTTTTTTCCGCTGATTTCATTAAGATTCATGTTTAGATTCTGAAGTTTGTAGTTTGGTTCACCATGAAGGAGATAAGAGAAGGGAAAATAAAGAAGAGAGAAGAAGGGGAAAGAAGACACTGATTTTTCTATTTTTGACTCTCTTGGGACAGGAAGTAGCAACTAGTAAGAGAATTAAGTAAGTGTGCAACTCAGGCGGGCCGGGCTCGGGATGAGCCAAGCCCAAGCCTAACCGAAGCTTTAAAATAGTCAACCCAAGCCCGACCCGAAATAAAATTCATTAGTAGCGAGTTCAACTCGAGCCCGAACAGGAACCTAGTCCCATCAATAAATTGTCATCTTTTTCCTATCTTGATTATACATTAAAAGTTTTAATAATTTCTCTTAGTTTCTTCTTTTTAAAAAAAAAAAAAAAAAAAAACAAATCCGTTAAAATAATTTCTTCAACATAATTTAATTATAAAAAAAAGTTAAATATTAACAAGTTTTAAAACTTATAAAAATATAAATAGTAATGTTTGTAAGGAATTTCAACTAATCTAGTGGTTTATAACTAAAATATATAAAATATAATATATAAAATATTAAGTTCGGGTTCACGTTGGGTTCGGGTTTCCAAAGTCTCAATCCAAGTCCAACCGTAATTTAGATCGGGTTTAGTTCTTTTGCTCAAGTCCAACTCAAAGTATAAAAAATGAAACCCAAACCCAAAAAAATTCTGGCCGGACGCGAATGGGGTTCAGGTTAGCCCATCCAAGTTGCACCCCTAGAATTAAGAAGGAAAATGTCTTAACTCCTTGTGAAGTGCTCTTAATTATGTCAATATGTCTATCCCAACTCTTAATTATGTCACATTAATAATATGTCATATCCCTTCTTAGTGATACTTTACTGATAAAAAAATAATAAAATATCGTACCTCTCTTTCTTAACTTTTTCTCTTAATATCACATCATTTGAGAGGAAAATATTTGGGATTGACAAGGGTAACTTTATTGAAATTTTTTTCCATGCTTCCCCTATTTTTCCATTGTGAAAACCTCAATTGGATATCTTGAACTATTATTGTGGCTATTAGAATATTGTCGTTTGAATGGGTTCCATGTCAATAGCTTGGAGGGTCCATTAAGTTAGGCATTGGTATTGGTGAGATTTGTTGAACTTGTATGCAAGGGCGGTGCTCATATACTTCCCTCCCCCCCCCCCAAAGATCATTCACCATGAAATTGTTCATGGTGGTAAAAGGGCTTCCGTGGCATCCATAAAAAAAATTGCATAATTTCACTTTGATCTCCCCCATCTTATAAATAAATTTGATTCCCATCCCAAAATTATTTCTTTTGGTATCCATTACTCCAAATAAATTTTATCCATATGAAATTGTATCATCAAATTGTTAAGATGTTATAAGGGAAAAATTAGAACCTTTGATTCCTCCGTTTCTTACAATTTACAACTATACACAAGATGAACACCATTACTTTGATACTCAACTCTGCACTTGTTTGGTAGAATTTTAATTTCTTTAAAATGGCATAAACCTTTTAAAGTAAACAGGACAATGATTGTTTGCATAAAGCAATGGCTGACCAATTTAAGTAGGGCATTGCCTTCTTTCCATCACGAAAGAAAAGTTCCAACAATGGACTTTATAGAAGAGTTTTAATAGTCCTTGGAAGAGATTCTCTCTACTTTCCCAAATGCATAGAATTGTTCTTTAAAAAAATGTAAATCAGTCTATAAATCTCTCTCTCTCTCTTTGACTCAACTCAAAACAAATAGACAAAAATATTTTGAACCCAAACTCCATTGTGAGTGTTTGGTTTGAAAGCGTCTTTTGGAAAGACGCTTTTGAAAGAATGGTGCTCCTTCATCATCTATGTGAAATCAGATTGAAGAATGGTTTTTTTGTGCTTTAAAGAAATTTTTTTTTAAGAAAAATAAAATACATAGGCATAAGGAATCCTTTCTAGGTCAAAAGCTAATCAGTTCTATAAATATATATTAATTCCCGTCTAAATATTGTTTGATTAATTTCAAAGATGTTTTGCTCATGTTTGTGACTTTCACAACATTTTAGCTTATTGAATCTATGTTTGCTTAATTTCAAAAGATGTTGTTTTGCTTAATTTCAAAGATGTTCTTTGAACCATTTTAGCTTAGGACATTCAAAGATGGAGTTTGATCCCAACATACACTTATTTAGTTATTTCCAAATTTTGATGCCTTGTATATTTTTTTTTGAAGGTTACAAATGGCTGGAATATCAATACCTGTATTATGTTATTGGGGAGGAAATATTTGTTATGGGGAACAAGGTAATATATGGTATGATATGAATGCTCAAGGAAGCATTATGTTAAGGAGGGGAACAACTTATGCTGAACTTTTGGCAAAGATGTATGATATCATGAAGGTGGATATAACAGAATTCTCCCTAAAGATGATCTGCCGATTTCCAATCAACCACAACAATTACATACCATTACAAGTAGTTAATGATGAGACTGTGCAAACAATGATTGAAGTTGTTATAGGAAATCAGGCCCTATATGACATCGACTTGTATGTGGAGAAGGAAAATGTGCATTATCCTTGTGCAGTCTCTCAACCGCTAGAGATGGGATCTGGTTCTTATACTCGATTGCTCACACAGGATAATGATGACCCAATTGCCAACTCTATTCCCATGGCACATCAAACTGCAAGTCCTGTGTTGATAAATGATACATGTCATACAGAACATGTGTCGTTTCTTATTGAGCATCTTGTTCAGGTTGAGAGCGAGGGCATTTGCAACCATGACTTAAATTTAAATGATTGTGCTGCTATCTCGGAT
Organism: Nyssa sinensis; assembly: GCA_008638375.1. NCBI lineage: Eukaryota > Viridiplantae > Streptophyta > Magnoliopsida > Cornales > Nyssaceae > Nyssa > Nyssa sinensis. Next base: position 22,388,786 of record CM018045.1, on the reverse strand, counting down.
GAAGACAATGATAATGATGGATTGGCTGATAATGATGACATGAATGAACCCGGTGAGCATAGCAGGCATGAGGCTGATTCCCCATTTTTTTTAAATGTCGATTTTGGAGATGATGTTGGTAGTAGTGGCTCAACCCTTCCACACCATACTCAGATTTGGGATCCATTGCGCAATGAGTTGGCTAAAGGCATTGTTTTCAATGATAAAGAAAAATTACAACATGCTGTCAAAGAATTTTCAATAAGATCCCACCATCAGTACGAGGTGGTTGAAAGCAATAGTGAAGTTTGGGTTGTGAGGTGTAAATTGCATGAAGAGTGTGGGTGCAAATGGAGGTTACGTGCTATTAAAAGAAAAAAGACTGGAAGATTTGAAATCACAAGATATGAGGGCCCACACACTTGTTTACACCCGCGGATGAACTTGGATCATGTGCAATTAGATTCCAAGTTAATTGCAAGTGAGATACAAGGTGCAGTGAGGGTTGATCCTGCAATCAAGATAGATTCAATTGTGGAGCTGATGCAAGAAAAATACAATTACAATATCTCCTACAGAAAAGCTTGGATTGCAAAGGAGAAAGCAATTGCTATGATATTTGGAGATTGGGAGAGTTCGTATAGGTTGTTGCCTAAATTTATGGGAGCCCTTCTTAAATATAATCCAGGCACAATTGTGAAATGGTTACATTATAACACTGACAACCAAGATGTGCTACAATTTGGTCGGATTTTTTGGTCATTTAGTGCATCAATTCAGGGATTTTTGCATTGTCGGCCACTTATCAGTATTGATGGCACACATTTGTATGGGAAATACAAGGGAAAGTTGTTAATTGCAATGGCTATTGATGGTAATAATCAACTTTTTCCCCTTGCATTTGCAATTGTTGAAGAGGAGAGTTACAACAGTTGGTTATGGTTCCTTAGTTTACTAAGGTTGTATGTTGTGGGAATGAGGCAAGACATTTGTTTGATATCTGATCGACATAAGGGTATAATTGCTGCAGTTAATAATGTCAATTCTGGATGGCAGGAGCCTAATGCATATCACAGGTTTTGCTTACGACATGTGCGTAGCAATTTCAATAGCAAATTCAAGGATGCCCATCTGAAGTCGCTTGTTTGGGCTGCTGGGAGTGCACATCAAATACGCAAATTCAATTCCATTATGGAAGAAATTAAAACCATAAATCCGAAGGCATGGGAGTGGTTGAATAACATACCTGTAACGCAATGGACAATTTCACATGATGGTGGTCGACGGTATGGACATTTGACTACCAACATCTCTGAGGTTTTTAATGGTGTGTTGAAAGGTGCACGAAATTTGCCAATATCTGCGTGTGTACAACTTATTTTTTATCGTCTTGTCAAATACTTTTGTGGTAGACGAGCTTTTGGCCAGCAAGCTGTTTCCGATGGTTCCACATATACTCCTTTTGCTGTTACAAAGATTTTGTGTTACCAATCTAAGTTAGGTGGACATCGCATCATCGACTTCAACAGAAACTCCGGTGAGGCTGCAGTGATGACGAGGAGGGGTAACTCACACGCGGTACTAACACGTGATGGTATATGTTCATGTGGGAAATGGGTCATCTACAAAATTCCATGTTCTCACGCCTTAGCGGTGTTTGCACAAGCTTCAGTTGATGGATGGAGTTGCATAGATGAATGTTACAAGTTGTCAACAAATATGGCTATATACGCATCTGAATTCCACCCTCTTCACCATCCAGATTATTGGGATGAGCCCACTGGTCCATCTTTGTGCCCCAATCCTACTTTGAAAAGAATCAAGGGTCGTCCGCAGTCGACACGCATTCGAAATGAAATGGATACGGAGGAAGGTCGTAGGCCAAAACAATGTGGGTATTGTAAGGTTAGGGGACATGATAAAAGAACTTGTCCAGCAAGAAGGCAGCAACCCACGGGGAACTAACTCAGCTACTCAAGTAGATGTTGAGCAGATTTTTTGTCTTGGATAAGTTTTTTTTTTTTTTTTGTTAATGATATGACATAAATTATGTATGTTTTGTAATAGTTATGGGAATTTCTTTTCATTTGTATTATGTCATTTTATCATCTCTTGTACTAGCTTTCTTTTTATATATTATGGACTTTGAAAGCTTTTAAAATGAGAAAGTTATCTTGCATTTTCTTCAAGTGTGCAAAAATCTGACCTATGGGTAGTGTTTTTATCATAACTTGAGTTTGACATGTATTTTTTGAGTTATTCAAAATGGTGTAGAAACTAGACTTAATGAGGATGATTTTGGTACACATTTCATTACATTTGGATTTGTAGATTGAGAGAAACATCAATTTGAAATAAAGGGTTACGCGCAGCCTTTTTTTTGAAGTAAAAGTTTGCTGAAAATGAACAGTAACTTTCAAGGTTACTGTTCATTTTTAGCTACTGGTTTGTTATGTTACTGTTCATTGGAAGTAATTTTTTTTTTTTTGTTGTTGCTTGTTCAAACATTCCGATAAAGAGCTGCTCCATCAAGGATTTTGTGCGAAATGCATAGCCTAAAGAGCTGCTCCATCAAAGATCTCAACCTTAAGGAAACTGAGCGAAGTCCTGGTTTGCCTGGTTCTGAGTCTCCTGAGAGGAAGGCTGGACTTGGGATGTCTCTTTTTGGAAAGGATTTGGAAGATAAGACTAGTGGCAAACCAGATTTGTTTAATTTCAAACTAGAATAATTGATGTGTCTACACATTCCTTTCATTCCCAACCAAAATGAATAACATTTTGCTTTCATTGTCACACTAATCCATCATAGAAAAGAAAAAAAAATTAAGCTTGGGCAATTATATGTGGTTGGGCAATACTAATTTCCTGAGTAGTGGGTGAAGGGATATCCAAATCAGATTTTTTGTCTTTGTTCTCTTTTTTTTTTTTTTTTGTGAATGATGTCATAGTGTAAACATGAAAATCAGATTTGTTTATTTTTTTTGTAGCAGCTGATTATGTGAAGCAGTCAAATTCTTTCCATCTTGTTATAATTTAATCTTTTTTGTTTTATTTTGAATCGTTTTTTAGGATATATAGGGAAGCTGGAATAGGGAAAACTCCACATATCATATGATTTAGTCTTCTTAAAGTCAAATCAGAAGTTAAATTTTCTTCATCATTTGATCCATAATTTTGGACCCCAATGGTGCATAGATCTCATTGGATTGAAGGCCTAATAGGTACTGCCAGTGGCAGTAGGCAGAGTGGCCCCAAAATTTTAAAAATTCTATTTTCACCCCTCCTACGTGTATGGTCAGAATCTGGCACTAGGTACAAGTAGGTGTACAGAAACTGATTGTTGAGCTAGAAGACTTTCCTATTATATAATTAAAAAAAAGTACTTAAAAAATGTGTTATCAAACACCAATTTTACAAATACAAATACAAATCCAAGTAGATTTTTATATGAAGAATACATTCTTCCAATTTTACAATCAAATTATTTTTGCACACCACAAATTTCCAGTCCCACCTCTTAACCGAAGATAAATAACTTCATATCCTTCACTGCACAAGGTTATAGGATCTAAAATAACACATAAAACAGGCACCAGACCATCATAATAACAATGCTATCAACCCATTATATTCTCGAATAGAAGCTTCAAATCACTGCCTAGTTATAAAATGCAGTTCATCCTAAATGAGTTAAATACTGAAAATGAGCAGCATCCACTCTTTTCTTGAGGTTTGCTCATTTTGCAAAAGGAAAAAAAAAACCTCCTCTTTGATTCTTGTAGCTCCTTAATCTACTTTGATGTTGATCTAAAAAGATATCAGATGCATAAGTGTCATAATATATATTTAGAGTTGAAGTAAAATAGTTTAGATTACGCAAAGGATATGAAAATGTTACCCATCAATTCATACATTCCATAAGAACACAACCTACACAATATAATATCTTGAAAATTGAAAACTTTAGATTGATGTATAATTATGTACTGATAATTGTTATGTCAAGCACTGAAATGGAATGAAAATAGGCAGCCATAAATGCAATCGCTAATTAAAAAAAAAAAACCAAAAAAAAATAAAAAGAAAAGAAGAAGCAGCAGCAGTACTAGCAGCTTGTAAAAGCTTGGTCAGAACTGGTTTGCAATTTTAGCTACTGGTTTGTTCACAGTACTAGCAACAGCAGCTAGCAGCTTGTAAAAGCTCTAGGTGAACAGTAACTTTGGCTGTTACTGTTCACTTTTAGCTACTGGTTTGTTATATTACTGTTCATCCGAAATTTTTTTTTTTTTTTTTTTTTTAGTAGCTGATTATGTGGAACTCAAGTTACTTTTGGGCTAATTGTTTTTGTGCTAAAATTTTGTTTGTTAACACTGAGAGAAGCACAAGAAGAGCATGGGAAACATGCTTTGGCTGTTCTGATTGCAACAGCAGCTGCAGCCGACGCTGTCCATGCTGTAGCTGAGGTTGTCCGGCTTACGGCTGCTGCTCAATCTTAACATGAATGTGAAAATATGATTCGAAACTTGGCTGCTCAATCATTTTTAGCTACTGGATTACATAATACTGTTCATTTGAAAATAATTTTTTTTTTTTTTTTTGGTTGTTTGTTCTTTTAATATACATGGAATGAGGGATCAATTCCCAAGTTCTGTTTAAAGGGACTTTATAGAGGTAGAGCAGAAAATCAGCTTTCGTCTAGTGTAAACATGAAAATCAGATTTGGTTTTTTTTTTGTAGTAGCTGATTATGTGAAGCAGCCATCTCCAAATTTAATCCGTTTAAAAGCCCAACAGTTTTTTGGTCTAGTTATACTTGTTGTTATGCCACTTCATTTGCTATTTTGAATCCAATAATAGATCGTCCAATGCTACAACTTAATTATTTCATCTTTTCATGTATGCTTACTTTTTTACAAGTGTAATTAATGACATGTTAAATCAAGGTTTTTAAGTTGCTAACTTTTTATCTCATTTGTCATTTATAATTTATTAATAACAGATGGAGACCGTTCATAGGGAGGTTGTAGATCCTGGGCCAATAGATGGATCTGTACTTTACATGCAATCTACACATAGAAGTAGTCCAATATGGGAGGGGCAGGTTTGACTGTCTTTTCTGATTACTTAAAATTATATAAAAATTGACTGAAATCCATGCTTTTTATCTCACTTATAAAACTTGTATTTACTTGTGCATTTTAATGGCAGGATCTTGGAGTGTTTCATTGTCGTAGGAGCGACAACTTACTGCGACGACCTCGCCAACTAGATGAGCGCATAAAGAGATACTTACTCCAGGCTGGATTTTATGGAGCCTATCGAGTTGGTTTTATCCAACTTGACTGGGCTCTAATTACAGCACTTATTGAGAGATGGCGTGTGGAAACCCACACATTCCATCTACCTGTGGGAGAGTGTACCATCACGTTGCAAGATGTGGCAATATTGTTAGGTTTGCCAATAGATGGGGCACCTGTCACAGGACGTGATGTTGCCTCAGCGGTGCCCATGTGTCAGCAACTTTGCCTTGAGTTGCTGGGGATTACACCAGCTCAGTCTGATCTTGATGGATCACGATTGAAGCTTAGATGGCTTGTTAATCATTTTAGAGAGTTACCCGAGCCTGCAGACGACGATATTATACGTCAACATGCTAGGGCTTACATCTTGATGCTTATTGGAGGTTCTTTATTCGCAGATAAGTCAGGGAATAAAGTAAAATTAATGTATCTTAATTTGCTTAGGAATTTAGAAAATGTAGGGAGCTTTAGTTGGGGGAGTGCCATCCTCGCATGTCTTTATCGTGAGATGTGTCGAGCTACTAGGCCTACTGCCTCTGAGATAGGTGGCCCACTTATTTTATTGCAGGTACTAAATTACATTTTAAATCTATTATCATTGTCACACTATTATATTAGATTGTTACTAACACATTTTAAATCTATTTTAACAGTTATGGGCATGGGAGAGGCTAACACACATAAGACCTGAGAGACAGCTCCCTCGGGAGAATGAGGAGGAGTCATTGCCTTTAGGGCATAAGTGGCGAGCCACGTTATCTGTTAGGCAGACACCGACCCATGTACTTCGCCATTATAGGGACCAGCTTGACCAAATGCAAGATCACCAGGTTTGTTACATGTTTATAATTGCTTATTATTATATGCTTATAAATGATTATTATTACATGTATAAATTAAGTTGACCCATTGTATCGTTTACTTAACCTTGAATAATTTTTTTATTGGTTTATAGATGGTATGGCAGCCCTATACAGATGATGTCATCGCGACATTACCTATATATTGCCTTCTTGGGGAGGATATATGGCTGACTGTATCACCACTCATTTGTTTTGAGGTTGTTGAGTGGCACTTCCCAGATCGGGTCATGCGTCAGTTCGGACTTCGCCAGGAGATACCATTGCCACGCGATACAAGTGTTGAGCTTCACGCTACTGATCGGCGAGGGAGGGCACTATATCAGTGGGACGTTGTGCATCAGCCATATATTGATCTATGGAGTCATCGTCGTGATCATATTGTATCTGCCGAGCCGCTGGATCACCCACTTGGGTATATGGATCCCTATATGGTGTGGTATCGACGAATTACTCGTCGCTTGGTTGGGCCACCGGATATTAGGCCATTGGTTGGATTTCAACCCATTGGTAGTATTATGGAGATGCTGGTATAAGTTTGTTTGATGTGTTATGTTTAATTATATTACATTTTTATATTCAAAACATACTTTTAATTGTTAATATTACTTGCAGTCAAGTAGCCTTACCAAAATACATATGAAGGCTGACGAGGGTTATGGCGATCGAGTTGAATCACACCAAGCCTTTGCTGATATCAAGGCACTTAGTTATTCTGCCTTAGAAGGAATTCAGGCCCATCAGCGTATTGGCTCCGAGGAAATCCCATGTGATTCAGTCCCGTCGCAGTCGGCCTCAGTGCCTCATGGGCGACCTCGTGCCATTGTTAATGTATATCAGAGACGTCATCGTAGGGACATTTCCACTCCGGCTGCCCCTTCATCATCAGTAGCAACTCCATCCTCCTCCACTAGAATGCCCATCCATGATGATTATGCAGTTGGCACACCTATGCACACAAAAGGAATTGAGATAGGTGGGATAGGTGATGACATGGGCATTGAGGGGTTGACAGTGGCTCACGACGATGGAGATGACGTAGGTGGTATGGGTGAAGATATGGATTGGGGATTTCATCTTGATGCCATACCACGAGGTACACGTACTCATCGTACTCGTCGTCAATTTGAAGTAGGTGGTCCTTCTCAAGTCACAGAAGTTGAGCAACAACTTGAACGCCCACGTAGAAGGCCAGTTCGTCAAAGGAGACAACCTGGATGTGGGACTTAAATTTATGAGGTAGTTCATTTTTTCTCCTTCAAAAGTCTACTGTTCTATGATAAATTAGAGCAACTGATGCATGCTTTTAGTTTATTCTTTCTGAGGTTCAATTATAGCCCTAATCTTCCCTTTTAACTTTTTTCTTTCTTTCCATGATAGTCGTGCCTCAGATTTTTGGTTTGATGAAGATAGACAGTAAATGAAGGATCATTTCATTCAGTGAAAAGCCTAAAGGAAATGATTTGAAGGCAATGGTAATACTCAGATTTATGATACCCTCTCAAAGTTAAATGGAAGTTCTAACACTGGAAGTCATATATTTGGTTGCAGATTTCGGGCTGACACTTTGTTTGGTTGAGAAGAATAGAAAGTTGTCTGAGAGGTTATTGTTATCTCACCACTTTGCTTCTCAAGTGTTTTCAATTCTTAAATTTTATATCCATTAAAAAAAAACCTGATATAAGCATGATTTGATGTCCTTGATCAGTTCTTCTTTGTGACAGAAGTGAATTTTGATTATACTAAAAATAGTCCTGTTGCACTTGTGCCCATAATATCTTGTCTAGATGTCTTTTGTGGTCTGCATTGTATGGAAAACATTGAAGTAGGAAAGCTTGGTTTGGCACGGATCATAACTGCTAATCACAAATTTCAGGTTATTGTTTCTGTGTACATGTTTCTTACATATTTATTTTTACACCACACACACTCCCCCCCCCCCCCCCCAAAAAAAAAAATAAAGAAAAAGAAAAAAGAAGAAGACCAGGTTACATTCTTATCATGATTTAAATATTAGTAATTTGTGTAAGCAAAATATCATGATACCTTTATTTTTGGGCAGCTGTTAATATCATTCTTAGCAAGCTTGCTTGCTTATCAACCGCTTGTCTGAACATGCTAGGAAAGGTTCTGGAAAGAGGGCCATCTCCTGATGCAGAACCAGTAGAAGAGAAAGAATAAAGAAGAGAAGAGAGGGAAGGGAAGAGAGAAGAAACAGGGAGAAAGAGAGGAGATAGAAATCAAAAGGGAAGAAAAATGATATTCGGTTATTCAATTCAATCAAAGGTACCAATCCATTGCATCCCATGCCTCGGTATAGGTAAATTCAAACTATTGAAACTCAATCAAATCCTAAAATTAAGGAAACTAAAGCATATGAATATGAATGTGGTGTGCTTTAATCAATTGGAATTGTACTAGGAGTGTTGTGTTTGACAGGTATGGATCTTCCACTATGTAGATGAAAATAAAGAAAATTTTTGCAGGTGTGCCAACCCAGTTGCTTTTGAATGCCTCATAGCCGGTCATGCACATTAATTCCACCTGTGTGGGATTTGGGTCATGACATGGAGGGAGGGAGGGGTATTTCTTTCTTTATGTTATTTAGTGTGGGTGGCAGCCAACTACATTTAGGCTGCAGATGTGTTTGTGCCACAATGAAAGCCAAATGGGGCCTTTATTCAGAAAGTGTAGCCCCTCAAACACATCTAGATTTGGGTTGCTGAGATGGAATATAATTTTCCCGACAAGTCTTTTACATTTTTGTTGATTGTTCAACTGCATGCCATATAATGCTGATAGAATCAGTTCAGAATGTTCTCCCTTTTTATATGCATGGGGCTGAATTTCCTCTATGTTGTGTGACTATCATTGTTTTTGTCTGAAATATATCTGCAAAATGGTAAGTTTCACATTTTAATATTGTCCAATTGCTAAGAACAGCATCCCATTAGCATTCTCTTGACTGCTTTAACCCTTAAGTTTAAGTGTGGGTATTTTCGGACATTGCAATTTATAAATCCATAAGTAGACTTGATATCCATGTTGGTCTTATTACAAAAGCTCAGAAACATCCTGATGCTGATTCCTTGTATGTGGAAGAGATTGATGTGGGTGAAGGACAACCTTGAACTGTTGTTAGTGGCCTTGTCAATTATATTCCCCTTGCAGAAATGCAGGTATCTGTTCTCTGCTTTTCCAGATTTGCTCTTTCTTTTTCTTTTCCTTTTTTTCTTTTTCCTTTCATGTGTTTGTGTGGAAAAAGTGCACATCGGTCAACTGGTTTGCTCACAATGATGATCCTTTTGTCAGAATCGGAAGGTCTGCGTTCTTTGCAACCTGAAGCCAGCGACCATGCGTGGTGTAAAATCACAAGCAATGGTTCTTGCTGCTTCCAACAATGATCACACCAAGGTAAGTAAATCCAGTTTTTCCTTTGAACTAGCATCTTCATCTCATTGTTTTCCTTTCTCAAAGTGATGGCATCTTTCATTGCTGCTTGAGAATGGGGGATGTAATGCCTGTAATCATTCCCTAATGAACTGAAGGAAAAGAATAATACTTGCAATCAAGCCCTTCTATGCTAAGAAAGAAACAAATGTTGTACCCAAACATGGACATAAATTGTTGCTTTAGTGTTATCCTCCTTTGATGTTCCATCCCATATCTTCTACAAGCATATTAAGTTAAAACAATTTTCAATTTGTAAATTAAAATGCAACATAATAATTTCTGTTTGATCTGTAGAATTGTTTTGGTGAACATTTTAGCTTGCTATCTGTTCATAGAAAAGATTTTAGGGTTGTCAAGTAAATAGTATGAGGTGTTTCATAGATAGTTCTATCATGGAGGGCTGGAAATTGGGAGAATTTTTCTACATGCAATTGGCCTAAAGAGAATTTTCAATTAAAATTTTCTAACTTGTTCCTCATAAGCTGCCAAGGAATTTTGAGAAGTTGTAGACATTGTCTGTATGCTCTACTAAAAACCACCCAAAAAAAAAAAGAAGTTAGAAAGACATTGACATTGTTATTCTTCACGCAAGGATGAAAGTAAAACAGTTGAGACATATCGGCCTTTTCTAGAGCAAGTGACACCCAACATGACATTTTTTGAGTTCATTTTTAAAAATAATTTAACTGAAGAAGAAAGAGGAGGATACAAAAGGTACACCAACTGTACCCTTTTGGCTAAACCTAAAGAAATCAGGACAACAGCAGGAAGTCCCCAGTTATGTGAAAATTTGACGTAGAGATTACATGAAGTTCATTTGACTGGGAGCTCTAAAAGGAAACTAAGATACTTAGTAGCCTTCCCAAACTTTCACTGAAGTCTCACACCCCTCATCCATGGTGTTCCGACCCTTACTGCCCAACCTGGGAGCGTACAGCTAATGCATTCCACTTATTGAACAGGGTTGTACTTCGGCATCCATGATTATTTTTATGATTTTATCTATTGATCTATTTGAAAAAATCCTTTAAGCATTAACTTAGCTTCAATGACTTCTTTTCCTGGAATCATGGTCTTCCTATTATGGTCTACCTAATGATTAATACCAGTTCACTCCTACATTGCTTTTGATGTATCTAGTGTGCTGTATTGTTATAACGATGAAATCTGTCCTCAATCAGTAATTTGAGCTATCTGTGAATTCTCAGGCTTGGGGCCATTGTAGCTAGATGATCAGATCTGCACTGCCTACTGAAATTTTTGAAAAGTTATCTTATATTTGATTACTAAAAAATTCTCAGGGGAAAAATGTTCTGGTGATCGGGACTACAAGTGAGGTAGCTTTCTTGGATTCAGTTGGCATTTGTGCTGCTTTTTCTTACACATACTGTGTTCCAACATTAAAGACAGAAGATGCTAAAAAGGTAAATCGTCATCCTCAATGCCATCTTATGGAAGCCTTGATAGTTTATGAGCCTGATGATGTTTTAAACCCAAAGAAGAAAATCTGGGAAACAGTTCAAGTGGATCTGCACACTGACAAGGAACTGGTGGCCTGCTACAAAGATGTGCCATTCACCACATCGGCTGGTGTTTGCACGGTTTCAACCATTTATGATGGGTCGATCAGGTAGGTAGATCTCCAGCATATTCGGGTGAAACAAAAAGAAAATAAATTTTCATGACATCGCCTTGTTATTTTTCTTATTATTTGTTGTTATATTATTTTATTTATCTTGTACCGATAAAAACCAATTTTCCCATAATGGATTATGTAAAATACTCATGTGGCTTCATGGAGAAAATGGAAACTGTGGAATTCAACCTCTCAACTTTTAGGGAATTGGGGTCACTCCCTGGATGCAGCCAAGGCTTGATGCCTCTGTGCTTGGTATGCAGGGTAACATCTACCAAGCTATAGCTGCTGCTGCCCTTCAGGATATGAGGGTTGTTGATCCTTCCAAACAGGCACCTCCATTCCTTCTGCAATTCCAGCAACCACAAAGTGTACCCAATAGGCCTGCTGGTCTAGTGGCAGCCCAAATGTTGTAGCAGTCTCAGCCTCAACCTGCTTTTATTCAAAGTGTTCAAGAGTCCCAGGTCCAGGTTCAGCATCAGCCTCATCTTCTTCAGCAACAATTGCAGCACCAGCACTCATTCACTAATCAACAGCAGCAGCAGGCAGCAGTATCGCAGCAGCAGGCAGCAGCATCGCAGCAGCAACTGCTTGATCATCAGCAGGTTTCAAGTGTTGTCTCTGCCCTGTCTCAGTTTGCTTCAAGCGCTCAAGCCCAGTCACCATCATTGCAAGCCATCTCAGTTTGCTTGTATTTGTGATTGAATTTGTATGTAATTATTTTTATCTACATGCACTTGTAGTAGTCAAATGAGCTGTATGGATGCTTCTTTTATTCAATGAAATGTATGTTTCATTAGATCTGATGTCCTCTCTCCCTCTTAAGTATCAGATTCTGAATTCTCATAACTAATCTAATGTCAAGTCAATTTTGAACTGGCACTTAATTTTTAAGTCTTCATATGCCTATCCTTTAAATGTTTCTGCTGGACAGTGGTTACCAGGGCAAAACAGTGATATTGGAATTGCAATTCCTTCATCAACGGCATTTGATTCTTCAGTAGTGTGACCATTTTCATATTGATGAATTTTGTATTGATTGATCTATTCTATACATATGGATTATTCTATAAAGTGGTTTCCATATATTCCAACAATAGCAGAAGCTGAAGCTGAACAATGGCAAAAGTAAAAAAAAAAAAAGAAAAAAAGATTGCAATAAAAAATAGCATATAATTTGAAGCAGATTAAGTTCATATGTACTTACATTAACAAAAAGAAGATAGCACACAAATGCAACTATGCAAGGTGAGTAGTGAAGAGTTATTGAGAGAAACAGATGGGATTTTTTTATTGACACCATAGCCACCCCAAAAACAATCCACTTACATACAAGCGAAACACATTTATTGCACGCTGATTAATCTAAGAAATTACTATGATTAAATTCAAAAATCAGAGATCTTACGGAGAAGAACCAGACCTTTTTCTGTCCACTCCACACAGCAGTCTCTTTTGAGATCATTCATTCGAACAACACACAAGGTACAAATGAAAAAAGAAAGCAAGCAACAACCCGCTGCCACATTCGCAAACCATGCTCCAGGCATCCAAAAACCACAATTTCCAATTGCCATTGCCAAAAAGCTGATTTTGAGAAACATGCAGGTGTCTAAAATGAATACATCTACTCCGGTTTGTGATGAATTGCTTTAGTCAATTTGAACAACCCCATTTATGACCTACTCAAATTTTCACACTTAGTGGGAGATAGTAAAGGAAAACAAAAGAGAACTTTCCAAACATCATTGAAATGAAATTCAGTCCAAATATCTTGAAATGAATTTAAATCTCTCTTTCACTTTCAGTCATCATCACTCTAAAACAAAATGATATTAATACTTTTTTTACTCTAAACCTGAAGTAAAATAAATTTACAAAATTAGTTTTATATTCAATAAAAAGCTATTAAATCAAGAACAATTACATAAATTCTCTTTTTTATTAAGTCTATCACTTCCTCATTACATAATATATATAATATAAACTATAGATAAAAGAATAGTTAATTAATATTTTATCCAACACTCAATTAATAAGTCTGTTGAACCTATTTGCCCCAATGTCTCTGCCTCACTCCTCTGTACAGCTTTGTAGGAGAAACAGAGGGCATCAGAGGCCTAAGCAAGTTCCTACCGTCCTGTGCCAACCTTCATCATCATCATCCTTCCTCTTGGACTCAGGTTCAATGCATCACTCCAATACTGCAATAGCTGTTGCTATTGTAGCTGTAACGATGCCGAGTCCCCTGCAAAGTATGGTGGGTACCTAAAACCATGGTGGTGGTGGGGACCAAAAGAGATCATCTGCTGCTCAGTTATCTGCTGTGGATGGAGCATAGGTAGAGGATTTGTTCTGAATTGTTGTGAACTTTCTGTGGACTGCTGAGTGTAGTAGAGTTAGAAACAGAGGAGGCATGACAAAAACGTCTTTTGAAAAGACGCTTTAGAAAGCGTCTTTTCGAAAGACGTTTTCTAAAGCGTCTTTTGTAAAGACGTTTTCCAAAGCGTTTTTCTCACAGAAGACTTTTAAACGCGTCTTTTGAAAAAACGCTTTGAAAAACGTCTTTTGAAAAGACGCTTTAGAAAGCGTCTTTCCGAAAGACGTTTTTTATGTGAATTCCGTTTTTAAAAATTATGAAATCGTCTTTTCAAAAAATATTTTCACACCGAAAACGTTTTTTCAAAAGACGTTTTCAAAACAACACTAGTTTGGTAATTAAGTTCAAAACAACCCTAGAATGGAAAATAAGTTTTTTTTTTACGTTAGTTGAGGATTTAACTCCGACTAAACATTATCTTAATAAAGCATGGGAACAGTGTTCACATATTAAAGCTAGTCGTTAACATCTAGACCAGCTGGCACCCATTGAGTGGCTAATGTCCAACTTTTTCTCAAGTGTTAATGTTATCATTGTGATGATATTTTACTAAATGTTATTTATCTCCTGACACAGTTGTTCAGAATGTAACTTATTATAATATACTTAGTTTTAGTTAATATAATTTCTTGATTTTTGTGGGTGTTAATTAAATTAATTTTTATTATCAGTTAATTAAATTATTTGAATTCATCTAATATGATTAATATCTCATTAACTAGCACCCGAATAATTACATCATCTAATAATTTTTTTAATAAAATATTGTGATAAAAATAACATTATTGTTACTATAATACCCTATTTCATATTAGTTACGTGTGTGAAGATTGACTTGTAAAACACCACATGACTTGCTACTAAATAACTTGAGTTTAAATTTTTAATCCATAATAATAATTTTTTTTTTTTTTCAATTTGGTAAAAGAGAAAACAAATAATGAAAAAATAGAGAAAAAATAATCCAAAATGACTACACTGTATTATATTAATTGTATGAAACTAAATAAGAGAGTTTCTTATATAAGAGGGTTATGAGGTTGTACATGAAAAATATTAATAAATGAATGTTGTACATGAAAAGTATTAATAAAAGAAACAAGGCTCATGAGGTTGTACATGAAAAATATTAATAAAGGAAACAAATCATGAAATCTTAATCCATTACACAATAATATGTGTGGCGGCTAACCCTAATCATAGTATCACAATAATATATGGGTAACCCTATTATACTTTTAACACTCTCATCAAACTCAAGTGGGAGGTAGAACAACTTGAGTTTGCAAAACAAATCTAGAAGTGGACAGTTGAGTTGTTGGTGTTATGGTTGAAATGTGATGTAACCCAAACTAACATGGTTGTGGAGTTTGACTCTCAATAGAGTCAATGATGGTGCATGAAAGTGCGAAGCTAAAACTGAAGGCAGGGCATGAAAGCGCAAGATGTTACCCAAACTGACATGATTGCATGGTGTAAAGATTTACGTGATGAAACACATAGTTGGTGATGCTAGTTGGCATCAGTGATGGTAATGGTTGTGTATTTGTAGTGTTGAGCAATAATGGTGATGGTAGTCACCATAGTGAGTTGGTGATCACTACAAAAAAAGTAGTTTTTTGCGACGCACTTTATTAGGGACGCTCACTATCCATCACCAAAAGACCCTATTAGCGACGTACAGAACGTGCGTCGCTAAAAGCAAAGGAAAAAGGGTTTCCTGCGTAAAAAAAAAAAGGGCACCAATCTTTTGGCGACGGGCAAAACTTTATTTGCAATGCACACGTGCGTTCCTAAACTTAGCGTCGCTAATTGTTCTATTATTAGAACGACGTCGTGTTACATATTATTTACGATGCACACTAACTATTTAATGACACTCATTGAGCGTCGCTAAAAAGCCCCCCCTCAAATTTATGCGACCCCTGGTTTCTTCTTCTCCCCTCTCGATCTGTTGCGCCCCCATTCTTCTTCTCCTCTCCATCTCTTCCTCTCAGTATCGATCATCTCTGATCTCCCTGTCTATTCGCTCTCTAATTATTTTTTATTGCATAAAAAGTTATTGCAACCTTTGCAAGGGATTGATTTAAGAGCTTAGAGAAGATCGGATTGGTAGTCCTAGCAAAAAGCGCATCAAGTATGTTGAAACTCTAGGTGTGACTGGTTTTCTCTCTGATGTGGTGCAACTTATAGTTGGCTGTAGTTTTCTAGTCATTAGACTGGCTATAATGTGAAGGTGCTCAGTTGTAGAGTTGGTACTTCAAGGAATATATTGGAACTCTGAACATTAGTTTTATTTTTTTTGTTTTGTTTTTTTCCTTTCTAATTTATTTTTCTTTTCGGGAAGTTTCATGAATGTGTTGAAGGTTATTCTGAGAATATTGATGCACTTTATTTTGTGGTTGGTACCATGGACTATAGATTACTATTCTATGGTGACGACTTCCTTGTGGTTCTATAATTTTATCATGTTGTTCAACTGTTTTTGGACTCCATGGGTATGATTTATTTCATTGAGATATGAGGTAAATAAATCAAAGTTGGTTTCTAAAGGTTGGTTATTTTTGTGACATTCTCCATGTTTTTTGGATCTTATTCTTTTAGTGATGAGGTTTCCTTGCTTTTCATTTTTTTTTTTTTAAGCTTCACATGGTTTTGGAATAGGAAATTCGGATGGAAAATGTATGTCAAATGTTTCATGTGAGGCCTAACATTAGCTCATACACTTTTCTCATTTGATCATCTTGGTAAACTAGCTGAACGTGGTCAATCAGAATATGGTATTAATTTCCCTGATTCCCCATTTTAAAGTACATAAGTTTTGATAAATAGAGTTAGAGTTGAGTTTTATGTATTTCAAATTTTACATATACATAAAATATTGTTACATAATAAATTTTGATTTGATAGTTAACAAATTATTAATTTAAATCCGATAATTAATTAACAAATTCAAAATTGGATTGGGAATTAATAGATTAGAATTTTAGATCTAGTTTTCTTAACAGAAAAAAATCCAATAATCCAATCCGCTTTTACTGAGTTGATCTGATTCCAATCCAAGAAAATAATTTGGGGGGAAAAAGAGAAGAAAATAAAATCTAGGAATCCCACCTAGAGTTCCTAAAGAATCACCCCCTAAGGTGAGTTTCTATCACACATCAATTAATTTCAATTCTCTAAACTTAAACTTAAACTCTATTGAGAGAAAGGAATTACATAGATGTTTATAAGTTGAAATTACATTTTTGGACTTTCACTACTCATACTAGAACTAGGAATGAAAAATAATAAATTCAGAAATTTTGACTAATAAAGAATATACTAAATTCTAAACTAATTAGAACTATAAATAAAACTCAGATAATATAACTTGACCCAAAATAAGACTCATGGATCACAGGTACAATTTATGTCTAGCAATTCTAAAAATTACCAAAATCCCCTAATTTCTAAAATTGATAAAATAAAAATAAAGATGACCAACAACATAATAACTTAAAACAAACATAAATAAAACTTAAAATTAACCCAAAACTTGATTGTACAACATCTAAGTTGTTATCCATATAAAATCTCAATTTGCCCTTTTTCTTGTTAATATGCTTTGCATCGCCATGCTTCTCTTCCTCCTATCCTTCACCTCGTCTTCATCTTTATTCTATATGGGCATTTTGGTAGTCTATTTTCTTTAACCTGGCAATGATTGAATTTGTCTTAAATATGATTCTTGTTGACTAAATTATATAGTAGGTTTTTCTTTGGGTTAAAATAGTCCTAGTTTATGTAAATTTTGTGAAAATTCATGAATAGTTAGATTTATTTGGTGGGCCTTCAACATTTTATCAGCATTTAGTAGCACTAGTCACTTCTTAGACCACGATTGTCCTAGAGACTATTTTATTTGGACAAATACTTTTCGGATATCTGTTAACAATTCTGAGTTCTTTATGGACACACAACTTTCTCCAATCTATTATTATAGTTTTGTCCACAAAATGGAAACTATACGATAAGCCTTCACTTTGCAGATTATGTCTTCTAATGAAAAAACAAATGGTAGCCTTGGAAAGTGCATATTTGACGTCTATATTTAGGTAGATATTCACATAGTACTACAATGGCCATTGTCAAGGACTTAGTTTTGATAAAAACTAAGAAAGCAAGAGAAGGGACAATCTCTTACTAAAAATTTGGAAAACTCGACATTGGTTCAGGACTAGCCTGAAGAATCTACTCTCGCCTTGCCCTACCATGTCCTTAATATATATTTAAATTAGCTCGAATGTCATATTCTTGTATTAGTAGTGTTTGTAACTAAATAATTATATAACTCAATGTATAATTGCATTCATGTAAGCCTAGCCCTATTCGGGAGTCATTTTCATCACATGTAAATCTTGTTACGAAATTTATTCGTGATTGGGCTTTTG
The DNA here is from genome assembly GCA_008638375.1 of Nyssa sinensis. Taxonomy (NCBI): domain Eukaryota; kingdom Viridiplantae; phylum Streptophyta; class Magnoliopsida; order Cornales; family Nyssaceae; genus Nyssa; species Nyssa sinensis. The sequence continues at coordinate 22,370,746 of CM018045.1, read as the reverse complement.
TGTATGAAAATCGATTCTTGAATTTTCTAGAGAGGACAGTTTGGGAATGCATAAATATGCATTGCAATCAATAGCGCATGCTTGAATATTCCACTATAACAAAATTTCAGCATGGTCTCCTATTGTTTTCTAGGTATATATTTAGGCGTGCTAGCGTCTATCTCGTATACTTGAAGAACTGGGGGGGGATGCTGCCAAAATTTTGTCCGATTGGAATCAAGCATTTGATTTGCTGCTGATTACAATGTAGATTGTGCATTCACGAATGGGATAGGACCACCTTACCCTTTAGAGAGAAGTTGGAGGTGATAGGATTCATGTTTCATAATTATAATGAGTATCATTTTTGACTTGTATTAGGTAGACGAAAATGGATAAGAGTTGGATGGACTTGAGGGGCAGGCATTTGTCAGGGTATGTGAAGGGGATCAAAGATTTTATTGAGTTTGCTTGTGCATTTGCAAATGGGAGAAATATGATAAGATGTCAATGTAGGAGGTGCAATAATAGGGATTATATGCACATAGATGAGGCCAAAAAGCATCTATTCCTACACGGGATGGACAAGAGGTATACATGTTGGGAATTTCACGTGGAACACCGTGACGTACAAGTGGTATTTAAGGATGAAAAAGAAGACGACGATGATGACTTTGGTGATAATGTTAGGGTTGGTTAGGAAGGCTTGTCACAAATACTGGCAGACTTGCAGAGGGCTACAATTGGGGTGAGTAGTCACACGAGTGACACGGGACAATCAGAATCGTTTGAGTCATTGTTGAGAGAAGCAAGGCAGTCGTTATATCCGGGTTGTGATAAGTTTTCGAAACTGGACTTTCTCGTGAAACTCCTTCATATTAAGACCATCAACCGATGGAGTAACAAATCATTTAATATGGTCATTGAATTGATTAAAGCAACGCTTCCTACTAGGGAGACCCTTCCAAAATCATATTACGAGGTGAAAAGAATATTAAGAGATTTGGGCCTCGGGTATATTCCCATACATGCTTGCAAAAATGATTGCATGTTATTTTGGAAAGAGACTAAACAATGTATGGAGTGTATGGTGTGCCACGAACCCAGGTATAATCTAAATGAAGGAAAGAGTAAGAAAATTCTACACAAGGTACTGCGATATTTTTCCTTAAAACCTAGGCTACAAAGGTTGCACATGTCTCAAAAGACGGTAGAAGATATGCGGTGGCATAAGGAGAAGCGTGTTACTGAGGAAAACGTATATAGGCATCTAGCAGATTCTCAAACTTGGGCTGAATTTGATACAAATCATGAATGGTTTGCAAATGAGGCGCCTAATGTTCGACTTGGGCTAGCTAGCGACAGTTTCAATCCGTTCGATGACATGAGTAATACCTACAGCATGTGGCCGGTATTGCTTGTGCCGTATAACTTGCCTCCATGGAAATGTATGAAAGAACCATTTATCTTTATGTCATTGCTTATTCTAGGGCCAAAGTCACCTAGTAATGAAATTGATGTGTACTTGCATCCTTTAGTGGATGAGTTAAAGGAATTGTGGGAGGTGGGAGTGGAGGCATACGACATATCTAAGAATGAGACATTTCAATTACATGCAGCGTTACTATGGACCATAAATGACTTTCTAGCATATGGGAACTTGTCTAGGTGGAGCACTAAGGGATATCTGACATATCTGGTTTTCAATAAGAATGCATGTTCCCTACATTTGTCCAATAGAAAGAAGATACGCTATATGTGCCATCGTCGTTTTCTACCGCCACTACATGGTTGATGAAATCGGTAGAAGCATATGTTTGATGGAAAAATTGAGCACAAATTGTCACCTCCATTGTTGTCTAGCAAAGACGTGTTGGTGCAATTGGCACTCATCCAACCAATGAGGTTTGGGAAGATACCGGGTACTAAGAAGAGGAAGCGTACTAATATGGAGCTAAATTAGACGAAAAAGAGCATATTTTTTGATTTGTCGTACTGGGAGACCCTTAAGTTGATGCACAATTTGGATGTTATCCACATCAAGAAGAACATATGTGATAATGTGCTGGGAACTTTAATGAACATTAAAGGAAAGATGAAGGATACTGTTAAAGCCTAGTTGGACTTGCAGGAGCTGGGAATACGGAAAAAGTTGCACCTAATTCGTAGCGGCGATAAATATATTGTGCCTCCTGCACAATATACGTTATCATCCGTAGAGCGAATGAGGATTTGCGAGTAGTTTAAATCGGTGAAGTTCCCAGATGGATACGCATCGAATATATCTTGGTGTGTAAATGTTATAGATGGAAAAATATCCGAATTGAAGAGTCATGATTGCCATGTCCTTTTACAACGACTTCTTTCGGTTGCACTACGTAGATATCTCACTGATGATATATCAACTACATTGACTGAGTTCAGCTGCTTCTTTAGAGAATTATGTGTGAAGATGTTGAATTTGGAAGTACTTGAAAAGCTCGAAAGGGATGTTGTCGTGATTTTCTGCAAGTTGAAAAATATTTTTCCTCTAGCTTTCTTTGATGTAATGGTCCACTTAGCTGTGCATTTGCCTCATGAGGCAAAAATTAGCGGACCTGTTCAATACCGTTGGATGTATCTAATAGAAAGGCACATTTAATTTTATGAATTGTGTTATTTATCTATCCTAACTATTTTAATGTATAACTGATTAATTATTAAAACAGATATTTGCACACATTGAAGCAATATGTGTGTAACAAAGCACGACCGGAAGGGTCAATTGCTGAGACTTACGTTGGTGCTGAATGTCTCACCTTCTGCTCTATGCATCTTGAAGATATTGAGACAATGTTTAATCTTCAAGAGCGAAATTCTGATAGATGTCCAGGGCAGCAATGAACTGGCCTTACGGTGTTTAATCAGAATGTGTGGCCAATAGGTGCCCGTATATATGAATGGTGTCATCCTCAAGACTTGGAAAAAGCCCACTATACCGTGCTCAACAACTGTGATGACACATTGCCATATTTTAAGTAAGTTTATCGAAATCATTGCAATACTACGTTAGTACACAAATGTAAGTTACATATAACATATCTTATCTTATACAGTGAGCATACAATCGAGCTTCAGAGAGAACATGTATCAAGTTTTGATTTAGAGCAAAGACAACAAAATTTGTGTCCAAAGTGGTTCGGAGAATGTGTAAGAATAAGTTTCAATTAATTGTAATTGTATTAGTTAATACATTTGTATTCAATTAATTTTGTACTTGTATTGAATTAATAGATGAACCTATTACGCCACCAACAATCTCCTGAGGCGTACGATCAATTATATTTCTTGGCATGTGGTCCTGATAAAAGGATATCTCGCTACACTAGTTTAATTATTAATGGTGTTCGATTTCACACGAGGAAACGTGAGGTCAGTCGGCGAACACAGAATAGTGGGGTCCTTGTTCAGGGAGATGGTGACGTAGGACAAACTGTAGAGTATTATGATGTTTTACAAGACATCATACAGTTACACTATTGCTACGATCATTCTGTATATATTTTTAAATGTGATTGGTTGGATGTAAGTAATAAGAAGATTGGAGTGAAAATCGATAAACACTTTATAAGTGTTAATACGTCACGTACAACATTTAAAGATGATCAGTATGTTTTGGCATTAGTTGCAAAATAAGTTTTCTATTTGAAGGACATTCGATACACAGGTGATTGGCATGTTGTCCAAAAAATAAAATCTAAAAATATTTATGATGTACTAGAAGTTGGCGAGGGAGATGAAGATTTGGAGAGGATTAAGGAGGCACTACAAGAAAAGTTTTAATCTGTCCACGATGGTGTTGTCCGGCATGAGCAGGAAGATGTTACGTCGTATCAGTTGAATAAAACTGATGTAGAACCAGATCATGTTATAACTTTAGATGTCACCAATAACACACAATTAGATCCGAGGGATGCAACTTTCATTAATCATGATGATGACGAAGAAAATGATTTTGTTGATGATACATTGTTAGAGTATTGTACCGAGAATGAAGAAATTTCAAGAACAGATGATGCTACTGACTCAGATGAATAATTGTAATAGGTGTTACATGTATTAGTATCAAGTGTAATGGATTTTGAATTTTATAATGTAATGGATATTCAATTTTATGATGTAATAGGTATTCATTTTTACTTCGATAAGGATTTTAATTTTTATGATTAAATAGAAACAATTTTATTTTTAAACTTTCTTTGTAGATATGGTTGGACCAGGGTCACGTAAACACACAGTTATGACAGACCCATCGACACCTTCCCCCTCATCTGTAGGGTCGACCGATCCTGCCATCGATGGTATGCATAGTTTCTATTTTTATTAATGATTATATTAATATGGTACTAATTGATTCTATTTTATTTCTTCTAAAGCTTCAGTCAGTGCCCCTAGGCAAGGGCACGGTAGGTCGAAGAATCATAGTTTGTAGGTTCAGATGAAGGTAGCAGGGGGCGCACGCCTTCGAATTGAGATACCTCCGAGCTTGCTGAAGCCCGTTGGTGGGTGGGCACAACAGTTCACCACTGAGGTCGGCATCATTTACCGGCTACGCGTCCCACTCCATATTAGTGACTGGAATCGGGTCACTGACGCGGAGAAACAGGATATTCATGCGCATATCCTGGTATGTCTTTTATTATTGTGTTCAACTAAATTTTAACATATCTAATATATGCCATAATGTTTTGACAATGACATGCTTTATGGGAGAAGTTTGATATCGATCTCCACCTGCCTTATGTCGTGAAGGTAGTGGACCGTTACTTGGGAGTCCGTTTCAAGGACTATTGACACAGGCTCCATATGCACTACGAGTCGGAGGTGGCAGCCGGCAGAGAACCTCGTGACAGACTTTATAGGGGGGTGGCGGTGGAGGATTGGATGTTACTATGCGACTGGTTCGACAGTGATGCATTCCAGGTAAAAATTGTCAAAATTAATTTTGTTGTAAGTGTAATCATTGTCATTTATACTAATGTTCTTTGTTTTGGCTAAGTGTAGGGACTTAGCAAGAAAAATAGTGAGAGTAAAAGCAAGCAAAATGTGATCCATTGTGGTGGATCACGATCTTTTGTTAGGTATAGGCATGAGATGGTAAGTTAATACATGTATCAAGTTCTTATTGTATAATCTTTTTATGAAATTAATCTTCACAAGCTACTGTTTATTTGCTGTAGCGAAACCAGGAGACCGGTGCACCACCCAGCCCCATTGAGTTGTGGCATAGGATGCACTACGATCCCGAGAAGGGTTGGACTGGGCTTGAAACTCAACGACTTTATATAAGTTATTTATGTATATATATCAGTATTACTAATTTAATATTAATCTAAAGTTATAAAAGTAGTAACATATATTTATGTTTTTATAGGAGGAGATGGTTCAGCTGCGTGCTCAGCCGACTCCTGAGGGTGAGCAACGGCCGACCGATGACCAGATACAAGAGACTGTTCTGGGCAAGAAGCGCGGATATGTGCGCGGCTTAGGGAGTGAGATGGAGTCGACGGCATCGTCCTCTATCTTCAAGAGCGATGCTAGGTTTCACACAACCACTTTGAGAGCTGAGGCAGCTGAGAGACGGAATGCAGAGCTGGAGCAGAAGATGACAGCGTTCAAGGAGCGCTAGGCCCAGCTAGAGGCTCTTGTACAGACGGTCCTCAGTCAATAGGGAGGCTCTGTTCAGCCTTGGTAAGCTTTTAAAATTATTTACTTTGGTGGATTTATTATTTATAGAAAATGTTACGTAAAAAAAAAAAATTTCGGCCTAACGGCCTACAAACCGCATGACACACTTCACATATGAAAATAGATTTGCACGAACTTATTTTATTTCATCGGTTTGAATGACCGCGTCAAACTTATGTAACTTTCTATTCCAAAAAGGCCCATTTTGAAGTTTTGACAGACCAAAATGCTGGATATCATCCGACCAACCCCGAAACCCCATTACACACTTCTCAAATGAAAAAATATACTTACACGAACTGACGGCACTCAGTTCGGATCACCCGTTTCAAACTTATGCAACTTTTCACTCTAAAAAGGCCCATTTTGGGGTTTTGACTAACCAAAATTTTAGATATCGGCCTATCGACCCCGAAACTCCATCACACACCTCCTAAATGATAAAATAGACTTGCACGAACTGACGACACTAAATTCAGATCACCCGTTTCAAACTTATGCAACTTTTCGCTCTAAAAAGGCCCATTTTGGGGTTTTGGTGGACCAAAATGTCGGATATCGGCCTACCGACCCCAAAACCCCATCACACACCTCTGAAATGATAAAATAGACTTGCACGAACTGACAACACTCAGTTTGGATTACCCGTTTCAAACTTATGCAACTTTCCGTTCCAAAAAGGCCCATTTTAGGGTTTTGACAGACCAAAATGCCGGATATCGGCCTACCAACCCCGAAACCCCATCACACACCTCCTAAATGATAAAAGAGACTTGCACGATATGATGGCACTCAGTTCGGATCACCCATTTCAAACTTATGCAATTTTCTGTTCCAAAAAGGCCCATTTTGGGGTTTTGAAGGACCAAAATGCCCGATATCAGCCTACCAACCCCAAAACCCCATTACACACCTCCTAAATGATAAAATAGACTTGCACGAACTGACGGCACTCAGTTCGGATCACCCGTTTCAAACTTATGCAACTTTTCGCTCCAAAAAGGCTCATTTTAGGGTTTTAACTGGCCAAAATATCGGATATCAGCCTACCGACCCTGAAACTCCATCACACACCTCACAAATGATAAAATAGACTTGCACAAACTTACGACACTCAGTTCGGATCACCTGTTTTAAACTTAGGCAACTTTCTGCTCCAAAAAGACCCAATTTGGGGTTTTGACGAACCAAAATATCAAATATCGGCCTAACGATCCCAAAACCCCATCAAACACCTCCCAAATGATAAAATAGACTTGTATGAATTGACAACACTCAATTCGGATCACTCGTTTAAAACTTATGCAACTTTTCGCTCCAAAAAAGCTCATTTTGAGATTTTGACGGACCAAACAACCGGATATCGGCCTAACTACCTCGAAACCTCATCACACACCTCACAAATGATAAAATAGACTTTCACGAACTTACGACACTCAGTTCGGATCACCCATTTCAAACTTATGCAACTTTCTGCTCTAAAAAAGCCCAATTTGGGGTTTTGACAAACCAAAACATTAGATATCGGCCTAACTACCCTGAAACCCCATCATGCACCTCACAAATGATAACATGGACTTGCACAAGCTTACGGCACTCGGTTTTGATCATCAGTTAGAAACTCATGCAACTTTCTACTCTAAAAAAGCCTAATAATGGGTTTTGACGGACCAAAACATCGGATATCGGCCTAACTACCCCAAAACCCCATCACGCACCTCACAAATGATAACATAGACTTGCACGAACTTACGGCACTCGGTTTGAATAACCGGTTAGAAACTTATGCAACTTTCTGCTCCAAAAAGGCTCAATTTAGGGTTTTGACAGACCAAAATATCGGATATCTACCTAACTACCCCGAAACCCCATCATACACCTCACAAATGATAAAATAGACTTACATGAGCTTACGACACTCGGTTCGGATCAACGGTTTGAAACTTATGCAAGTTTTTGCTCTTAAAAGGCGAGTTTTGGGGTTTTGACGGACCAAAATACCAGATATCCACCTAACTATCTCGAAACCCCATCACACACCTCACAAATGACAAAATAGACTACCACAAACTTACGGTAATCAGTTCAGATTAGTGGTTTGCAACTTATGCTACTTTACGTCGTTCTTACTATTTATGCATGGAAAAAAACAATACATTCACTTTCATATATATTTAATAAGTGTTCTAATATATATCATTTGATTTTTATTTCAGATTGATTGGGATTATTGCGCCGCCGTCTTTATGTCTTGCATCGGGACTTATTATTTTTATCTATTTTTTTTCTTTTCATGGACATCTGTAGTTACATTTCTTAAGAGAATTTTTTATTTTTGTATTTATTGTTAAATTATATTTTTGCAAATGTAAGTAATTAATTAGTATAATATATATATATATATATATGAATGTATTTTTCATTTTTAATACATTCATTTTAGAATGTTTGGATTTTACTGTATATCAGGATGATTGATACAAGTTTAAACAGGAATAAAACAACAAATAAAACAAATAGAAATAGGTAAAAAAAAAAAAAACTTTTAGCGACGCATAAAAGGCGTCGCTAAAAGCTAAGAAATCAATTTATAGCGACGCTTCACATTCATCACTAAAGAGTGGCAATACACTATTAAAAACGCACAACAAGCGTCGCTAAAGGATTGGATAAATATACACTTGGCGACGCACGTGCATCGCTAAAGGTCAACATTAGCGACGCTCTTAGTGTGTCGCTATGGTAACCTTTAGCGATGTATAATGTGCCCATGCATAGTATTCGGAACGCCCATTCCCGATTATTAGCGGCACAATTTGTACGTCGCTAATAGTTACCTTTAGCGACGCATAGATGTTTGTGTGTTGCTAATAGTATTAGCGACACGACCTTTTGCGGCAGTTGTAGCGACGCCCATGCCTACGTCGCTAAATAGCTTTAGCGATGCATATCATTACTAATAATGTCTTCTTCTGTAGTGGATGATAAGAGTCACCATCTAGAGTTGGTAAAAGAAGGGAGGGAGAAGGGCCACTGAAAAGGTAGTGGTGATAGTAGTCACCACTTTAGGGTTGGAACTAAAAATACCAAAAGGTTATAACTCTAATACCATGTTAGATTTGGTAGAATAACATAAAAGAAAAAACAAATAGTGAAGAAAGAGAGAAAAGAGAAGGAAAAAACTCAAAAGAACTACATTGGATTGGATTATATTAATTGTATAAAACTAAATAAGAGAGTTCCTTATATAAAAAGGGTCATGAGGTTGTATATGAAAAATATTAATAAAGGAAGGTTGTACATGAAAAATATTAATAAAGGAAACAAAGATCATGAGGTTGTACATGAAAAATATTAATGAAGAAAACAAACTATGAAATCTTAATCTATTACACAATAATGTGTGGCGGCTAACCTTAATCTTAGTATCATCATAATATATAAATAACCTATTATACTTCTAACAAAAGTGCTACAATTATAGTTATTTTCAACTACTAGCCATATTATTTGCTTGGAGAATAGAATTACCTTTCTCTTTTTCTTTTCTTTTTTTGAAAAAAAATTGCTAAATATATTCTCCGAAGGGCCTGATTTTAAAGGGTACAATTACTTAATTCTCTTTATATAAAAATTATTACATTCAATATGTTCTCCATTAAGGGTCCATAATTCTCTCTCAAAATAATTACAACGCAAGATTCATTTAATTATTGGTATGCCCCTCTTCCTCTCAATTGATGACTCCATTGGATTAATGCTGTAATTCTCAAATTTATATTTTAAATAATGCGATACTGGTATGGCAACAATCATTCACATCATTTAAGATAAAAATTTGTAATACAAGTTTAAGGATCCATAGCATTGGTCTTGCTGATCATTTTACCCACTATGTTGATATCATTACCATCCGCCAGGCCCAAATAATCATCCGAGATGATCCGACCATCTGGTGCATCTGTTTTTTTTTTTTAAACAATGATTGTAGATGCAATCATACAAACATTGTTATCAAGATTTCACGTTTTGAAAACCAATAATAGCGGAAGATTGGTAGTAATGTGTTCTTTGGTATAAACAAACAAGGCGGCACCTAGTCCATTAAACAACAAAACCTGAATACTTTTAGGAACAAGAAATAGATTGGTAGTGTGAGAGAGACTGTTAAAAATATTTTAGGGTCCATGTCGTCGTAGCAGTAGCATGTTGGTGGTGCGGCGGCAGCAACGTCATTTTCATTGCCCATAACATTCACCAGTACTGGTGTTGTAGATTCTAGTCTGTAGTGGTGCTAAATAATTATATAGATCAGTATAGATGAGCTTTTGCTTAGATATTATCATAATCATTTGTTTAATGCAGGTGGTATATATATAAAACAGACATTACAAACCATGGTATATACTTGTGGAAGGAAAAGCTTCGGCCGGCTGGACAACTGTTCTCCCTAATCTATATGCTGATTAATGACTCAAGTTTAATATATATACATATACATATATATATATATTGATATACCATAAAAAGACAGGCCAATCAACACTTGACACGTATGACCAGAGTCCGATTTATGTTCAGCTAGCATGATTCTCGCTCAGCCTATGACATCCAGATCATCACATAAGGTCGGAAGTGACCAAACAAATATATCCAGAACTGATCACAGGGTCCAGACCAGAGCTTCAGATCTCGTCACCGCCTTAGCGGATTCCGAGCAGAGAATAGGGAAACAGTCTCCAATACGGAAACTACCATTTATGATTATCTCCGCCTTAGCGGATTCCGGGCAGAGGATAAGGAAGCAGTCTCCAATACGGAAACTACCATTTATGATTATCTCCATCTACGACTCAATGCCCACAAGGTAACTGCAATCTCCGATGATCATATCCCTATATTCATGGCGTCGAATCCTAATCAACTTAGGAAAGCTTCGGCCTATATATTAAACCCTAGAGGTACGCTATCGAATTCATGCTCATTCTTTGACTTTCAATACAGTCTTTCAATTCCCTTACTCACTTAAGCATCGGAGCGGCTACCGCCGGAGCCAATCCGGTGGTCCTTTGATCATCTTTCTGAGTGTTCTACAGGTCACGGAGCCCTTACGTGTTGCGAGTCAAAAAGTGCAGCATCAGTTTGGCGCCGTCTGTGGGAACGACTAATCTCTACGTGCTTTATTCATAAACTCATCTTTTTCCCTACCGGAAAACCATGGCACCAAATCTCCGACCCCGACAGAATACTCAGAGTTCGCAAAACGCTCAGCGTCAGCCGTCTGCTCCACGCACAAGAGGACTAGCGGCCAACCCTATGCGACAAGAGATCGAAGCAATAAAACGACACAATGAACTGGTGCAGGAGCAGCTGCTAGCCATTACCAGGACGCTGGCAACGCTCACGCAGAACCAAGCGGCGGCTTCTCCTAGCCCGCCGGTCAACTTCGTTGCAGGAACACAACCCCCGGTTGCCACGGGGAATGAAGAACTTCGCGGGCAGGCCCCCGCTAACCAGCCTGGGCACCCCTCAGGCGTTGCTCACGCTGGCCGAGATCCACAGCCATCAACAGTCCCTGGCTGGGGAACATCCGCTTTTGTCCCCGACGTACATTACCGGAGTACTACCCGAGCCCCAACTCCTAGGGTTTCGGGAGCACCCCCGGCACCACAGGAACCTTATCATGCAGCGCCAGCCCCACCGGTTCGGGTTCCTCCTCCATCCGAAGGGCGCACTCCACCCTATTACCCTGAAGCCGAGGCTGTCAGGCAGGGTTCACAAGATGTCAGACTCAGAGACCCGCGAAGGGAAGAGGAGATTGCCGAGTCTATGGACCGGACAATTGGTTTAAGAGGACCTCAGAACCCTCCAGAGCAGGACGAACTGGCCAGGCTGCTCGGAAGATTAGCCACTCCGTTTACCCACGCCATCATGTCTGAAGAGAGGCCTAGAAAGTTCGTGGTGCCCAAATTCACTCTCTACGACGGATCTGGAGATCCAGGAGATCACCTATCTCATTACCAGCATACGATGGCCCTTCACGGAGCCTCAGATGCTTTCATGTGCCAAACGTTCATCACCAGCTTGAAGGGAACGGCTCTGAAGTGGTTCCACAACCTCCCTCCGAACTCCGTTGCCAGCTTTTACGAGCTCGGTAGACAGTTCTTGGATAGGTTTATGACCAGCAGGAGGCTCAGAAGGGGACCAGAATTCCTGCTGAACGTTAGGCAGACTAGGGAGGAATCCCTCCGGGCCTACATTGCCCGCTTCAACACCGAGCTCACTGAGATCACGGATTGCAGCCCGAAATTCCTTGTTGCGGCCCTTACTGCCGGGCTTGCCCAAGGTGGCTTCAGAGACTCCTTGACAAAAAGCCCCCCGGCTGATATGGCAGCATTGATGGATCGGGCCAAAAAATACATCAACCTTGAAGAAGCCAACCGCTCAGCCCAGAAGGGCAAGGATCAGACCCAAAGGGATAATCCGAAGCGGGAGGACCATAAGAAGGAGGATCACAGAAGAGACTCCAACAAAAAGAGGGTCAGAAGCCCAGATAAGAAAACAGCCCCCAGAGCTGTGTACAACTCCGCACCAAGGGAGTTCACCAACTTCACGCCTTTGAACACCACTCCGAACCAGGTACTCCGGCAGATCCGAGATCGGGAGAACCTGAGGTGGCCAGAGCCGATCAAAGGAGATCCCAGCCTGCGGGACCAAAGTAAGTATTGCAATTTCCATAAAGATCATGGGCATACTACTAACACTTGCAGGACCCTCCGATATGAGATAGAACAGCTCATAAAGAAGGGACGTCTTCGGGAGTTCGTCAAACAAGACGGAAGGCAGAACCCCCAAGAAGACAAGCCTCAGCAGCGGCCAGATTAGAGGCCCGAACAGAGGCAAGAGCAGCGGGAAGGACGAAACGAGCCTCAGAGGCAGAACAACCATGTTATCTACGTCCTCCATGCTGACTCCCCTGTTACAGGAATGTCCAACAGGGCGAGAAAAAGATATGCTCGGGAGGCCAGAACCGCCCCAAACATCTTGCAGGTCTCCAACGTCGAAAAGAGGCTCAAGACAGGGCCAGAGATCCAGTTCACCGAGCAAGATCTAGCAGGGGTACACTGCCCTCACAGTGATGCCCTTGTTATCACCCTCAGAATCGCCAACTTCGAAACTAGAAGAGTCCTAGTCGACACTGGCAGCTCAGTCAATATCCTATTCTACGAACCGCTTAAGCGGATGGGCATAGACCAGGACAGCGTCAAGCCCACCACTGCCGTAATGGCAGCTTTTGATGGCAGCCTTAGCACCCCCCTGGGGAGAGTTGACCTTCCTACCACTATTGGGGAAGGTGAAGGGCAGAAGACCACCATCTCAGAGTACATGGTGTTGAACATGAAGTCTCCATACAACGTCATCATTGGGAGACCCTGGCTACACCAGATAGGGGCGGTCACTTCGACCTTTCATCAGTGTCTGAAGTACGTCCACAATCAAAGCGTGCACTCGGTCCGAGGATGTCAGCCAACCTCACGAGAATGTCACGCTATTGCCCTCAAGGAGACAGCCCCAAAATAGCAATTACAGTACACTCGGGACCGTGCAGATCCGGTTTTCACTCACACTCCCGAGGTGGAAGATTGCCCATCCGGCGTTGAAGAGCCCCTGAGCCCAAGGGGGCGTGATAGTCAAGGCAAGCCTGTTGGCGAGCCCATCAAGATACTGGTCAGTTCAGGAGCAGAGGGGCGTTATTTGTACATCGGTCCAGACCTTACGCCCGCCGAGCGGGAAAAGATAGTCAGGTTTCTGAAGAACAACCTCTCTATCTTTGCTTGGGAGACTAGGGACATGGAGGGAATAGATCCTAATCTGATAACTCACAAACTAATGGTAGATCCAGACCACCCCCCGGTCAGACAGAAGAGAAGACCGATCGCTCCCGAACGGCATCGGGTTATAAACGAAGAAGTCCAGAGGTTGCTGGACGCCAGGATGATACGGGAAGTTTTTTATCCCGAGTGGTTAGCCAACACTGTGCTCGTCAAGAAGAAGAACGGCAAGTGGAGAGTCTGTGTTGACTATACAGACCTTAACAAAGCATGTCCCAAGGATAGCTTCCCACTACCAAGAATAGATCAACTGGTTGACGCCACTGCAGGGCATGAGCTTATGAGTTTCATGGACGCCTACTCTGGATACAACCAGATCCAGATGTACCCTCCAGATCAGGAAAAGACCGCCTTCATAACCGAAAGAGGACTCTATTGCTACAGAGTGATGCCTTTCGGTTTAAAGAATGCTGGAGCCACTTACCAACGGTTGGTGAACAAGATGTTCAGCCCACTGCTTGGCAGCACCATGGAGGTATACATCGACGACATGCTGGTAAAGAGCCTCCAGAAAGACAGCCACCTCCAGCATTTAGCCCAGACCTTTGATATCCTCAGACAGCATAAGATGAAGCTCAACCCCTCGAAATGTATCTTCGGAGTTACGAAGGGAAAATTCTTGGGGTACATCGTCTCTCAAAGAGGTATCGAAGCAGATCCCACTCAGATCCAAGCCCTGATTGGACTGAAGTCGCCAAAGACCAAAAAGGAGATTCAGGCACTGAACGGCAGAGTCGCCGCATTGAGCAGATTTATATCCAAGTCCACCGATCGCTGCCTACCTTTCTTCAAAGCTCTAAAGGGCGGCAAGGCTTTGCAATGGACAGAAGAATGCGAGCATTCCTTCCAAGAACTAAAGGAGTATTTAGCCTCTCCAGAGCTCCTGTCAAAACCTGTACAAGGAGAAAAGCTGCTCCTGTACCTAGCAGTCTCTGAGAACGCGGTCAGTTCCGTACTAATCAGACAGGACAAAGGAGTACAGAGGCCTATATTCTACGTCAGTAGGGCACTACTCGACACGGAAAAAAGATACCCAGAAGTAGAGAAGCTGGCCTATGCCTTGGTCGTATCAGCCCGAAAGCTTCGACCTTACTTCCAGGCCCATCCAATTGAGATTCCAACTGCTTATCCTCTAAAGTCAATACTGAGGAAACCCGAGGTATCGGGAAGATTGGTCAAGTGGTCTGTGGAGCTAGGGGAGTTTGACATAGCATATGTACCCCGAAACTCCATCAAAGGGCAGGCCTTAGCCGACTTTGTAGCCGAGTTCACCCCGGCACTGCAGAATGAAGCACAAATCGCCGAAACTACAGGAACCTGGCTGCTGTATATTGATGGATCGTCAACCGATCAAGGATCAGGGGTAGGACTGGTGCTACAGTCCCCTGATGGACTTACGTCGGAAAAAGCAGTCAGCCTGGGATTTAAAGCTTCTAATAATGAAGCTGAATATGAGGCCCTAATCTTAGGGATGAAGCTTGCCCTGGAATGCGAGGCTCAGAACCTCGATGTCTTCTCTGACTCCCAACTGGTAGTAAGCCAAGTTTTGGGAGAGTTTGCCATTAAGGATGACAGGATGCTTCGGTACTCCGAACTGGTAAACCATTTAAAGCATTCTTTCCAGACTTTCACTATCCAGAAGATTGAGAGAAGTCAGAACTGCAGAGCAGATGCTCTGGCTAACATGGCCTCCCGCCTCAAGTCTGAAACAGACTCCACCGTTAAAATCTCTTTTCAGCCAGGATCCAGCATTGAGGGAGCATCAGTTGCTCAAGTTGATGAACAGTCCCAGAGCTGGATGACCCCAATCCTCCAGTATCTAAGATCCGGGCTCCTCCCAGAGGATAAAAACAAAGCCAGGAGAATCCGAATCAGAGCGGCTCGGTACCTGATCTTGAACAACAAACTTTACAGGAGGTCATATTCTCAACCTCTGTTAAAATGTTTGGCTCCAGACGAGTCACAATATGTTTTGGCTGAAATTCACGAGGGAATTTGCGGGAATCACAATGGGGGCAGAACTATAGCCCACCGAGCTCTATCACAGGGCTACTACTGGCCCGGCATGCTGAAACAGGCTAAAGAGTATGTTCGGAAGTGTGACAAATGTCAGAGATTCGCCTCGTACCAACACCAGCCTCAGCACGAGCTCATCCCGATTCCTAGCCCCTGGCCCTTTGCTCAATGGGGAATGGACATTGTGGGCCCGTTACCACGAGCACCTCCAAACAGGAAGTACCTCCTGGTGGCTATCGACTACTTCTCTAAATGGGCCGAAGCCGAACCTTTAACGCATATTACAGAAAAGGAAGTCGAAAGCTTCACCTGGAAGAATATTGTCTGCAGGTTTGGCATACCACGTGTAATTATCTCGGACAATGGGACACAATTTACTGGTAAAGGCTTCAAGGCATTCTGCGAAAATCTCAACATCAAGCAGCACTTTGCCTCTCCAGGCCATCCACAAGCAAATGGGCAGGCAGAGGTCACCAACCGAACAATCCTTGATGGGTTAAAGAAAAGGTTGGAACAAGCCAAAGGGAAGTGGGCAGAAGAGCTCCCAGGAGTCCTTTGGGCCTACCGTACAACCAGAAGAACTCCCACCTCTGAAACACCCTTCTCATTAGCCTATGGGACAGAAGCAGTAATTCCGGTTGAAATCGGTATGCCAACCCTGAGGACTGAGGCCTTTGAGCAAGAATCCAATGATCAGCAGCTGATGGAGAACTTGGATTTGCTCGAGGAGAGAAGGGATCAAGCCAGCATCAGGATGGAAGCCTACCAACAAAGAATGGTCAATAAATCCAGGATAGGACTCAAGACAGTCAGCTTTCAAGTTGGAGACTTCGTCTTAAGAAGAGTCTTTCAGAACACCAAGGATCCCACCATGGGAAAATTGTCACCAAATTGGGAGGGCCCCTACAAAGTGACGAAGGTCGTTCGACCTACCACTTACTGGCTTGAAGACACGACTGGGAAACCTGTTCCTAGGCCATGGAACGTAGAACACTTGCGGAAGTATTATCAATAAAAAATTTTTCTTTTACTTCCTTAAGACTATTCATCTATTAATGCACGGGCCTCCAGAGCCTGGTCCATCTATTAATGCACAAGTCTTATGACTTGGTCCATCTATTAATGCACAAGTCTTATGACTTGGTCCATCTATTAATGCACAGGCCTCCAAAGCCTGGTCCATCTATTAATGCACAGGCCTCCAAAGCCTGGTCCATCTATTAATGCACAAGTCTTATGACTTGGTCCATCTATTAATGCACAGGCCTCCAGAGCCTGGTCCATCTATTAATGCACAAGTCTTATGACTTGGTCCATCTATTAATGCACAGGCCTCCAGAGCCTGGTCCATCTATTAATGCACAAGTCTTATGACTTGGTCCATCTATTAATGCACGGGCCTCCAGAGCCTGGTCCATCTATTAATGCACAAGTCTTATGACTTGGTCCATCTATTAATGCACAAGTCTTATGACTTGGTCCATCTATTAATGCACGGGCCTCCAGAGCCTGGTCCATCTATTAATGCACAAGTCTTATGACTTGGTCCATCTATTAATGCACGGGCCTCCAGAGCCTGGTCCATCTATTAATGCACAGGCCTCCAAAGCCTGGTCCATCTATTAATGCACAAGTCTTATGACTTGGTCCATCTATTAATGCACAGGCCTCCAGAGCCTGGTCCATCTATTAATGCACAAGTCTTATGACTTGGTCCATCTATTAATGCACAGGCCCTCAGAGCCTGGACCATCCCCAACTAGCGGGTTCTGTAATCCAGTCTATCCAAAGGCAGAAATTCCGAGCACCTGTCAACTAAAGTTTACTAGAACGGAATACCTCGGATCTGACACTTACATTATTTGACTTATCTGTCAAATAAATCAGCACCATGGTTTCAACCAAAGGTGAAGTACTTCGATTCTGGCATTTTTCTAAGTTTTTGATTTGTTTTCAGAACAATCGGCAACACATTAGAAGATGCTTAAGTTTCAAAAGAGCACATTCACAGAAAGTATCAGCTCAGAGAAGAAAAAATTCAACTTTATTAATAACTCAAAAAGATTTACATCAGTACCAAGAAGCTACTACAGAAGCTATTACAAAAGCTATTACAGAAGCTACTACAGAAGCTACTACAGAAGCTATTACAGAAGCTACTACAGAAGCTATTACAGAAGACTATTACAGAAGCTACGCTCGGCAACATAATGGCTCTTCTCCTGGGATGATAAAGGGGCACAAGATCCAAAACCTTCAAAACCGCCTTCATCGGCTCCATTTGAAAGGAAGGAACCCTGAACCCCAATCTGCATCAAGTAGTGCCCAGGCCATTTCATCATCACTATCACTGGTCCCACGACCAACGGATGATGAGGGCTCTGAGCCTCAGGAGACTATTCATTCTCCACCCTTGTAATCGGCATGACTCCTCAGAAGAGTAAAGCAAGGGTCTCTGCCAAGACACATGGGGGGGGAAGGTAGTCTACCTTCAATCTTCTTCTTCACACCGTCTGTTTCACCCCAGCCACTTAGTGCAAGGGTCTCTAACAGAGCGTGAGGAAGGGAAGGCAACTCACCTTCGTCTTCATCACCAACACCCCAGGCCTCGGTTGAATCAGGGAGGGGCCACCACCAATCGGAGAAATCTCGACCGGATGCCAGAGGAAACAAGAAGACTTGGGCCTCCTTCAATCCTTCCTTGGAGACTGAAAAAAGGGGGAGGTTAACTCTCGGCCACAGGCTCATTATTCCTAACTCAGGCAAGGAATCTTCCATCATCTCCGGACGAATGGGAGAAATTCCGGCAGCATATGAGGTTTCTCTCACGAACAAATCGGGGAGCAAAAGGGTTGAGCACAACCGTATGCCCCGTTTCCATATATATAGACCCTTGGAGTCCAAAAGCCACCCAACTGAACCGTCGCAACGGTGAAAAAGAGAGTGGCCTTGAAAACCCAAACGACGGTCGAATGACTAAGCGGTGCATTAAATAAGCCTCTTCAATATACCAAGAGACAAAGTACAGAATTCTCAAGACATAGACCGCAGTCCAGTACTTAAGCTCCCAAATCAATAAAGAGGGGAACAAAGTCTAAAGTAAATAGACCCCCATTCAGACCTACTGGTCTTAACTATTTCATAACAGGTCAAGACACGTAACAAAGACCAAGCAGATCGGATATATCCCAATCCCGAGTACTCAGCATACCGAGCATCATAATAACGAGCACAAGCTGCTCGGTTAACCTCACCGACTCTTAATTCAGAGCAGTCTATCTCAGAACTCTACAGGGACCCACTCCCGCTCTGTCAGGCTCTATCCATCTGGCTATATCTACTTTCTCTTCTTATTTTAATAAGGCAGATCTATATTCACTATTCCATGACAAGTATTGAAGATTAAGAAAGCAACTATTTGATCTAGCATGCAAAGGGTTCAGAGCAGCCACACTTGCAACAAAATTCACAAGAGGGAAAAATACAAGCAGAATCTGAAGAAAAGTCAATCTTATTGATCAGAAGGGAAAATGTATTCACTACATCAAAAAAAAAAAAAAAAAAAAAAAAAAAAAAAAAGGTCAAAAGCCTATAAAAAGCCTCAGGATTTCCCAGAGGGGCCTGCATCCTCTTCCAAATTAAGGGCACGAGCCCCAGCAGTCTTATCCGGATCAGGACGAGATGAGGAGGGTTCAGGAGGAACGATTGATGACACATCAAAGTCCGGGAACTGAAGTTGGAATCTAGTTCGGAAATTCTCAAAGCCGAGCAGGATCAGGTCATCACCCATCTGATCAACTTCCTCTTTTAATTCCATCTCAGCCTCAGCTTTGGCTTGACCAACTGCCTCCTGAACCCTCTGGTCAATGGAACTACGGAGACCAACCAGCTCCGCCTCAAGCCTCTCAACCGTCCGAGCAAATATATCCCTCTCAGACTCTGCCACCTTAAGGCTGGTGGTAGCTCTCTCCAGACTCTCTTCAGCAGACTGAATTTTGGAACGGGCTGTTCCGAGCTCCAGTCTCATCTCGTCCACCTCTGTCCTTAGCTTCTCGGCCTCCTCAAGGCCCATGGGGGTCACCATCAGAGCAGCTAAACTATGCATGCTCTGTATAAAGCAAGACAGATAAATTAGAGCGAAACAAATGAGCAAACAAAAGGCCAAGGAAAGGCTTCAGAAGTTACCTTCATCTGGAGAGTCATCATCTCAGTCATCAGTTTGGAGGGATCATCCCCTCTGTACCGATGTGGGCCCTGAGCCCATATTCGATCAAATGCCTTCTTGGCAATTTGATAATCCGGCTCAACAAATGGCTCAGAAGGAGCGGCAGGAGCTTTCCCCTTCCTAGACCTCTTGCTCGGACCAGGAGGAACAGCCGATACAGGAATGGCAGGCTCGGCTTCCTCAGCCTCGGCAGGGGAGGGCTCAGGGGAACCAGAGATCAATCTCCTTCTCTTCACTTCTAAAGGAGCATCAGGCTCAGCTGGGGAGGAAGACTCCCCCACCACTTGAGGCTTCGGCACTTCCCACCTCGAGGCTAGCCTCCTCTTCAACTCTGCGCTACGGGTGGCCATCACTTGGTCCGGAGTGACGATAACCGTATGAGCCCGGTTAGAAGTTGAAAGCAAAACCCGGTACTGATCCTGCAGAGCCTTAGTAAACTTGGGCCTCTTCCGAGCACTCTTGACTGCACAAAGGAAATGAAAAATACCAAGTTTGTCAGTTCTGAGGATATAAGCAAAGCTAAAGCAAACCCAAGAGAATAAGTCTCACCCCTATGGCCCGTAACACAAGGAAACGACGAGATCTCTCCGGCCTGGAAGTCCGTATGCTCCCATCCTCCTCCAACGAAGAAGTACCACTTCTTCCACGTCTTGTTGGAAGTAGGAACGGAAGACAGGGGTCGGAACCCCTTCTCGAAGGACATATAATAAAGGCCTTCTGCCTGCTTGAACTTCAGATCCATATTGCTACGGATCAAGTCCAGAGACACCTCCACTTTGTTCAGATGCCCCAGCACCATAAATCCTAGAAGATGCCGCCAGCTATTGAGATTCAGGTCGGCAGGGCAGAGCTTGAACCAACAAAAGAATTGCCTGATTAAGTCCGGCAATGGAAGCCTTAAGCCCATTTCAAACCAGGCAAGGAAAACGCAAATCTCCCCGGCTTTAACATCTTGGGGACGGTCCATGGGTCCTGGAACTCTGCAAGTCACATTTGGGGGAAATTCAAATTTCACCCTCCATTCATCCAAGAGGCTTTGAGTGACGGCACTCTCACCCTCTTCTCTATGAGAAGACCTACCAGAGGTCTCCCCGGCCCTGTCTCGGGGCTCTTCGAAAGCATCGACTATTCTAACCCCTGGACTAGGGGGAGGATCAACAGGCCTCTCCTCAATAATTTCAAGAGCAGGGTTACCTACATCTCCTACAACAGACGGACCAGCCGTCTCAGAATGGTCTCCTACTCCCTCATTCACAATTCGAGATTCCGAAGGAACATACATTATTCTCAAACTCAAGAAGAAAGAAGCAAGAGAGGGGGAAAAATCAGTCGAACCTGTTTTCACTTAGGGGATCTGTATTCTTCAAGATCGCACGAACCAACAATGGCGGATGAAATCTTCTAGCACAGTAAAAATGTCGAGGGAAAGGTCATTTCAAAAATCTCATCCCGTATTTATAAACACGGTATCAGAAGGGACCCACCAAGCCCAAACGCCATGACGGTTCAGAACAATGATGATCTCGAGAAAACCAACTGTCCGCCCAATATGATTGTGACCTTGAAAAGACTTAATCGCCGACTACGCAATAAATGGCGCCCCAACGATTGTCTTGGAAGGCGAAAAAGCGAGACACATAACTCTCTTAGCCCTAGTTACTTACATCAAACTAGGACTTGGGGGGGGAGTAACTGATATACCATAAAAAGACAGGCCAATCAACACTTGACACGTATGACCAGAGTCCGATTTATGTTCAGCTAGCATGATTCTCGCTCAGCCTATGACATCCAGATCATCACATAAGGTCGGAAGTGACCAAACAAATATATCCAGAACTGATCACAGGGTCCAGACCAGAGCTTCAGATCTCGTCACCGCCTTAGCGGATTCCGAGCAGAGAATAGGGAAACAGTCTCCAATACGGAAACTACCATTTATGATTATCTCCGCCTTAGCGGATTCCGGGCAGAGGATAAGGAAGCAGTCTCCAATACGGAAACTACCATTTATGATTATCTCCATCTACGACTCAATGCCCACAAGGTAACTGCAATCTCTGATGATCATATCCCTATATTCATGGCGTCGAATCCTAATCAACTTAGGAAAGCTTCGGCCTATATATTAAACCCTAGAGGTACGCTATCGAATTCATGCTCATTCTTTGACTTTCAATACAGTCTTTCAATTCCCTTACTCACTTAAGCATCGGAGCGGCTACCGCCGGAGCCAATCCGGTGGTCCTCTGATCATCTTTCTGAGTGTTCTACAGGTCACGGAGCCCTTACGTGTTGCGAGTCAAAAAGTGCAGCATCATATATATATATAAAATATAACTTCTTGAAAAGATGGGGCTCGCGGAGAGACTGCCTTGGAGGCAATCTCAACTCTACGTAAGTGAAGATTGGAAAGGGACTGCTTCGCATGCGCCGATTCAAGCTGCGGTCACGCCTTGTCTAGAAGGATTCCTTTCCTTGAAAACTCCCCAGTAAGACAAAGCTTGAAGCATCTAATAGAGATAATGATCATATCCCCTTCGCGTGTTATTTAATTATATATAAGCACTTCATTAGCAGTGTGCAGCTTTGTCAATCACATAGAACATTTTGCCTCTTGTGTTTCCATCACCATGGAAGTAAATATAATTTCCAAAGAGAGCATCAAACCATCTTCCCCAACAGCCCATCACCTCACAACTTTCAAGCTCTCTCTCTTGGATCAGCTCATTCCAGCTCCTTATGCTCCAACTGTCCTCTTCTATCCCAATGACAACAGTGCTAGCCATCACGAAGTCCTCAAAAGATTAGCAGTGCTAAAGCAGTCATTGTCTGAAACCTTAACTCGTTTTTACCCACTTGCCGGAAAGATTAAAGATGACCTTTCCATCTACTGTGATGATGAAGGGGCTTATTATGTGGAGGCTGAGGTTAATTGTAATCTCTTTGAATTTCTCAACCAACCCGAACTCCAGTTAATACATCATTTCCTTCCCTGTGAAACCAGTTTGACGGGGTCAGCTGCAGGAACTCGGGTGACTAATATTCAGGTGAACATCTTTAAATGCGGTGGAATTGCTATTGGGCTGTGCATTTCGCACAAAATCCTTGATGGAGCTGCGTTGAGCACCTTTCTGAAAGGGTGGGCTGCCACTGCTTCTGGGACTAAAGAAGTTGTATATCCTGATTTCATTGCAACTTCTCTCTTCCCCACAAATGATTTGTGGCTTAGAGATTCATCAATTGTTATGTGGGGTTCTTTGTTCAAGATGGGCAAGTGTTTGACAAAAAGATTTGTGTTTGATGCCTCAGCAATAGCCACTCTCAAGGCCAAAGCAACCAATTCATGTGCGCAATATCCCACTCGTGTTGAGGCAGTCTCTGCTTTCATATGGAAATGCGCCATGGCTGCCTGTGAAGAAAAATGCGGTTTCAGACGGCCTTCTCTACTGACCCACGTCGTGAATCTACGCAGAAGAACCGCGCCTCCCTTGTCAGAACATTCGATCGGTAACCTCATTTGGATAGCAAGTGCACAATGCATGACTAATCATGAGCTGGGATTGCATGGCTTGGCGAGTCAGGTACAGGAAGGAATATCACAAATCAACGGTGACTTTGTGAAAAAACTACGAAGTGATGAAGGGTCCTCTGTAATTTGCAAGTCTCTCAAAAATATAGGAGAGCTGGGCTCCCAAGATGGAGTAGATTACTTTGGGTTCACAAGTTGGTGTAAGTTTGGTTTCTATGAAGCCAATTTCGGATGGGGAAAGCCTATATGGGTTAGTGGTGTTGGTTCAGCTGGTTCAGTGTTCATGAATCTCATCATTTTGATGGAAACAAGATGTGGAAATGGAATAGAAGCATGGGTGACCTTGGATGAACAAGAAATGGATATATTAGAACATGATCTGGAGCTCCGGGCATTTGCTTCATTGGATCCAAGTCCTCTAAAATTTAATAGTGTTGCTATGAACTCTTCAAGTTACTGAGAGACTTTTCTCTGTTATGTAACTCCCGAGGGCAGGTCTTTTCTATCTTACTAGCAAATTGGCACCTGTAGTGCAATTGCCTCAAACTGTACAAATATCTGTCACACGCGCGCACACACACACATATATATATTGAGCACTAGAGAATGCTTCATGTAAAATGTGGAAGTCTGATAATTGTACTCTTGTATGTGCTTAAGCTATTGTTTATGTAATCTAAGTGGGAGAATCTAATCTCTAGCTTTTCTTTTTATACTAAGGGCAGTATTGATGTGAGTAATTCATGGGACTATATGAGTGTATGTTACTCAAGAGCAGTAAAAAACACAATAGGAGTGAGAAAGCCAAGAGTTACATGTATATTTTAAGGGAAGGTCTCAAGAAAATGCAGTTAATGAAATAAAATAATTAAGAAAAGAAAAATACACGGTTCCAAACTAGTCACGTATCATGTCTGAAAATTAAACGCAGGCAAAAAGAATGAAAGGCTACCTAGATTGAAAACCTTGCTCTTAAAGTGAGTCCTCTTCCCTTAGTGGGAGGAAGAGTTCTACTTCAAGCTACCTGAGCTAACTGCTTTTCACTCGAATTCAACATTCTCTTATTAGGTCTGTATCTCATTCATAATTTGCAGTGTAAATAATTCCATGATTATCATGTGATAATTCAATTTTAACTCAAAAATAAAAATCTAAAAAAGAAAAAGAAAAAGTAAATATATATATATATATATATATATATATAAAATAGATTGTGGTTAAGTTACATACTCTATCCTTAAAAAAATACTATTTGACCTTATAAACAATACTTGAACTCCTACTGAGTCGGAGGAGGGACCATCTTTAGAAACGAATGGAACACAAATGCAAATTAGACTGATGCCTAATGGTGGATATACATGGGAGGGGGGCATAGCCACCCAAAGATTTTGAATTAAATTTTATTTTTTATCATTATTTTCTATTAAATTTTTTAGGATAAATTATATATTTCACCCTTAAATTTTATTTCAAATTTCATTTTAGTCTCTATCCTTCTTAATTTTATCAATTTCACATTCTAATTTTTAGTCTTATTTTAAATTTTTTAGGATAAATTATATATTTCACCCTTAAATTTTATTTCAAATTTCATTTTAGTCTCTATCCTTCTTAATTTTATCAATTTCACATTCTAATTTTTAGTCTTATTTTAATTTTGTTATTTTGTTCCAAAATTTGGTCATTTAATGTGAATAAAAAGAGATCAAGTGCGAGAAACATACAATATTTATTTCATTTACATTAAACGGACAATTGTGACAAAAAGATGAAAATAAAAACTGACAATTAAAGAGTGAAATTAAAAAATTTTAAAAGATATGAATTAAAATAAAATTCAGGATAAAATATAAAGATAAAAAGTATAATTTATACTTTATCCTGAATTTTATTTTAATTCGTATCTTTTAAATTTAAGTATTTTATTATAATATGATACAATAGTAAATTTAGTAAAATACTTAAATTTTTTCTTGGAAAAGATATAACAGAGAGAGAGAGAGATGCAACTGAAATCAAATGTTGAATTATCATAATCGGTGAACTCCTTTTGCTCGATTCTCCACCGCTGATGCACCGAATATGTTACAATAATAAATTGTTAAAAATGTTTTTATTTTATTATTATTTTAAAAATAAAAAATAAAATTATAACAGAGGGATGTGACTGGAATCAAATGCCGAATTATCATAATTGGTGAGCCTGGAAAATCAAACACTAGCTGACAAAGGCCTTACATCTCTCTCCCGATCAAGCAAAGTCTTCGATTTCATCATTATTGCTCAGAGGAGAATAAAATGAAGGTAAAGTAAAGTAAAGTGAAGGGGAGAACATATATCTTCTCTCTGTATCTGTGGAATCAGATGGGCCGTCGTCGTCTTCTTTCTCTCTCCGCTTCTCGATCGTTGGTCAGCCTCCTCATTTCCTTGTTCTTTGCTTGTTTTTCGCTCGTTAATGGCAAAAGTAATCTCACCCGACCATCTTTCACCCACATCAATCGCGATCTCTATCATACCAGGTAAATTCCGAGAAAGTTTTATACATATATATATATGTATCTTGTGTTTTAGGGAGATCGAATTTGGCAATTTTTTTAAAATTGTTTAGAATAATTTTTAATGCTTCCTTTGGTTTCTGATAAATTTTAGCAAAAGAATATAAATAATGGTTAAGAGTCAACTTTTTCATTAGCTATGACCTCAGAAAACTATAGCCTGAAACTCATCTAATACGTAAACCTGCTTGGCTTAATTATATTTTTCACTTTTCGAAACCGGGGAGAAAAAACCCCAAAAGATAAGATCCAATTTTTCATTTTTATTTTATTTTATTTGTATTTTCTTCATTTTTTTCCACAGCATTTAGTCCATTAGCTGATTTATTAGCATGATTGTTTCTTTTTTGGGTTTGTTCTGTGGGATTTTGCAGTGTCGCTTTGATGGACGAGATAAAAGCATTGGTCCATCGACACCCAGACAAACTCTTTGTAGGTGTTTTGAGCTCTTTTTCTTCATTGTTCGTTTTGTAATTAGAGTTCTAATTGTTCATTTACTAAACAGCTGGAGACAATTAGAAGCCAAAATAAGGGCTACCATGCAGAGATGACTGTGGTTACTTATTGCCGGAATAGGAAAGAGATCGAAGACAGGTCAAAGTTTCGGATCCTTCTCGTAAGTTTGTTTTCTATACACGTGTGGTTGGATTGCAGTGAATTGTTTTCACCTTGTAAACATATATAAAGATAATGCCTACTCCACGGATCCTATTTGCAATCTGAATTTTAGTGTTTAGAATATCTCAGATTGGTAATTGTTGGTGTTTTTGACAGATGATTACTTGTCTTCCAGAGTTTTGGGCAGCATGGAAGGGAGCTCATTACGTCTGAGCTTGCATTTCGAATCCTCTCTATCTTAAGTGAAGAGCAATTTCTACCCTATATGGATCCAATTACGTTAAACAACACCCTTGAGAAGCTTGTCATAAAGGTAAACTCCTTTTAATATATATATCCAGTTGCTAAAACATTGGTGCACAGTCTGGCTTTTTGAAAATTTTATTGTAATTGTTGGAGTCTCACCATCCAAGTTGGATTTATAACCATGCACTTTTGTAATTATCCAATTGCTAAGACCTTTGAATATTCTTAGAATGCTAACATCCGTGGATTTGTCAGGTGGTGCCAATGGAAAATTTGAATGGCCGCAAACTTGTTGAAGCAGGAGACCTTTGTGAGAGAAGAAATGGTCTTGCATTTTATCTTTGTGATTTTAATAAGAGCACGTGACTGATTGGAAAGATGTGAGAATACTTAAGTTTTTGTTGTCTGACAGGAAGAGGAGTTGATCTCAATCGAAATTGGAGTGTAGATTGGGGCAAAAAAGAGAAGGTTTGTTGTTTATTCATTCTCAGGCACACTAATTTGAGTTTTTACTGCCCACTTCACTACCAACATTATTATTTGTTTGCTTGCTTTTTCTAAGCTTGTTGCCCATGATTTATTCCTT
This sequence comes from Nyssa sinensis, assembly GCA_008638375.1. NCBI lineage: Eukaryota > Viridiplantae > Streptophyta > Magnoliopsida > Cornales > Nyssaceae > Nyssa > Nyssa sinensis. The sequence goes on along the minus strand of CM018045.1, from coordinate 22,343,367 downwards.
TTGGTAGATCCTCTAATCACATTATGGATTGGGCTTTAGGTTCCACAATCGATGTTTTATTCTCCCTCTCGAGTCTCTGCTTTGAATGTCATTTTTTAGTGCATTTTGATGGTATTATGCTAAGACTTCTTTTCTCCCTTCTTCTCTGTTCATTTAATTATAGGATTATGACCCATATGAAGAAAATCCTGGAACTGCTCCTTTTAGTGAGCCTGAGACTCAAATAATGCGGAAACTGTCTGTATCATTTGAACCACACATATGGGTTAATGTGCATTCTGGAATGGAGGTCAGTCACACTTCTCTGCTACTTCTCTTAATATTCCCTGTTGGTGATTCCCATCTTAACTTCTACTTGCAAGCCCCTAGTGAAGTACGTACATACATAACAAAATTGATGAGATTATGTAAATTGAACTTAATGCTTATCTAGGGTGCAAAACATATTCTTGCCACATATAGGGTAGGGAACCTGCCAACCAATTTTCCTTTAGGAGCCCGATGCTTATTCTTTTATTTGTTCTTGTTTGGTTTTCAACAATTTGTGCCCTCCTGATGCCACAAGTTCTTAAATTTATTGTCAATTTTATGAGAGGAATTCTTGTCTGTGCTGAAATATGGAATCAGATGATGATGGAATAAATGACCGGCTCTTCGGTTTGCTGCCAGAGAAGAAGTTTGTTCAGGGTGCAATTGATTTTAAATTTCTTTCCTTTCATATCCCCATTGTTAAAGCTCAAGGACATTTCATATACCCCTTTTATTTTCTCATCCTTTTGGGATATCCGTTATTTATATTGCCTGTTCACATTCTTCTCTATCAATGATTTTTTATTCAGGCTCTGTTTATGCCATACGATCACAAAAACACAACCCCAGATGGATTACCTTCTCATAGAATGAGATCGATGCTCGAAAAGTTGAATCATCTACACTGCGAAGACCGCTGCATGGTTGGATCAGGGGGAGGCTCTGTTGGGTTTGTATTACTTATATCTAATGATTTCAACGTGGAATTATTGCAATAGTTTTAGATAATTGTCTCCTATGCAACAGCTATTAATAATAGTCCATGAGCTTCTGAAGCCTAGTTTAATTCAAGGCCTTCCAAATCCTCTACAGTCATCTCAGCTTATGTGCCAATTCCAATTACCTCCATGATCTCCATTATCATTTCATTATTGTTAACCTTTGGGACGAGCTTTAGTTTGGCATATGTGACAATGACATTAACACTGGCGCTAGTGTCACAGGCCGTGACCATATGGAAACATGGTATCGGACATGAATGTTTGTCAGTTTGTCCACATGGTAAAAAATATCTTTACGTTTTTGTTCTGTAGCTTGTTCCAAACGTTTTGGGGCAGCAGCACAGATCCTACTTCATAGGAAGCTATATTCTCCATTAGTAATTAGACTCACTTCATTTCTCCATAAAAAAACAACCTTGTAATTGCACTGGTTTTTTTATTCAACTTGATTGTCGCAGTTTGTTATGTACATGAACAAATTACCCTTACAATTTTTATCTCGTTAGTTCTCCACATTGCACAATGTTATACATTATTGGGTTACCCTTTGCACCCACTCTTGCAGTAACCTTTAAAATGTTTCTTCTCGGTTATTTGACTTGATGCTTTGTTTCTTCTCAGTTATTTGGCTTGATGCTTCCTATCATCTTATTCACATACCAACATAACTTGGCCACCAGTTTATATCTTTAGTCAATATTACGTCAAATCTTTTCCCTTGGGATTGTTGACCCAAATTATATATTTCTTAGTTCAGTAACTTTTTTTTTTCTGTCCAATGGCTGGGCAACACAACGGAGGGTAGCCAGCTGGTACCTCCAAACTGACTACGTTTTCAAATATGTATGAATTGTACAGCCACCATTGTTCTTAGTATCATTACCTTTTTGTTTGTAAATATCATGTTCTATCATCTCTGTGACAAAGCTCAACAAAGAAGCTTTATGTTGCAGTTGTCTAAGCACTAAACCCATTCTTTACTGGCACAAAGATATATAGGCACTGGATTAGTTTGTTTGAGTTGCAGCGTCAAATTAAAAGTCATCGTCTTTACCAATTTTTTTCATCATCTTCTATTTAGGAAATTTTGATTGTTGCATTTTCTTTACCTTTCTTAAATCTTCTTCTTTGCTTTCTCTTTTCATTTATATATATATATATATATATTTGATTTGTAGAATCTTCTTGTCCTTTTCAAATCTTGCATACTGACCTTTGATATGCAATGTCCCTGAAAGGATTCTCTCTCTCTCTCTCAGACGCACGCGCGCACACACTTCTCTCTTGAACAGAGGTTTACTACTTTTCTTTTGCACCTGAATTTCCTCCTTTTGTCATTCCTTTCTTTATGTTGTATTTTACAGTCATAATGTAAAGAAAAGAAAACGTGAAAATGAAAAGCACAACTAGGAAACTGAGAGAGCATATGATAGCTCCTAGCTGACGAAGTAATGGACTCAAGGGACTTGGCACCTTTTTAATCAATTTGAGGAAAATTTGTTACTTGTCTTAATTAGATGGTTTAGTCCCTGACATTAGAGCCTAACAAGAGCTGAAATTCATCAGGCCATAGCTACAGTTTGGGATTGCAGAAATGAAAAATTTTCTTTCCCATTTTAACATGTTCATTGTTTTGTAATTCTATTCACATGTTCAATACATGCATAAATTTAGATATCTGGCACATGGGACAGCAACGGATTACATGTATGACATTGCAAGGGTGCCCATGGCTTTCACCTTTGAGGTTTGTGAATTGCAGTCCCTACTCCTGTCATTCCTTATTGAGCAGATTTCACACATTAAAAGTTTTTACTTGTTTCTATTGAGTTGGCAGATTTATGGAGATGGAACAGCCTCCTCGAAGGACTGCTTTAAAATGTTTAATCCCATTGACCTTACTACCTTTAATGTATGTCAGTTTTTATTGAAAATGATTTTCTTTTCTTTTTATTCAATTTTAGTTTATCTCATCGCATTATATGGGTTACGGAGAGCAAACAACTTATAGAGAGGATGGGGTTTACAGTTAATTAATATGACCCTTCCTTGAGTAGAGGTGTTGTGTAACTCTATAATTACATTTTTGCTTTTGGGTTTCAGAGAGTTCTCAATGATTGGTCTGCTGCATTCTTCACGATATTCAATATGGGTTCGCAACAGCTAGATGAACTTCATCGGAAGGCCTCTGTGTCTAATTTGGACAAATGGGTATCTATAGATGACTATCTGAATGGTTATTTAATGGAGAGGAAAAATAGATATGGGAAGAAGATGGAGGTGCTTGACCTTGGAATGCAGGAGATAAGAACATATTTCAGACTATTCTTGTTATCCTCAGTGCTGTTGATGTTCATGTTTTGTTCTAGAATATCAAAGAGTAGTAGACAAATTGTCTCTGGGATACCCATCTGATTCTTCCCAGGGATGTTCTTTTGTTAAGTGTGTGTGTGTGTGTGAGAGAGAGAGAGAGAGAGAGAGAGAGAGAGGAGATTGTATAATTTTTATTTTGTGCACTTGTATTTTTTACCCATGATGCAATTATTTACTTTGTGGGGAAGCAATTGTCTACTTTAGCTCCCATCTTTTTTACTTTTTTTGATATAGTTAAAGTTTGACCCTTGAAGAAGATTCCTAAAGCAACAGTTTAACAGAGCTTATGGGAATGTTTATAGATCGTGATAACTTCATCCATTACCTAATTATTTGCTGATACTGGTGCTGAGTTCCCAGAGAATGTTCTGTTTCAGTGCTGCCTGTGTATTACACTGATAAAATCGAACTCCTGAAACAATTCCTGTCGAGAAATGCTGTGGGTCAGTCTTTTTACTAAATGCTATGATTGGATGAATTTTAATGGAGTAAACAGATCATAAAACCTTGCAGATATTAGGTTAACCATTAAAAGAGGAACTGCTGCACATGCACATTGACAAGAAATTTGCTGGTTACATTGCAATTTCACGCCCGTGTTTACTCTTTAGTGGTTTATGAAGAATGCAACCCAAGATCCATGTGGTTCTTAAGTATGCATTGTGGATATGCTTTGAGAAACCAGGGCCTGTAGAGGCAGCTTTATTGCTCTGAACAAGAACATTTAGGAGGATGTCACAGTGGAGGGTAATTCTAAACTAGTTATTGATAGCCTAAAGCAATGGGAGAATCTGGATGTTTGTTGAAGATATTATGCCAATTGGCCCATTGCCATGTTTTCTGAGAAACCAGTAGAGATGCCGTAGGATTAGCTGTAGTGGGGAGAAAGGTAGAACACCAGGTATCTGATTCTTAGCTTTCCTGCGAGCACATCAGAGACTTAATTACAGGTGATGGGAGAGCCTTCCTAAAAAAGGTTAGCCCAGTACATAAGAGTCTCCTGCACTGCAAGGTTTTTTCTCACCTTTAATCCATCCAACATAACTCAAATTTATGAATAAAATTAAATGAAATGATGCTTTATCACAGAAGTATAAAAAAAGATTTGACAATAATTTATCATGTAGACTGAAGCCAATAATTACAATGGGAGTATAACATTTAAACGTATGGGGTCATCTTCGAACTTTTCTGAAGCATCGTTCGTGTTTTAATGAGATGGTGCTTCATATTTTATAATAATCTTTGATGATGATCGCCATTTTCTCATAACAGCTCATTCTTGATGATGGACTTGCATTCAAATACTTGGAATTAAAAAAATAACAAAGACAATGAATTTAATTATATTACCATAACATCGGTCCAGATCTCTATTTAAATTCGTATATAAAGAAGTCGTATATAAAGAAGACATGCTAAATTCTAAAACTGTGACTCGTTCGCTATTTGTCATGAAAGCATATCTGTATGCATTTGTTTTGATCAATAAAGTTCTTTTTTTTCTATAATAATAAAAAAATAGAAGCAGCATTAATTGCTGATCATAGGTTCATATGACTTGGTCTGTTACCATCTTTGTTGTTGTTGTCACCGAGGCAAATGATTGCTAAATGTAAATAAATGAATAAAAAAAGAATTGGGAAATATGAAATGGAAACACAAAGGATGAGACTCAATAACAGGCAACCTTACACCCTCGACTGGATATGCTGTTTTTACAACTCAAACTCGTAACTCCATGTCACAATAGAGCGACTTTACCATTTGCCAATGCCCAAATGATCCAATATCTACACACAAAAAAAAAAAAAAAAAAAGATTTCCCTTTCCCTTTGAATCTCTGTTCAATGAAAAAGAACATTCACATCTTCCAGTAGCCAATAACTTATCAAACCAGACAATGAAACAAAAAATGCCAACATATTTATTGATATCCTGCCTGTTACAAACTTAACTGTGAATACAAAACAATTAATGAAGTCGGGAGTTTAATGTTATATTCCTTTGCATGAGTACATTATAAATTATGATTTATGCAAAGTATGATACAAACACAGGCACACATCGTATTTCTGCTGGTGCATGTGAAAAGAATGTATAACAGCATAAATTGAGAGAGGAGAATGGGATGGTCGAGTCCTTTGATGTGTTCTGTTATTTTGGTTGTCTGGTCCTTGTCTTCATTCCCAAACTCTAAACATCATTGCACTTGCACGTGAGTCTGACGGTTAAAGGAGAATGAACTAGCATGAACCAAACTTTCCAGCAAAAAAATTAAATAAAATTTAGTCCAGACAAGAGAGAACTATTTGGTGAAGGAGATGATGATGATGCTACCTTATGATAAAAATGACAAGGTAAAAAGTTTCAGAAACTTTCTGATGAGACATGAAATTTTGAAAACCCAGGAATTGATTTTTATTAATGCCAAAGCTGAAGTTTGGAACCTTGTATAGTATCAGTCATAAGCTATATTAGTTAAGGATCTCAGCAACTAACCTCAGATTGATAAAAGACTAGCACAAGCATGGTCGTCAATCATGCAGTTTCCCCAGCTGGATGGCTCATGCTGTCCACTAAAATTTCAGTGCATGCTTCATGTATCTCAGAGCAGACCTTAACATTGCTCTAGCTTTCCTGTCTGGAGTGCACCCAGACAAAATCATTTCTTCATAAACAGTTGGAACCTAAAATCCATATGATTGAGTACATCAATAAATCATATAAATAATGAATTAGATCAACTTAACAAACCCCGAAACAATAATATATTAATATACTGTCATTTTATTGTTATTTTTTCAAAAATATCTCAGCCTGACATTTTGAAACTATCTGGTAGAAGAAGCATGTACTTGTTCTGAGTACACGAAGTCAACAACAGTTTTATTGATAATATCTCATTGTTTCTATTACATAATAGTTTTCTATATCTACTGTAAACTTACATATTAGTTAGATACACTGCAGTTATAGCAGCCTCAATACCACTATATATCCTATACATAAGGGGTGACTTGGGATTTCAAAACAAGTTGATGCTCTTTCAGCGGAACCTGGTACACTGATTCATAAGTTATCCATTAGCCCATTATTGGTTTACCAAACAAGTCTGCCACTTCAGAAGTTCTTAGTTTTTGTTCTGTTTTCATTTTGTTTCGTTTCGTTTTTGTTTTGTTTTATATTTATACATACATTTAGTTTTTTAGTTTTTCCTTCTCTACTTTGTTTTACAAGCTATTTAAATACCTAAATTTCTTTGAATATTTTTCAACTTATGGAATGGAAAAGATGATGAGAGAAAGATTCACTTGGTAAGCTGCGAGAAGGTGAAGAAAGCAATTAGTAAGAAGGGGGGGGGGGGGGGGGGTGTTTGGGTTTTAAAAAGTTAAGGGTGTTTAACCAAGCTCTTTTGGGAAAGCAGATGTGGTGATTTGGGGTAGAGGAGCAAGCCTTGTGGAGGAAAGTTATTGAGATCAAATATGGATGTGATAGAGGTGGATGGTACTCCAAGGAGGTTGCAGAAGTTTATGGATGTGGTGTGTGGAAAGCAATCAAAAAGGGAAAGGAAAGATTCCATAATTTTGTCCGGTTTGATGTTGGGGCAAGATCTCATGTCAAGTTCTGGTTAGATCCATGGTGTTGTGAAATAGCTTTGAAAGAGAAGTATCCGGCCTTTTTTTCTACTGCTTCTAATAAGGAAGCTACGGTGATGGACTGTGTAAGTAGGGTGGGGAAAGGTGTAATATGATCCTTGCTTTCGAAGGAATTTTTTTGATTAGGAGGTAGGAGATGTGGAAGAGTTAATGACTCTGTTGAATTGTTTTGAGGTGAGGGAGGGAAGGTGGGATGATCTGATTTGGTCTGCGGAGAAAAGTAGAACTTTCACTGTTCAGTCCTCTTACAGGGAGTTGATAGGAAGGAATGAAGGGGATTTTCCTTGGAAACTTATACGGAGATCTTGGGTCCAGCAGAAAACTGCATTTTTTGCTTGGCCGGTGGCATGGGAGGCTATTTTGACGGCTGACAATCTTAGGAGGGGATTTCATCTTCTGAGCCACTGTTGTATGTGCAAGGAAGAGGGGGAAACAATTGGCCACTTTTTTATTCATTGTAAAGTTGCTAGTGATGTTTGGCATAAGATGTTCTCTTTGTTTGGTTTGTGTTGGGTAATGCCGGCGAAGGTTAAAGAATTGATGAAGGGATGGAGATGTAAAAAGATTAGGAAACAATTTAGAATAGCGTGGAGGATGACACCTAGATGCAGTTTTTGGTTTTTGTGGAGGGAGAGGAATAGAAGAACATTTGAGGGGATTGAGCTTGCTCTGTGGAATCTTAAGGATAGTCTTTTTAGGCTCCTTTTTTGTGGATAAAAGAAGAAGATCCATAATATTTAGATTCTTTTGTCAATTTTTTGGGAGATCTTAGGCCGGTGCCTTTCTTTGGTACATGGGTTAGCCCCCCTCAGGCTCCTTTGTTTATAGACTTACATTTACTGAAAAAAACACAAAAAACAGCTTGGTAGTGGGCCACCAATACAATGGTTTCAGTGTCTAGCATAAATACAAGGTTCCAAGATGGAAAGAAAGGCAAAGATTGGACTGATTAACAAAAAAAAGGCAAAGATTGGACTGTTCTCATTATGCAAGAAAGTTTTTCCATTCTGGTATAATTGCCTGCATATTTTGTATGGAAGAAAGACACTCCCTACAGTTTTTATCCTCTTTCCAAGTCAAAACGTGACAACCTTTTGACTTACGAAAAAAATGTGACAACCGTTTGATCATCCTTCCCTAAACTCTTATTGGTGGTTCTTATTGCATACTCCAGAGAATGAGCAATAAATATTAAACAAACATTAAAAACGAGCCTGGAACACATTCAATGCACAAAACTAATGGCAGCATACACCCAGAAACATGATTAGTGGCAGCCACTTGGATATGTAGAAACAAGAAGCTTATTGAAGGAATAAGAACAAGAATAGAGGTCAGTAGAACGAAAGATGGTTGACAATGGAAACAACAGACAAAATTGAGACCACAAACAAAAAGCACAGAAGGATAATATATGATTAAAAAAGCAGCTGAGGGTCCTAATTTCTGGAAACAAAGATGAACAACACTATAAAACCTTATACCTTGTCAAACTTCTCCACACGAATTAGAGCTTTCATAAGTGTAGTATAGCTCACTACATCTGGCTTCAAGTCCTGCAGTTTCAAGAAGTCACATTGCCATGTGGCAAGATGGTAAGACAAATAATAAATAAATAAATAAATAAACACCACAAAATTAGAAAGAAAATGTAAGAGTAGATCAATATTAGATGGTAACTTACATTTTCCTTCATGTATTGCAAGACAGCAAAGGCTTCAGCATCCCTCCTATCCTCACCAAATGCATTGATCAATGAATTGAGAACCAAAATACTGGGTTTTAGACCATCTGCTCTCATGACCCTAAATGCATTCACTGCTTGATCAGACAAACCCTGTTAAGAAATAGAAGGAAAAAAGTTATTAGATGCATCCTCAACAAGAAGTCTTAATCATGAGAAGGTATCTCTTGCCAAAAACTGGAATATTTTAACCAGTAAGTTAAGACTGATAGGCTCAAAGAAAGATGCAGAATCATAATGCCTAGTTGTTTCATTTATGTTTTCCTATACCCCTACCTGTACCCCATCCCCAAAATCTAAGTTCTGTTTAGAAATTTCAAAATTTGAGCTGTCGGCTAGCCTTTTTTCTTTTTGTTAAGTTTCAGCAATCCCTTTTTTGAGTAAAAAAAAAAATTTGAACTGTCAGTGATTCATAACGAATCTAAACTAGATAGGCACTAAAAATTGGAATGAAGCCAGAGTTGTTTCAACAATTTGGCAAAGTGATGGCATACGGAGCATTCACTTTACCCTTCTCGAGTGTTCTAGACTTTCCAGGATGTGGGCAGGCAATCCTGATGAAGTTTGGAATTGCCAACATAAAACTGAAACTTTATGCTGGTGTACATAAAGATGCAAAGTTTATTTCTAAGAAACTTATCCCAAAAAAAAAAAAAAAAGATGATCATTTCAATGAAACTCTAAAAAGTTACATGCTCAAATAGAGTGACCCAGTGACTAGATCTTCTCCTATGGGACAACGGCAGTTTTGATGTCCAAAGGAGATGGGAGGCCTTCCAAAACTTTAAGGAAAAAAAACATGCAAATATGGCCTTGACAACACTTTTAGATATGACTGCAAAGACCAAGTCAGCCATGTAATTGTTAGGACACATGCAGAAGTGGAATCCGGAGTCTCTCCAGAAATGGAGAGGCCTCCATTTGCGAGTGAATGAGAGAAAAGTGGTTTTGAAAATTGTGTTTTTTTTTTTTTTTTTTTTAAAAAAAACTGTTTTAAAACTGTTTTTTTTAACTTGTGAGACAAATGGAGTCTCCATTTCACGAGAAATGGAGACACACCCAACCCAAGTGAAGTGTTTGTACACCACATATGGTGGTGATTAACATCTCTACATAGTTCTGACAACCCCAAATTCAGCTATGGGAAGATAGTTGATCAGCAACAACCCAAGATGCTAATCATAAGTTTATATGTGATCATGTACGGACGATAAGTTCTCAGGCAACAACTTACCCTTTGTGCATAGGCATTGATTAAGGCATTATACATGGTTGAGGATGGTTTCAACCCTGCAGACTTCATAACCTCCAAACACTCAATTGCATCATTGAATCTCCCTGATTGCCCGTAAATATCAACCAGTGTAGTATATGTAACAACATTGGGCAGTAATCCCTGACTCTGCATCTTCCCCAACAAGCCTTTTACTTCCTCCCATCTCTCCTGCTCCCCGAAAGAATTGATCATTATATTATACGTTGTGGTGCAAGGTGAGCACCCACTTTCCTGCATTGCCTCAAACAGCTCCTCTGCTGTGTTATGGTGCCCTGACTTACAATGACAAACTATAAGTGTATTCCACGTAACATTGTCAGGCTGAATCCCCTCTGATCCCATCCTTTCAAACGTGGCCATTGCATGATCGAGACAATTATACTTCCCAAAGGTATCAATCATCACATTGTAAAAATGCCTATCTGGACGCACCCCACTATTTTTCATTTCCTTGAGTACTTGAAACGATCTTTGCCACTCTCCTCTATCGCGATAACTCGCTAAAATCCTACTAAAAACATATGAATTGGGCTGCACATTGTGGGCTTCCATTTCTTTTAGCACAATTCTCGCGCTTTCCCATCGACCTGCATTTCCATAAGCATCAATAAGAAGGCTATAAGTATGCTCATCAGGAGACACCCCACTGTTTTCCATCTGTGACACAACTGACTCTGCATCCCCCAAAGATCCCGCCTTTACATACCCTTTGAGAAGTGCATTGTAAGCCCTTGTCCTCGGGTTCAATCCACCTTCCTTCAACTCTTCGAAAACTGCTTCCGCCTCCACCATCCTACCAGAATTCCCCAATGCAGATATAACTGCAACGAGACTGGCGGTTTTTGGGCTCAACCCATTGGCCTGAATCATAGCTAAGAAGAACATAGCCCGGTTCGCGTCACCAGCCTTTGCAAACCCCACAATTATATCATTCAATAACTGCCCATCAAGCTCAATCTTATCTGCCTCAATTTCCTCATAAAGTTTCTGTAACATCGACGAATCAATTTTGTTACTACGAGTAAGCGACTGAATAATTAAGCTGTAATTCACAAAATCCGATTGGTAACCGTCGTGACGCATCCGAGACATCAAATTGAGGGCTTTTTCGAGATCGTCATTACGGGCACACGCCCCAATTAGGGCATTGTAAGTTAATGGGGTTAAAGTTTGTCGCTGCGATAGCAAGAACGCTTCGTATAGCTTTTCAGAGCGTCCAAGCGCGTGAATTAGAATAGAGTAGAGCAACTCATAGGAGAAACAGAGATTGTGTTTCTGCAACCATGTGACAAGCGAGTATGCGGTTGAAATTGAGGACGAAGATGAGGACAGAGATTTAAGGAGGGAGTGCCAGAGTGGAGCTGGTACGGCTCGGTAGGACTCGGCGAGGTGGAGCTCGGCGGGCTCGAGTGAAGTAGGTGAATCTGAGTCGGAATCATTGGTGGTGGCGATGTCGGAGGTGGAGAGGAATTGGAGGAGGGGAGTGAAGTCGTAGCGGCGGTTTTGGAGGGAAGCGAGGTCGTCTTCGTCGAGTCTTTTAGAGGATAGAGAGGTGGTGGCGACAGCGGTGGTTGTGGCTGCGAAAAGTGGTGGTTGAAAGATATGCCGGTGGCGGAAAATCGGAGAAGTCAAGTGAAATGATGGGAAGCGAGAAGATAGCGGCGGCGGCAGAAGAAGCATATTCATGTTCTTGTACGCGGAGAAGAGGTGGTTCCGGGTTGCCCGTTAGCGGAGCAGGATATTTTATCGGTTATTTTCGATTTTTTCCTCATTATAACGATGATGAGGTTAATATCCCATCCGTGGTAGAATAGATTCCAGAAGGCCGAAGTAGAAGAGGCCATCTGGGTGAACAAACAGCACAAAGGAAAGTTGTCGTATTGAAAATCCATCCGATGGTGTGCCGCGTCATAATTGATTAGTCGAAGGTCCAAGATACCCTTCTCTAGACAATTATATTACCAAACTACTCTCCACAATTACGTCGTGTTTAACCAACATCCAACTTGCAGAAGCCCCGAAACCTTGCGGCTCCAAGTTCAGAGTGTCTAACACTCGATTAGGGTCTGTCTGCAACTCATTTGGGATCGTTCCTGTATGCAATGGCAGGTTCTCGAGTTCAAGTCAACAAGGCCATAAATCTCTCTTTGCTTTGAAATCATCTCGTCATGTTCACAACACTTCTCTCAAAGGTTAGACATCATTTCTTTATAGTTTCAATCCACAACTCAATCCTTTCTTTCGTTTTATTCTGTGCCCTAATTTTATTCTTCTATTCCTTTCTTCTTCTTCTTCAATGCTATTGCTATTTGCTAAGTTAGATAAGAGCAAAGATTGCGAAATCAGAGCGCAATGTTGCCAAAGGAGCTCGGGCTTCTCGAATTCAGCGTAATAAGATGGTAATTATTTTCTCTCTCAATGTATATAAATATATGTATGTATTTTCATGGCTACTTCATGGGTAGTTTGCATTTATAGATAAGGGAGCAGAAACGGGCAGCCCTTTTGAAAGAGAAAGGGGCCTTAAGTGGATCAACAAGTCTCCCCGTGTTATTGTGAGTATTCTTCTACTTGAATATTATTTTGTTTATGATAGTGACACTGCGCTTTGATCGTCTGGTATTCAAATAAAATGTTGTATTCAGTTTTTCGTTGTATTTGAACTGTTTTTCACTTTAGGTTGGCACTTTGAGCTCGTGTCAAAATCATGAGCTGAGTTCTCAAGCAATTAATTCATTAACGTATTTGTGATTATCCATGAAAAATTGATGTTATACTTTTTGATCGGCAGGGACTCCATTCTCTGTTGCCTGTTGAATACTTAAAGAAGAAGATCAGAGGGTCACCGGGTTGGTTCCGGCGGTAGCCACTCCGATGATAAAGTCAATAAAAACTAAAGTAAAAGATTATAATTGAAAGTAATTGAATGACCGTAATGTAACTGCGTACCTTTGGGTTCAATTTATAGGCTGCCGATTCTCCTAAGTTGATTAGGATTCGACCTCGTGAAAGTAGGAATTTGATCATCGGCGAATGGTAGTTACCATGTTGAACATTACGCTTGATTGATATTCATGGGTGACAGTTTCCTTGTTGAGTATTGTTTCCTTATCTTTAGCTCGGCATGGTGCTTAAGGCGACAGTCAGCTCGGGAGCCTCTTGTGTATAGTAAGGTGCCTTCTGAACTAGAGATGAGACCGGAAGTTGTACGAGGTTCCAAGCTAGGCAGTTCTGGAGCCTACATGTACCAGCCTATTCTAGATAGACAACCTTTGTTCTGTATGCACACATGTCATGTAAAGATTAGTCTATCACTTTATGATGTATTAGCTACTCCCTCCTCCCCAGCCTTAGTTTTGCAACACACGTAACTAGGGTTGTGGGCTTCCGAAAAGTCACGCATCTTATCTTTTCGCTTTCCCAGACAATCGTTGATGTGACATTTATTGCACAGGCCGTCGTTTGGGCTTTCGAGGCCATCATTGCCCTCAACCGCCACGATGGTTTGGCTTGATGGGCCCCCAACTCTACAAACCTATATAATTGGGGAAGGGGTTATGCGTACACCCTTCCCTTTACCACTTTCATTACCCTAAGCAAATCACCATTGAATTAGAGCGATCAGAGAGCTTGAAAGGATCAGTCGTCGTCCGAAGCTCCCATCTCCGATCGTACCCTAGGTTTGGTTTTGGTTTTTCTTCGTTTATTTTCCTCTTCATTCTTCTTCTTCTTCTCCTCCTCTGTTTTTGTTATCTCCTTTGCAATGTTAGCCCCTGACGCGATGTCGGGTTTTGGTCATGGCACAGGGAGCTCTTCGGAGTCAATTGTGCCATCCCAAATCCATAAAATAGGTAGTATTCCTTCTGGTAATGTCGGACCTAGGGTAGTAGAATCCCCTACTAGTCCCGAACTTAGGATTGTTGATGCTTTCCTCGAGCCTAGGAATAGAGTAGGGGAGGCCTCTAGCAGGCCCTCCCAAAGAGAGGAAGGAGAGAGCGCCATTACTCAGGCCATGTTAGATGGTCTGAAGGCAACTTTCGACTTTTCCAAAAATGTCACCTACAGAGCTCCTAGCTCTTTAGACCGTCCTTCCGACGTTCGCTCGGGTGAGATTTGCGTCTATCTCGCCTGGTTTGAGATGGGAGTTAGACTCCTCCTTCCTCTTTTAGTTAGACAGTACTTCAAATGGTTTAACATCTGCCTTGCCAACCTCAACCTCAATAGTTGGAAGCACCTGTTAGGGTTTATAGTGTTAGGACATCAGAACGATGCCGAGGTGGACCTTGACCTAATCCATAGCAATATGGATCTGAAGTATATAAGGTCGGAGGGCCTCTTTTATATATCCTCTGACAAAGGCTTCAGACCCCTCTCCTCAGTGCCTACTTCCAATAAGACCTAGAAGAAATTATACTTCTTTGTAGGAAGAGGATGGGAGATGGAGGACTTCCAAGATCAGATCTCGACATTCCCCCGAAGTACCGAGATTAAGGGTGAGACCCCCCTTCCTTAACATAATCTTGCCTCTGTTTTTGCATATTTTTACTCCTTCATCACTTGACTAACCTCTGCGTTTATGACTGCTGTACAGATAAAAGAGCTTGGAAGAGGTCAATCTTCACGGTTGATAGACCTTCAAGACAGATACCGTCAACTTCTTCGGACCAGTAACAGAGCTCACACTGCTGTCCTTACACCTGAAAACCTGATAGCCGCCGAACTAACGAAAAGCAGGGCTGGAAACCTGAAAAAGTCTTTGATGACCAAGTGGGCTCCAGGGAAGAAGAAGGGGGGGATCTCTTCCCTTGTTGGTCCCTCTCCTTAAGTGAAGAGGATGAGACTTATCTCCAACTCTCCAGACCGGACACCAGCTGAGGACGAGAGGGAAGTTATTGTTGTTGTGCTTGCCCCATCCCCCGCTCCTAAAGTCCCGAGCAGGCGAAAAGGAAAGGTGAAGGCAACTGTTGATGCTCCCTAAGCGCCTGAGGACCCCGGCTACCAAGCCGCAAAGAAGGTCTTTGAGAAGTTCTAGGTTGCGGGCCCTCAGAGGTATAAGGGGCAAAAGACAAAGAAAATCGTTACAGAGCTGATGTCCCTCCAAATAAAGGTAGCTTCTGAAATCTCATTCTTCTTTCTGGTGTTTTGTTGCCTTATCTTGCTCTAACATGTTTATTTCATATTTTGCAGACCATACATGGCCTTGCCGCCATTATGGATTCTTCCACGGACCCGAAGATGATTGATAATCTCCAGTCCGAGCTGGACGAGGTCAGATTGCAGCTGGGGATAGCCCAGTTTACTACTTCTGCTGCCGAGGGGAAGCTGAAGGAGGCGACGAACTCCTTATCGATTATGGAATCTGAGAGGGATTCCTTTACTCAGAAGTTGGGGGAGCTTCAGAAGAAGTTCAATGACTTCCAATCTGCCTCCATCCAGAAGACTTAGGACGTAGTGGAATCTGCCAAGGCCCAGACCGAAGCAGAGATGAAGGCTGAGGTTGAGGAGATGGGTGAAGAGCTGATAAAGCACGAGTACAACACTTTCAGATCCAAACTCCTTATGAAGTACCCCGACCTCGATTTGGCTGGGATTAATGATGTAGAAGTCCCTCCAGCTAAGGCCGAGGTTCAGAACAATGACGATGAGGTCCCCTTCTTATCTTCCTTTTGTAGAAGCACCCGCTCAAGTTGGGACGGATGCAGTAGTTTAGGATTTTTACGTTTGTACTACCTTTTTTCTTTTTTTTTTTTTTCAGAACTGATGTATCTTTTTTTTTATCATTAATGAAAGTTTCCTTCTTTTGAACTTGTGTGTCTTCCATACTTCAGAGTATTTTTACAGATTGTCCCTCCAAAGCAACATTTGTAATTTTTTGTAGATGTTAATACCATACCACACTTGTAATAGACTTCAGCCCTGTACCACCCATTATTGCTTTGTTAAAACAACCTAGGGCTTCCGGCTTGCAATCAAGTAAAGTCATTCGGGAATGAATGAACTTCAGATCTGCCCTTTAACTTTCAAACGAGCATGAGCTGAGTGCTGTCTTCCGAGCAGAGAAACTTGTAATCAAACAATTACGGTAACAAATCTTTTGTAACCAAAATTGGCAATAACCTGACTTCTGAACAGTGAGACTTGTGATTATATGGTAATTGGACAAATTTTTTATAATTAGAATTTTTGTCTTCAGAACTGATAATAACTGAACAGGAAGACTTGTAATGGTTATTGAACTGATCTACTGTCACTAGAACTAGTAATATTTGAACAGGAAAACTTGTAATGGTAATTGAACAAATCTTCATGTCACTAGAACTGGTAATAACTGAGCACGACTAAATTCAAACCCAATAATCAACGTTTGATGGTTTTCTTTAAAAGATTCTTCAGGCCTTCATCTCTTATAAGGTCTTTCTTTAGAAGTTATTGATTACTTATCCAAACCTTTAATTTTTGTAACATTTATAAAGAATTGTAGGGGTCTGTTTATTGAGATGGACCAGACTTGTAACTCTTGTATAAGCTACAAGGTTTTTAGAGGTCTGTACATTGAGATGGACCAGACCTGTAACTCTTGCATGGGCTGCAAGGTTTTTAGGAGCCTGTACATTGAGATGGAAACTCTTGTATGGGCTGCAAAGTTTTTAGGGGTCTGTACATTGAGATGGACTAGACCTGTAACTCTTGCACGAGCTGCAAGGTTTTTAGGGGCCTATACATTGAGATGGACTAGACCTGTAACTCTTACATGGGCTGTAAGGTTTTTAGGGGCCTATACATTGAGATGGACCAGACCTGTAACTCTTGCATGGGCTGCAAGGTTTTTAGGGGTCTGTACATTGAGATGGACCAGACCTGTAACTCTTGCATGGGCTGCAAGGTTTTTAGGGGCTTGTACATTGATATGGATCAGCCCCGTAACTCTTGCATGGGCTGCAAGGTTTTTAGGGGTCTGTATATTGAGATGGACCAGATATGAGGTCTGTGCATTAAGTAGACCAAGCCTAAAGCACTTGTAATGGATACACGACTTTAGGAGTCAATGAGATGGAAACACTGTTTGGAAAAAGAAAATCTTTATTGATAATATTTCCGTAAGTATTCTATATTCCATGGCCTAGGTACAGGCTTCCCTGCTATGTCTTCCAACTAGTACGTGGTAGGCCTGACAATATTTGTTACCTTGTATAGGCCTTTCCAGTTAGGTGAGAGCTTTCCCATGGTGGGATCCTTAGTGTTTGGGAATACTCTTCTTAGGACGAGATCCCCGAGCTAGAAACTGAGGGGCTTTATCCACTGTTTGGAGCCATTAGCCATCCTGCGCTGGTATGCTTCCATCTTGATCCTAGCATGATCTTGTTTTTCCTCGAGTAGGTCCAAGCTTTCCGTAAGCTGTTGGTCATTGATTCCTTGGTCAAAAGCATCCGTCCTTAAAGTTGGCATGCCAATTTCGACAGGGATCACCGCCTCTGAACCATACACAAATGAAAATGGGGTTTCAGAGGTTGGTGTTCTTCTTGTGGTTCTGTAAGCCCAAAGCACGCCAGGGAGCTCTTCCACCCATATTTCCTTGGCATATTCTAACCTTTTCTTAATGGCATCAAGAATTGTGCGGTTGGTGACTTTGGCTTGTCCGTTGGCATGGGGGTGCCTTGGAGAAGCGAAATGATGGCTGATGTGCAGGTCTTCACAAAATTTTTTGAAAATCTTGCCAGCAAACTGCGTACCATTGTCTGAAATGATGACTCGAGGTATGCTGAACCTACAAACTATGTTCCTCCATGTGAACTTCTTCATCTCCAGTTCCGTGATGTGACTTAGGGGCTCGGCCTTCGCCCACTTAGAGAAGTAATTGATGGCTACCAATAGGTACCTTCTGTTCGGAGTGGCTTTTGGCAACGGCCCTACAATGTCCATTCCCATTGAGAAAAGGGTCATGGGCTGGTAATAGGAATGAGCTCATGGTGGGGCTGGTGTTGGTATGGAGCGAATCGTTGGCATTTGTCGCACTTTTGGACGTAATTTTTGGCCTGCTTCAGCATGCTGGGCCAGCAATAGCCCAGTGTTAAAACTCGGTGGGCTATGGTTCTGCCACCGTTGTGGTTGCCACAAATTCCTTCATGTATTTCTGCCAGAACATATTGAGATTCTTCTAGAGCCAGGCATCTCAATAAAAGTTGAGAGTAGGATCTTCGATAGAGCTTCCCCTTTAAGATGAGGTACCATGCTGCCCTGATCTGAATCCTTCGGGCTAAGTTTTTGTCTTCCGGAAGCAGCCATTTTTTTATATATCGAAGGATGGGAATCATCCAATTTTGGGTTTGCTCGAAAACCTGGGAAGTCTGTACCTCTTCAATACTTGGCTTTGGCTGGTGAGAGATCTTCACAGTTGAATCTCCTTCTAGCTTGAGATGGGAGGCCATGTTTGCCAGGGCATCAGCTCGGGAGTTTTGACCTCTCGATCTTTTGAATGGTGAATTCATGGAATGAGTGCTTTAGCAAATCCACCAGCTCAGAGTATCGAAGGATTCTATCATCTTTGATGGAAAATTCTCCCTGAACTTGGCTTACCACCAGTTGGGAATCAGAGAAGACTTCAAGATTCTGGGCCTCATACTCCATTGCCAACTTCATTCCGAGGATAAGGGCTTCGTACTCAGTTTCATTGTTGAAAGCTCTAAACCCCAAGCTTACTGCCTTTTCTACCACAAGCCCTTCAGGGGACTGTAATACCAAGCCGACACCAGAACCTCGGTCGGTGGATGATCCATCGGTATAGAGCTACCATAGAGCGGAGCTCTTACTCAGTTGTGCCTTCTCATGCAGCGCTGAAGCGAACTCCTCAACAAATTCTGCCAATGTTTGCCCTTTGTTAAAGGTCCATGGAATGTAGGATATATCGAATTCTCCCAACTCCACAAACCACTTGACCAATCGTTTCGAGACTTTGGGCTTCTACAGTACTGATTTCAGTGGATAGGCGGTTAGGATCTCAATAGGATGCGCCTAGAAGTAGGGTCGGAACTTCCGGGCAGAGATTATCAGAGCAAAGGCCAACTTCTTAATCTCTGGATATTTTTTCTCTGTGTTTAGAAGTGCCTTGCTTACGTAGAATACGGGCTTCTAGACCCCCTTGTCTTACCTGACCAGTACAGAACTGAAAGCATTCTTAAAGACCGCGAGATAGAGGAGCAGTTTCTCCCCGTGGATTGGCTTTAAGAGGAGTTCGAGGGAGACCAAATACTTCTTCAGTTCTTGAAAGGCATTCTCACATTCATTGGACCATTGCAAGGCATTTTTTCCTTTCAAGGCCTTGAAGAATGGCAAGCAGCGATCGGTAGATTTGGAAATGAATTGATTCAAAGCCACAATTCTCCCATTCAGAGCTTGAATGTCCTTCTTAGTCTTTGGTGATTCCAGTTCAATTAAGGCTCTGATCTGAGTAGGGTCTGCTTCGATACCCCTTCGGAAAACCAGAAAGCCTAAGAATTTTCCCTTGGTTACACCAAAAGTGCACTTCAGGGGGTTTAACTTCATCTTGTGCTGCTTTAGGACATCAAATGTCTGGCTTAAGTGTTGGATGTGGCTGTTCTTTCGTAGGATTTTGACCAGCATATCGTCTATGAAGATTTCCATGGTATTGCCAGTCAGAGGGCCGAACATCTTATTCACCAGACGTTGATATGTTGCCTCAACATTTTTTAGTTCGAACGACATCACTTTATAGCAATAGAGACCTTATTCGGATATGAAAGCTATCTTCTCTTGCTCTGGATACATCCGGATTCATCCGAATTTGGTTGTACCTGTAAACATCCATAAAGCTCATGAATTCATGTCCTGCCGTTGCGTCGACTAACTGGTCTATCCTTAGAAGGGGGAAGCTGTCTTTAAGGCAGACTTTGTTGAGGTCTATGTAGTCAACGCAGACCTTCTACTTACCATTTTTGTTCTTGACAAAAAGGGTATTGGCGAGCCATTCTGGATAGAATATCTCTCTTATCATTTTAGTATCCAATAACCTTAGCACTTCTTCATTAATAATCTAGTGTTGCTCTAGAGCAAACGTCCTCCTTTTCTGTTTCACAAGAGGGTAGTCAGGATCTGTCATTAGCTTGTGGGTGATAAGGTTGGGATCTATCCCCTCCATATCTTTAGTTTCCTAGGCAAACACCGAGAGGTTGCTTTTAAAGAATTCCACCATCTCTTTCTGTTCGGAATGTGACAGGTTTGAGCCAATCTGCAAATATCACCCTTCTTCTTCAAGACTGACGAGCACTTTGATAGGGTCTTCCATTAGCTTAGCTCTGCTATCCCTTCCCTTGGGGCTTAGTGGTTCGTCAATTCTAGAGGGGCACTCTTCGTTCTCATGAAGGTTGGAAAAGTCTGGGCTTTCACCTTCATGAGAATGTTGTAATTGCTATTTGGGAGCCTTTTCTCTTAGTGCTAGAGTATGGCACTTTCGGGCAGTTGGCTGACACCCCCTAATAGAGTGGACTGTATGGTTATGGACATACTTCAAGCATTGATGGAGGGTCGAGGTGACCGCTCCCATTTGATGAAGCCAGGGCCTTCCGATGATGATATTGTAAGGGGACTTGGAATCTAGAACCAGGTATTCTGAGATTACGGTCTTCTGTCCGTCCCCCTCTCTAGCTGTTGTGGGAAGGTCAATTCTCCCCAGCGGGGAGCTGAGGTTCCCGTCAAATCCTGCCATTACTATGGTGGTGGGTTTGATGTCATTGGGGTTGAGCTTTATGTGTTTGAGAGGCTCATAGAATAGTACGTTGGCAGAGCTTCATGTATCTACTAGAACCCTTCTGACCTCAAAATTGGCAATTTGAGTGAAATAACGAGGGAGTCACTGTGGGGACAGTGCACCCCTACAAGATCTTGGTCCAAGAACTGGATCTCTGGAACTGGCTTCGGCCTTTTCTTGAAAATTGAGATCTAGAGGATGCTAGGAGCAGTTTTGGCTCTCAAGCATAACGTTTTCTTGCTCGGTTGGACACCCCGTAACTAGGCTATCAGCGTGGAGGACAAAGATGACTTCATTGTTCGGTTGTTGTGGCTCATTCCGTCCATCCTTTTGTTCAGGCCTCTGTTCTTGCCTCCTCTGTTGCGGCCTGTCATTACCAGGGTTCTGCCTCCCGTCCTGTCTAACAAACTCCCGCAACCATCCTTTCCTAATAAGCTGTTCGATCTCCTATTTGAGGGCTCTGCATTCATCAGTAGTATGCCCATGGTCTTTGTGAAAATCGCAATACTTGTTCTGATCTCGGGTATCAGGATTGCTCTTTAATGGCTCGGGCCACTTCAGATTCTCACGTGCTTGGACTTGCCGAAGTATGTGAGTTAAGGAGGCATTCAGAGGAGTGTAGGCACTGTTTCTTCCAGTACTAGTGCTGCCAGGTGCTCTGGATGCCGTCCTTTTATCAGAACTTCTGATCCTCTTTTTAGTTGCGTTAAAGTCTTTCTTTTAATCATCCTTCTGGGCCTGTTCTTTTATCTTCTGAGAGGAGGTCCTTGCTTCCTCCAAATTTATATACTTTCTGGCCCATTCCAAGAGTGCTGTCATGTCAGCAGGAGGGCTCTTTGTTAAAGAATCATGAAAACGCCCTAGTACTAAACCAGAAGTCAGGGCGGCAACCAGAGAGCTTGGACTGCAATCCGTGATCTTTGTGAGTTCGGCATTGAAACGTGCAATGTACTCTCAGAGTGACTCTCCTTTGGATTGCTTAATGTTTTGTAGGAACTCTTGCCTTTTCCTCAACCTTCTGTTGGTCATGAACCGGTCAAGGAAACACCTGCTGAGCTCGTAAAAATTGATGACTGAGTTCTGAGGGAGGTGGTGGAACCACTTCAGAGCAGTGCCTTTGAGGCTGGTTATAAAGGTGAGGCACATGAAGGCGTCTGTGGCTCCATGTAGTGCCATGGTATGCTAATAGTGAGAAAGATGGTCCCCTAGGTCCCCAGTCCCATCGTAAAGAGTGAACTTTGGGACAATAAATTTCTTCAGACGCTCCTCGGCCATGATAACAGGGGTAAATGGGGTGGTGAACCTTCCGAGCAGCTTTGCTAACTCATCTTGATCTGGAGGGAGGTAAACACCTTTAGTAATAACGGTGTGCTCCATAGAGTTTGCTACCTCTTCAACCCTCTATGGGCCCCTAGGCTGCACCGATTGTTGTTGATCTTGTCTTGCGGCCTCAGTCCCTATATGGATAGGACGATTCTGTCTTATAGTAGGGAAAGGATATCGGTTTTCCTAAACTGGGGGAACCAGTGCTATTGGGGTCTGAAATTCATGCGGTGCTAGGTTAGCCCCTGAAGCTGCCGGAGTCGAAACCCTTGTGGTACTTTGGTATTGGACAGCCGAGTTGAAGGCTGGTATCCCCATACCGTGGCGGCTGACAGCTGGGGGTCTCCCCCCATATGAATAGTGCCTTGGGGGTGCACTGGTTGTTTAATGGGGATTTCCTCATGAGGCCCTCCGCCCATGGTAGTGGCAAGAGGTTGTGCCCCTGCATCAACCGCGCCAGTAGGAGGATGCAGGGGGTTGCTTTTAGGGCTCTGGGTAAGCAACGCCAGAGTTCTAGAGATGGCAAAAAGTTGTTCCTGCATCTGGTTTGTTTGTCTCTAGACTCGATCGAGTTACTGCTACATGGGATCAGATGCTTGTCCTCTTCCTCTTCCGGCGGATTGCCAGTTTTGAAGGTTTTGAGGGTTCGTCCTTGGGCAAAGATTGGGAGCCATGGTCCTTCAGTGAGAAAGACAACAAGTTTGTTTGCAAAGAAAAGAACTTCAGTAATAAATGATTTTTCGCATCCCATAGATGGCTCCAAACTGATGCTGCACTTTTTGATCGGTATGGGCTCCGCTCTCCGTCGCTTGTTGATTACTCAAAGAAGAAGATCAGAAGGCCACCGGATTGGCTCTGGTAGTAGCCACTCCGACGATAAAGTCAATAAAAATTGAAGTAAAAGACTGTAATTGAAAGTAATTGAATGACCGTAATGTAACTGCGTACCTTTGGGTTCAATTTATAGACTGCCAATTCTCCTAAGTTGATTAGGATTTGACCTTGTGAAAGTAGGGATTTCATCATCGGTGAATGGTAGTTACCATGTTGAACATTGTGCTTGATTGATATCCATGGGTGGCAGTTTCCTTGTTGAGTACTGTTTCCTTATCTTTGGCTTGACAGGGTGTTTAAGGCGGCAGTCAGCTCGGGAGCCTCTTGTGTATAGTACGGTGCCTTCTGAATTAGAGATGAGATCGAAAGTTGTACGGGGTTCCTAGCTAGGCAGCTCTGAATCCTACATGTACCAGCCTATTCTTGATAGACGACCTTTGTTCTGTATGCACACGTGTCATGTAAAGATTGGTCTATCACTTTATGGCGTATAAAAAACAAAGTCCTATCCTTATTATTGTCAACTTGTGCATCAGATCAACTATCATTGTTTACTTTTTTTTGTTTTTCACTATCATATCTGGTATGATATTTTGTTGGGTAATTTTTATTTACTTTCCTTGTGGTTTGGCCATATTCCAACTAAACCCGACTTGTTTGAAAAATCACTACTTACCTCCCCTGCCGTTAGCCAAGACAAACAGAATCTTTTGTTTGTCACCCTCTCACACTACTTTTTCCCCAAAATGGTTGCATTAGAAGCTAAAAATGTCTTTTATGGCCTCAAATATTAAAGGAAAAGGATGAAATTACCCTCAAACTAGCAATTGCATTAGGATATAACAGTCAGAAAGATTGAGGGATATACAAGGGGCTAATGTGACACATTTTAGAACCACTTTTTCTATCAATTTTTGCTCTGTCTATAGCTAAATTCTACCTTACTAAATGGCGTCTTCAACTTCTATTGTTAATGGTGAGATAATTATGTTTAGAAATAAGAGGTGTAGCAAATGTAGACAGAGGGCACTAGTGAGAATTTTAGAATCAAGCCCAAACCCACAAAAGCTATTATATTATTGTGAGAATTAAAGATGCAATTATTTCATTGGTTTTTGGCAACCTCAACTAGAAGACATCAACATGCAAGACACAAGCTTTCTTAATCACATAGTTGATGTTGCCACTAATAGAAATGAAGAAATTATAATTGAGCTACAAATGCAAGTGAGACCCCTACAAGTCAAAATGCACAACTTAGAAAGCTATCAAGTAGGAATGAAGTGTATGATGCTAATGAACATTGTATTTTTTGGTATAGCTATGGAACTATTTCTTATGACAATATTGATGTTCAAGTCAAATAAATTATGGGTCATGATGTAATAAGTAAATAAATGTAATGAAGTTCTAATGAAAAGTCTAATAGTTTTAGTGAGCATTTATTTGTTTGAACTGAAAGAAACATGTACATGGATTTCAATTATATAAACAAAGTCTCGGACCATCACATCCATCTATAGCAACAAAAAAAAAAACATTGTTTAGCCCTAAATTAAGTCAAAGAAGCTCAGCCTCATTACATCCACACATATATAAACCAAAAAAATAATAATAAACCATTGTTCAGCCTCATATTAAGTCAAAGAGGCTTAGCCTCATTACATCCGGACATAAATTAAACTGAATTGTTTGAGAATCATAATAACACCTATTACATAACCAAATGAAACTAAATTGTCTGAGAATATAAACTAAACCATAAACTAAATCACTAACTGAACCACCACAAATGACGAAATCATAGACTCAACTAGACTTGAGAGGACCTTTGAGATTGAGAAGAACCAAGAATAGAACCACCATGCCTTGATCCAAAACCACCTCCTGATGAATTCCTTGCTCCAAAACCAACCTTTGACAAATGCCATGCTAATCCACTTTGATTGTTATTTTACACAATAGAATAAAAGAATATAAACAGTGAAAACTAGTAGCTAGAAGCTAAGTTAATCATAAATAATAAATTGAATGGCAGTTACCATCCATCCCTCCTCGATGAAGAACCACTATTGTTGTCTCTCTGATTTTGAGGTAATTTTGGGCATGTCCTCCTTTTATGCCCAAAGATATGGCAAATGCGACATCTCAATGTGCTAGATCTTCTGTTATGGCTAACAAGAAGAGGCTCATATGGCTCCTTCCACTCTTTTTAGGTCTCCCAAGCACTCTCTTTACACGTGGAGGGTTTATTGGGTCATGTTAAACATCTGACTACATTGTCGCATCTGTAAGTGGGTATATCATATCACTTGTCTTCAAATAAGATTCAATGGTTAAATATTCATAGCATACTGCTCTGCTTCTCCCATTGTATAAGTAATGAAAGAAAGGGAATAGCGTGGAGAGAGTAGTCATGAATGGAGGATTAAGGTGCTTTTAGAAAGCCTTCTACTCTTTCTTGTGGGGTTGTTGGTGGCTGTGTAGGTTTACAGTGTGACAAACATGGCATCACCCCCAAGATGCACATGGATTTGCCTCCAACTAATGTGTAAATCAAATGCCTCCATTACATCATAATCATTTTCTACAACATTTTTTCCATTAACCTAAGAATCACTGCATTTATAATATAAAAACCATAAGAAATCCCTACTCTTACTATTTCCAATCAATGCTAGGTCTCTTACAAACATGCACGCTCAACGATGTTAGAAGAGTTTTTAGAGTTTAAAACCAACAACAAATAAAAAAAATTCTCCTTGACTTAGTTTGTTATTAATGGAATTCTTATCTTCTATAGAAAAAAAGAATCAAATTACACTCACCTTTCCTAAAGTTTTTGACCATTACACTAACCTCCCCTATTTTTACTGACAAACTATAAACCTTCATTTTCAGTTAAGTTCTTTTTTTTTCAAAATTACCCCTTTCATGTTTTTTTTTTTTTCATTTTTTCAATTTTGACTAATTTTTCTAACTTTTATAAAGAGTTTTTTTTTTATTTATATAAAAATAAATTTAACTAACTTATTTTCATTTTATATAAAAATAAATTTAAGATTTTAATCAATATTTATTTGAAAAATAAAAAAAATAGTCAAAATTGAAAAAATGTATTAAAAAATGAAATTTGTAGTTTTGTTGTTTTAAAAAAAAATTGACCGGATGAGGTATTTGTAGTATGTTACGTAAAGTAGGGCAAGTCAGCGTAATTTTCAGAAACCTCAAGAAGATCAGTGTAATTTACTCCTATAAAAGATGTTTTTTAAAAAAGTAAGGTTGACGGCCAAGTGCAACTTCAAAGTTTAAGTTACATTGATGTAGGACAGATATGGTACCCTAAAAATAAGAAAATTTGTTTTGGAGATATACTAGGATTTTTAGTTTCCAAATTTGAGCTTATCTCAAATTGGTTATCTTTATTATTTTTTATTCAAAATAGGAGTCTTTATTTTATTATAATTAGTATAAAAATAGGAGTTTTGGTTTTCTAGTCAAAATAGTAGTATTCTAACTTTATAAATATGATGTAATAAGTCTTTACGATTAAGTTTTGTATCAATAATATTTTAATTACAAATTTTGGAGAATTTCTTCTCTAGTTAGGTGAGGAGTTCCCATATTACTTGGTTTCTAAAGAATTCGACGTATTTGATTCTCCTTCATGTTTTTGTTTCGCATCATTTGGTATCAAAGTGTGAATTTACCTAACTTGATGGCAATTGGAGGAGACGAAATTAGAAAACTCATTGACGTTGGTTATGGGATCAAGGAGGCTGTGTTGGTTATGATGGAAGAATGAGGACAAAAGCTTACCCAAATCGTTGATCAATTAAGTAAAATTCATGATATGGTTCTCGAACTCATTCACAATGTCAACAGAGACTCTTCAATCAGCAAGAATCGCGTCGAATGATTTGCTCGAGGCCAAATTGTTGCTAAATCGGTGCCATAAAGGCGTGGTGGCTCGTTAGAAAAATATGCAATGTCTAATAAGATTCGACTGCCAATCTCGATGCATAGACTAATTACTAGGGAGTTTGTTGCAGAAATGATTGGTAAACACTCGCTACCATCTTTCAATGAACTTCATGTCAAGACAAACATTGAAAATCTTTAATGTGTGACTACAACTCCTATTATGGAGAAAGCTAAAGAAAAATAATATTTAGAATTAATAGATCAAGTGTGGATGTAGTGGAAACAAAGGATAAAACAAGTTCTTTTATGGAAGAGAAAGAAGAAATTTTCATGATAGTAGTCCACATTAAAGATCAAGACTAACCTAAATTAGCGAAAGATAATTTGGATAATTACAAGAAAATTGAATTTGAAGTGTTGGATCAAAATGATGATTCTTCTTGTTTGATATTGAAGCATTATTGTCATCAAAACAGGATCCTAAAATTATAAATTTCATAAACGATGTGAAAGAAGCAATTTTTTAGTCTTTAATTGTTCTTGAAAAGATTCAGTTGTTATTTTCATGTTATAAATGAGTTTGTGGTCTTGTACATCTAGTTAACTCGAGAATGAGTTGTTTTCAAATGGGGAAGACTAAAGTAAGACAGATATGATACCCTAAAAATAAGAAAATTTGTTTTAGAGTTGTATTAGGATTTTTAGTTTCCAAATTTAAGCTTATCTCAAATTGTTTACCTTTATTATTTTTTATTCAAAATATGAGTCTTTACTGTATTAGGATTAGTATAAAAATAGGAGTTTTGGTTTCTTAGTCAAAATAGTTGTATTCTAACTTTATAAATATGATGTAATAGGTCTTTAAGATTAAGTTTTTTATCAATAATTTTTTAATTACGAATTTTAGAGAATTTTGTTCTCTTGTTGGGTGAGAAGTCCCTATGTTACTTGGTTCCCAAGGAATTCGACATGTACAATTCTCCTTCACATTTTCGTTCCGTATAAAAAATGTGCAAGAAATTGGGCCAAGTGAAATGTTTTCCAATAACACCGGTCTAAGAGTCCAATTGAAAGAACTAGATAATGCCATTGGGCCATCTTTGATGCAGTGCAGCGGCAGGACTTCGGTGGCTGAGACAACTCATCAACTCCATAAACATTTAGGTTGGAATTTTCTATTTTGTTACTACATATAACACTACTTATTTGCAAGCATCGTGATCAAATAGACATCAGTTTAACTATTTTTGAGTAGTCAAGGGACATGCAAGCTCTAAGGGACTTGGATCGATGGAAGTAAAAGTCAAGAGTTCTCTGTTGTGTTGGAATATAGACATGTCTTGTTCTTCTAATGTGACCCATGCTTCTATTCCATCACCCCTCCTTGTTTCCATCAGAACAATCGCATTAAGGAACACTAATGTTGAATTTCTTGAACTCGCACAACTTGCCCACGCTGGCTTTCCCCACCCAAAATTAACCTCATAAAGACCAAAGTTATACTAACTGCTAACCCCCAAATAATCTGCTTCTTTGGGAAATGCTTTGCTCATCTCCTCGAGAGTCTCACAGTAATTAGAGAACCCATCATCACCTTGTAGATGTTTCACGAAGTCACCATCGATTTTGGTTATTTCTTCACGTAGTTGACCAACAAAGTGATGCAATGCTTTCTCTTCCTCTGTTTTGCATTGTGCAGCTGCTAAGCATAGAAAATTTCCTATACAATACTGATCTGACAAGGGTGGTATGGCTCTTCTACGAATGTTCACTGCATGGGTCAGTAAAGATGGCCTATGCCCGCCAAATTTTGACATAGAAGCGCTATGAAACTGATGCTGCACTTTTCTAATTCGTCGAGGCTCTGTTCTTCGTTGGTATGAAATCTGAAAAAGAAAGGAAGTTAGAGGGCCATCGGGATGGCTCCAGCGGTAGCCACTCCGATGAGGAAGTTAGTAGAGAGTAAATCAAACTGAAAGAAAGATAATTGATTGTCCCTAAAACATACCTTTAAGGGTTGTACTTATAGACTGATTGTCTACCAATGTAGGTAGGAGTTGGTATCGTGAAATCTAGGATTCACTGTTGTCCGGGGGTAGCAGTCTCATTATTACCACCTGCTTCATTGTTCCATATTGCTACCTGCTCCATTATTCCGAGGTTGGTAGGCCAAGTTGATGATGATGATAAGGTCAGTACCACCGAGAACTAGTGCTTCCGAGCATGCTGGTCAACGTCAGTTTGGTATAGCTAGTTACTTCATGATTTGCACACAGTAAAGTTAGACACGTGTCAAGTTGAGATTAGTCCGTTTATTTTTGGTGTATCAATTAATCCCCCCGAGCCTTAGTTCTAAGCACGCGTACAGAAATCAGGCTAGGGTTTCTAAATGGTCACGCATACAACAATTAATGTGTTGTTCCGTATTTCGAGGGGACAGAAGCCGCCATGGCATAATTACCACGTGCGTTGTCGTTTCCACAATCAAGGCCATTATTATTTGGCCGTCATTCGATTTTTGAGACATTAAATGATATCTCTACCGTTTCTTTTAAATAGCAAAGATGGTCATTTGGCTTTCGTTTAGAGTCTTCATATATCCTCAAAGCATTTCTTGGGCGATTTCTGGCATCTTAGCGTGATCTCCAGTTTCTCAGTGCGATTTTCAGCCACCGTCGTCTGATTTTCTTCCCTCTGGCAAGCCGATAATTTCTCATCCTTTCTTACTTTAATCGTTCTCCTCTTCTTCTTCTACCTCTTTCCTTCATTCTCTGTTTCTTGCCATGTCAGACTCCGGCACTCGCTCCGACAGTATGGAGGTTAGAGAAAACACAGAAATGGGTAGTGATAGGGGTTCCACATCCAGTGGGTTTAGTCATGAGTTTAGTAGTGAATCTGACTTGATGCTAGTTGAAGCTCGTATTGAGTCTAGGAACAAAGTGGTCAGCACCTCGGGTCGATCTCAAAGGAAGGAGGGAGAGAGTGCCGTCACTGAGGGTCCCTAAAAGGTCTGATCGTTCCTCGGACATAGAGCAAGGGGAGATCTGCGTCTATCTCGAATAGTTTGAGATTGGCGTGCGATTTTCTCTGCATCCCATCCTAAATGAATTTTTTTGCTGGTTCAAAATTTGCCCTGCCGAGCTAAACATCAACAGCTAGAGGCAGCTCATGGCATTCTTAGTATTAGGTCATAAGAATGGGGTAGAGGTAGATTTGAACCTCATCTGGAGTAATATGGACATGAAGTACCTTAGGTTAGAGGGGCTTTACTACATGTCCTTTGATACGCACTTTAGGCCCCTAATGTACCCACTTTCAATAAAACATAGAAGAAATGGTGCTTTTTTGTTGGAGGAGGTTGGGAGCATGAAGATTTTGAAGACCGGTTGAGCCTCTTCCCTCGGTACATTGGCTTTAAGGGTCTGACTTCAGATCTGTAATGGTTAATTTTCCTTCGTCCCTCTCTTCCACTGACTGACTTTCTTTTTTCCTCTGATTTTCATGTTGTTTTACAGATAAGAAAGCTTGGAGGAGGCCGACCTTTACCCCAGAGCTCCAGGAAAAGTATCGACATTTGCTGCAGCCCCTCCATCGACCTCACGATCAAATCCTATCTCTGCAGAATCTAATAGAGGCGAACTTAGTAAAGAATAGGGCTACCGCGCTGAAGAAGTTGGTGTTGTTCGGATATATCCCGAGCACGAAGAAGAAGGCCGATGGCTCATCCTCTTCTGCTGTTGTTCCCCCTCTCTAGAAGAAAAGGAGGGCTGACATTGGGGTGTCTAAAGCTGCTCTTGCACCACCTCCAGAGGTAACCACGGAGCCCCCCTCTTAGGAGCCCCTCCCACCTTCATCTTTAAGAGCTGGTTCGGTACCGACCAGTACGAGAGGTTGTGGTTCCGACCTTGCCAGAGCAGCCTCGGGGAAGGAAACCATGAGGCTAGCTTTCAAAAGGTCGTGGTCTGTATCCTTCGAGGGTCTAAACCTGCGACAGATTACCCTTGACCTTGTGGTAGGTCATGCTCAGGTAAATGTTGTTCCCAAAAGAGATAGATTTTTTTTTTTTACTAACTCTTCCATTCTCACTTGCAGGTTGCCCAGGCAATGGCGGCCATTTTGGACCACCATGATGACACCGAAAGGGTGAATCGCCTTCAAGCCGACCTAGATGCCTCCGATCTGCCCTTCACTCTCTTGAAGAGAAGTACAATTCTCTCGAAGGGAAGTATAAGGAAGCAATGGATGCAATAAATGTTCTTCAGGCTCAGAGGAACAAATATGTTCTTCGTCTGGACGTGATGAGGAAGGATTTCGCGGAGGCGGAGGCTGCGGCAGCTCGGAATCTGTCATCCAGCGTTGAGGCGGCCCAAGCAGCGGCTAAGAAGGAGATCGAGAGGGAGCTGTTGGATGACGTGAATAGGTTGGGATGTGAGTTTGTAGATACTGGATACCTTCTCTTTAGGAAGAGGATCCAAAAGCTCTATCCTGACCTAGACATCTCCGGGGTGGATGACATGGAGGTGGAAGATTCAGAGCCAACCTCTCCCGAGCTTGCCCCAGTCCAGCCAGCTGAGGGTGCCGTCGTTGAGGACGTAGTGCCTATCTCTACAGTTTCCCCAGTTACTTTAGATTAGGTTTTTTTTTTTATTTTTTTGTAACCTTCAGCCCTTTCGAGCTTTTATTAATGAAAAGCAATTTTTCTTAATCGCTTGTTTTTCCATAAATGGCTCTTGTATCGTGTAAACCTGAAATACTTGCAATTAACAAGATAATAAATGATATTCCAGACCTGAAAGCATTAACTCACAGTTAGGGATCCAGAAGTAAAATACTTGTAGTGAACAAGATAATAAATGATACTCCAAACCTGAAGGCATTAACCCGCAGTTGGGGATGTAGAAGTAAAACACTTGTGGGATGCAGAAGTAAAACACTTGTAATAACAAGATAATTAATAATACTTCAGCCCTGAAGATACTTGAAAATTATTGAAATAACTAAAATACCTCGGGCTTGAGAATAGGCAAGGTCTGGAAGTTTGAGAATTAGATTGGGACCATGCCTATGGCACTTGTGGTGGATACAAGGCTCATTGGAGTCTCTTGAGATGAACTAGATCTGGAGATCTGTGCATTAATTTGAGACCATGTCTACAACACTTGTGCTGGTAGGAGTCTTTTAAGATAGACCAGATCTGGAGATCTGTGCATTAATTTGAGATCATGCTTACAGCATTGTGCAGGTAGGAGTCTTTTAAGATGGACCAGATCTGGAGATCTGTGCATTAATTTGAGACCATGCCTACAACACTTGTGCTGGTAGGATTCTTTTGAGATAGACCAGATCTGAAGATCTGTGCATTAAATTAAAAATACTTTTCAAGAGGAAGATGAGTTTTATTGATAATATTTTCTCAGGTGCTCGATATTCCAGGGCCTAGGAATGGGCTTACCAGACATATCCTCTAGCCAGTAGCTCATGGGCCTGACAATTTTGATGACTTTGTAGGGCCCCTCCCAATTTGGGGATAGCTTCCCCATGGTGGATCTTTGGTATTGGGAAAAACCCTTCTTAGGACAAGATCACCAAGTTGGAAATTCAGAGGCTTCACATTCTGATTAAACCTCTTGGCCACCCTATGCCGATACTCCTCAGCCTTAATACCAGTCTGCTCTCTTCTCTCTTCTAGTAGGTCGAGATTTTTTGCCAATTGGCGATCAATGGTCTCCTGGTCGAAGGACTCCAACCTTAGTGTGGCCATACCGATCTCGACCGAAATGACTGCTTGAGTACCATATGCAAGTGAGAACGGCATTTCAGTGGTTGGTATCCTTCTTGTGGTTCGGTAGGCCTAGAGTACCGATGGGAGCTCATCGACCCATTTCCCTTTGGCTTACTCCAATCTTTTTTTGATGGCACCGAGGATCGGATGATTGGTGACCTCAGCTTACCTATTAGCCTAGGGGTGCCCTGGCGAGGAGAAGTGGTGGCTAATATGCAGGTCACTATAGAATTTCTCGAATACCTTCCCGGTGAATTGGGTGCCATTGTCAGAGATGATAACACAAGGTGTACCGAATCTGCAGATTATGTTTTTTCACGTGAAATTTTTTACCTCTGCTTCGAAAATATAAGTCAGAGGTTCCGCTTTCACCTACTTAGAGAAGTAATCGATGGCGATGAGCAAATATCTTCTGTTCTAGGAGGCCTTTGGCAGCGGCCCTACTATGTCCATCCCCTATTGGGCGAAGGGCTATGGATTGGTAATGGGGGTGAGCTCATGGTGTGGTTGATGTTGATATGAAGTGAAATGTTGACACTTATCGCACCTCTTTACATACTTCCTGGCATGTTTGAGCATGCCGGACCAATAATAACCTTGAGTCAAAGCACAGTGGGCAATGGTCCTACCACTATTGTGATTCCCACATATCCCTTCATGAATTTCGGCTAAGACATATTCAGACTCTCTTAGGGATAAGCACCTCAGGAGAGGCTAGGTATATGACCTGCGATAGAGCTTCTCGTTTACGATAAGGTACCGTGCTGCTCTGATTCGTATATTCTGAGCTTGGTTCTTGTCCTTTGGAAGCTGCCCATCTTTCAGGTACAGAACAATAGGTGTCCTCCAGTCTTGACTTTGTCCTGAGGAGTGCGTGGACTGAACTTCTTCGATACTTGGCATAACTTGGAAAGAGATACCCACTTTTGAGTCCCTATTAGGTTTGAGGTGAGAGGCCATGTTTGTTAAGGCATCGGCTCGGGTGTTCTGACCTCTCTCGACCTTATGGATAGTAAACTCCAAAAAAGACTTCTTTAGCGAATTCACCAATTCTGCATATTTGATCATTCTGTCATCTTTGGTGGTGAACTCCCCCAAGACCTGGCTCACTACCAGTTGGGAATCAGATAATGCCTCGAGACTATGAGCATCGGATTCTAGAGCCAACCTCATTTTGAGGACCAGGGCTTCATACTTAGCTTTATTATTCAAAGCTCTAAACCCCAAGGTAACCGCCTTCTCTATTGCAATCTCGTCTAGAGATCGAAGCACAATGCCCACTCCGGAACCTTTGTCAGTAAACGAACCGTCAGCGTGTAGTTGCCATGTCGTCGTACTGGCATCGATTCTGGGCTCGTTGTGCAGCGGTGGAGTGAATTTTATGACGAAATCTGCCAGGGCTTGGCCTTTAATAAAGGTTCAAGGTAAAGGATATGTCGAACTCCCCCAGTTCCAAGGACCACTTAACCAGCCGCCCTAAGATATCTGGCTTGTGCAGAATGGCTTTAGAGGGTAGGATGTTGGGATCACAATAGGATGCACTTGAAAATAAGGCCTGAGCTTCTAAACAGATATTATTAGGGTGAACGCCAACTTTTCTACCTCGGGGTACCTCTTCTCCGTATCCATGAGTGCTCTATTGACGTAGAATACCGGCCTCTGAGTCCCCCTTTCTTCTCGAACAAGCACAGAGCTCACGGCGTTCTTTGACACCGCGAGGTACAGGAAGAGTTTTTCCCCTTGTATTGGTTTGGATAGAAGCTCGAGGGATGCCATGTATTGCTTTAATTCCAGAAGGCCTAGTCGCATTCTGAGGTCCACTCAAGGGCCTTATTCCTCCTTAGGGCTTTGAAGAACGGGAGGCAGCGATCGATGGATCTGGAAATGAATCTATTTAGAGCTGCGATCCTGCCGTTCAATGCCTGGACGTCCTTCTTGGACCTCAGCGGCTCCAGCTCCGTTAGTTCTTTAATCTGTGAGGGGTCCGCTTCTATCCCCCTTTATGAAATTAGAAAACCAAGGAATTTTCCCTTAATAACCCCAACGGTACACTTTGCAGGGCTTAACTTCATCTTGTGCTACTTTAATACGTTGAAGGTCTGCCTTAAATGCTGGATATGTTCGTTCTTCTTCTGGCTCTTGACCAACATATCATTTATGTAGACCTCCATCGTGCTACCTATTAGGGGTTTGATCATCCTGTTTACCAACCACTGGTACGTGGTACCGGCATTCTTCAGTCTAAACGACATCACCCTGTAGTAGTAGAGACCTCGTTCAGAGATGAAAGATGTCTTTTCCTAGTCTGAGGGATACATCTAGATTTGGTTGTATCCGGAATACGCGTCCATGAAACTCATTATCTCATGACCTGTAGTCGTGTCAACCAGCTGGTTGATTCTTGGGAAAGGAAAGCTATCCTTAGGGCATGCCTTGTTGAGATCGGTATAATCGATGCAGACTCGCCATTTGCCATTCTTTTTCTTGGCAAGGACGGTGTTGGCAAGCCATTCCAGGTATAACACTTCCCTAATCATTTTGGCGTCCAACAGCCTTTGGACCTCATTGTAAATGATTTTGTGCCGCTCGGGAGCGAAGGTTTTTCTCCTCTACCTCACCGGAGGATGGTTCGGATTGGTCATCAGTTTATGGGAAATGTGTCACGACCCGAAACCCACCCTGTGCGGATCTCGTATTGCGACCGCCACCCTTCAGCTGAGGCTTTAGGGCAAGGCTCACATAAACAACAGTATTGGACAACGGTGTGGCCTGTGTTTGTGGAAGCATGAAAAACTTTTTTTTTCTTTTCTTTTTAAAATCTTTCGCACATCAGCCCGGTACTGCCGCTTTTCATAGCAGTACACATGAATATACATTCAGAACATAATAAAAATTCTAAAGTTTTATACATATTACATATTCGGTTGCCTCTTGGCTTAAGTACATATTACCCAAAATCTATTACATCAAAATCTATCCAACTACATGTTATAATACTTCCAAAAGTCCATGATCATAACGAAGCTACTAATCGTCATCCCAAAATGGAGCAAGGCTCCCATTCATCATCGGTACCTGAAAAATGTTAGGGAATGGGGTGAGCTTCGAGAAGCCCAGTGAGTAATTCCAGCATTTGTCATGGGGTTTTCAATTGGCAGTGGTTTCGTACATGAGAGGTTTATAAAATACTAACTACCAATTGCTCGTACATTTTGAACATAGAGTATATGCATTATTCATAAAGATAGCTTTGAAACATTTAAAGTATTCAAGCTAAACATACATTTCTTTAAATAGAGTATATGCATTTCAAAACATATAAACATGCATAGTGAAAAATGGGGGTAAAACTTGCTTCCATTTTTGAAATCATTTGTCATCTTTTCACTTTCATTAATGGAATCTGTTTCGAACCAGACTTCCGTTTTACTTATACGTGGAGATATCTCATTGCCTGGGGGATTAGATCCTGCTACCTGGCATTTCACATGACAGGTCAATTGAGTTCCGAATAAACCTAAAATCTTGACTATGTGGTCTTTGACAGGTCAATTGAGTTCCGAAGAAACCCAAAATCCTGTCTGTGTGCTTATGCATCGTTATCTAGTAAAACATTTATCACATGGCTTCTTCACATAGATATTTTTCATGAGTATTTAAAACATGTAGCATATAACTTTTGCAATAGAACTTCAAATACTGGGAATAATCAAATTCAGAATATTTAAAGAAATTGGCATTTTACTCAGGCATGCTAAATATTTCGAAGAAAAGAACTGTATATAAAAACATTTACTAAGCATGTTATAACAGAATATTTTAAAACAGGAATCGTATAAAGACCGAATTTGATATTCAATTGATTCACATAACTTGAACTTAAAACATTATTCAAATCTATAGAGTTAAATCTTCACTTCAAATGCAGGGTTACTCACCTTGTTTCCCCCGGGTTAGCGCTACTAGTGGGCTTTCCCTTTTGCCTTTGTAGCTCCTAGAAATAAAATTCATCAAGACTTCAATTAATTCCTCATTTACTTCAAATCATCTCTAAATCGATGCTCTTCATTTAATCTTAGACCCGACGTATCCTAATTTCCTAGGATTGGTCTTACCCGGTCTATTTGTGGTGACTTGATAAATTTTTATTTTTCATGTGACTTATTTTTCAGTACCTATTTTGGTATTATGGACCCCACCGTTGGGTTCGGAACGTCAAAGAAAGTCAAATTAGACCCTCTCGTCTCTTTTTAATTGGCTTCAGGCATATGTAGGGGCAAAATGGTAATTTATTTTTCTTGCCTCGGACCTATCATGGTCCTCAGAATATTTTACATATCTTATACGTAAATTTTTAAGTCTTTTGGGACTTCATTTGGTATCTGCTTTTGATCATAGGGACACATCGATCATTTCTCATTTTGTACGTTGACTGTCTTGAAGTCTTATTTAACTCCTAAATTTTCATAATTATGCTTATGATAGTTAATTTTTTTGGCCTTTACTTGTATCTCTCGTACTCAGGGGTATTTTGGTCATTTATATTTTATGACATTCTAACCCCAAATCATTATTTAGTCATATATACAAGTTCACAATTTTCTTGGGCTTCTATTGGTATCAATTTCGTCCAATTTGGACTTCATTTGGGCTTCGTATTGTATTAAGGACATTTTGGTAATTTTACATCTTATGG
This sequence comes from Nyssa sinensis, assembly GCA_008638375.1. NCBI lineage: Eukaryota > Viridiplantae > Streptophyta > Magnoliopsida > Cornales > Nyssaceae > Nyssa > Nyssa sinensis. Next base: position 22,305,963 of record CM018045.1, on the reverse strand, counting down.
TGGGACCACTCCGAAGTCCCCGGATGTCTAATCTGACATTTTTATTGTGTCCGGAATGCTAAAAAATGTTAAGATAGCCTTTTTCAGATCTCAATTTGGACTTTATTTGCTTCATTTATGGCCAAGGGTAATTTCGTTATTTTATACTATTTATAAAATAATTTAAATTATTTTTCCCAGGGGTTTATTTGAAATAAATCTTCAAAAGTTGGGCCAAAACTGTTGGGGTCAAACTGTAAATAAACAAAGTTTGGGTTTATTTATTTAGGTTAAACCGTTGAACCAGTGGGTTTAGGTGTCAAAACCCTAAACCGGTCTAGGAATACAGTGAACCAGCCGGTTCAGGCTAGGCCAAAGAACCGGGATAACATAACCCTGCTATCCTCCTTATCCACGGTCTGGTCTAACCCCAATTCTAATTTAAATTTCCTACCCTTGTAACCAATCAACCCAGTTTCATTTTTTTAAAATCAAAACACAACCCTCATACGACATCATCCTATTTAAACCATTTGTGCGACGAGTCGGGTCCCGACCTGAACCCAGATCCAACCCGAGACCGACCCACCCACTATTCATCTTCTTCCTCTCTTCGTCCCCCGTGTTGCCCTAATTCACAGTTTCCATTTTTTCCAATTTTGTGAAGTTTCGGTTGCCGAATCTCTTTGTTATTGGGTGATTCAAGTTTCTGGGTGTCTTGGGAACAACTTGGCATCCATTTGAGAGCTCAAGTCGAGCTAAACAGTTCGGTTTCTCTTCTCCAAAACCATACCTACAACTCCTTAGTAAACCTTCATTTCATTACCATTTCTAGTGAGGTTTGGCTCAACATGATCCTCATGACATAGGGATTCAATCCCAATTCCAAAAATTAGGTTTTATCGTATTTTTGTGAGGTTAGGTTTTAGAACCCAAACCTACAACTCACGATTTCATGGTCGATTCTAGGTCCTTGGGGTCGCGGATCAGTGTTTTTGAAACACTGGTGAGGTCTAGTCCAAGTTTCAATAAGCAAAACTTGGTTTAGTGTAAGTGTTTTCAGACCTGTCTCGACTAAGGTACATCAATGGCGACTGGGTGTACGGCTTAGTGTTCTAGGTTGTTTTAAGGTCCATTTCTCACGCCTTAACCCAGATTTCATACTCTATATATCATGCATGCAATTAATAGGGCCTAACAATGCCAAAAACGGTACCAATAGTTCAACAAAATCAAACAGTTTGGGTGTTTATACCTTGCATAACAGTCTCTCTCTCTATTCCACTATTTTCTTTCTGCTTTTAGTTTCTCCTTCTGCCTTTTTCTTCCTTTGCACACCTCCAAGTAGTAGCACACACATGCATGCACACACACACACACACACTCCCACAAGGTGTTTCTCTCTCACTCTCTCTCTAACTCACTCTCTCTCTAGAGTTCAGAACTGCACTTTTCACTTTCTGGTTTCTCACTTCAAATGCCCACACGACACACTAATATATCATATATATATTTTATCTATTTGGATTTAATATGATTATTTGGTTGCATGCAAAATGATTGGTGGAGGTGGGATCAAGCATGCTAAAGTAGGGGTGATGATGGGCTAGAGTGCATAGGCTGAGGTAGTGGTGAGGTGTTGCATGCATGGCCACTGGCCAGTTTGGGAGTGGCCTTGACTGAATTGGGCTTATATACAATTTGTTGTATATTTAGGTATAAAGTTGTTGGCAGCCCACTTGGTAACTTTTTGGATGCTTAAAGTCTTGCCCATCTTGGTCAAGGGTTCAAATCCCCTTGGCCTCACTTTTGGGCATTTTTCCACATTCTGGGCTTAGGCCCTGTTTGGCTGGCATAGAATTTCATTTTGGCTATTTCCGTTACATTTTCTTTTCTAGTGCTCTTTTTACGAAACGGTTTCTTCTGAGGGTTTCGTATTTTGGTTAGCCTCATTATCAAAGGCCTCGTATTAGATATTATTTATTTGTGGCCGTCATAGTTCGCTAATTTGAGTTTTCATAGTGTTAAAATAACATCATTTTACCTAATTAATTGGTAATTAGGTTCAGACATTACGCCCTCATTTCTGATGTGGTTAATTATTTTATTGGTCTATCATGACCATCATGAGGTTCTCGGTTAACTTCTTAATTATTCTTTATGTCGGTTCTAATTAATAATTAGCAAACTAATTATTAATTAACTAGGGTCGGGGTGTTACAAAATGAAAACGGGATCTATTCCCTCCATATCCTTAGTTTCCTAGGCAAAAACTGATAGATTATCCTTCAAGAACTCAATGATCTCCTCTTGCTCAAACTGAGACTAGTCTGCGCCTAGTTGTAAGTAACGCCCACCTCCTTCAGCAGGGTCGGGCTATTACAAAATGAGAGCAGGATCTATTCCCTCCATATCCTTAGTTTCCCAGGAAAAAACTGATAGATTATCCTTCAAGAACTCAATGATCTCCTCCTACTCAAACTGAGACAAGCCTGCGCCTAGTTGTAAGTAACGCCCACCTCCTTCAGAACTCACCAATACCTTAACGGGCTCCTGTATTGGTACTGCCAAGCTCTTTCTCCCTCTAGGGCTTAGTGGCTCATCAATCTCGGAAGGGCATTCTGTACTCTCATAAATTTCAGAGGGCACTGGATGTCGGTCCTCCCGAGGTATCTGTAATTGCTATTTCGATGCCTTTTCTTTTATTGCCACGGTGTGGCATTCCTGAGTTGTTGGCTGGCAGCATCTGATGGTACAAACCTTATCATTCTGGACGTATTTCAGACACTGATGGAGAGTTAAAGTGACCGCCCTCATCTAGTGGAACCATGGCCTTCCAATGATGATGTTGTAGGGAGATCTGGAGTCCACGACCATATATTCCGAGATTAGCATCTTCTAAGCGTCCCCTTCCTCTACTATGGTCGACGGATCTATCCTGCCCATCGGTGAGCTTAGGCTCTCATCAAATCCTGCCATTACAGCGGTGGTTGCCTTGAGGTCGCCACTGCTAAGCTTCATGTGTCAGAATGGTTCATAAAATAGCACGTTGGTAGAGCTCCCTACATCCACCAACACCCTCCTAATTTCAAAATTTGCTATTTTAAGCGAGATAACGAGGGCGTCACTGTGGGGGCAATGCACCCCGACAAGGTCGAGCTCAAAAAATTGGATATGTGGCAAGGGCTTCGGCCTTTTCTCAACTGTGGAGATCTAGAGGATACTTGGTTTCGCCCTTGCCTTTCGAATATAGCGCTTCCTCGCCCGATTAGACATCCCAGTTAATGAGCTGTTGGTATGGAGGATGAAAATGACTTGATTATTCTGGCGCGGTTGCTCGTTCCAATCCTCTCCTTGTTCGGGCCTCTGGTCTTGTGTAACACCCTGATTTGAATTAAAGCCTATTACGCCGTTGGTGTTAAATTAGTAATCGACGCCTTAAGTAACGAGGTCGGTTTCAACCCCGACATGCGGACTTTTAGCAAAAGTCCTGAAAACCCAGGACGATTGTACATCACTTTTGTTGCAGTCACCAACCTGTTGGTTCTGTAGCGATTATATGTTTTCACGTTAACCACCGACCCTTAGTACCAGTATAAGATTATGGCACGCATTTTGAGGTTATGAAAAATAAGTGTAAAGATATCTACACTTAAGAAAAAAAATTAATTAATTTAAAATACTTAATTAATTAAGTATATGAAATTGATTATTAGTTAAAATAAATAGAAAATACACACATTAAAGGTGTATTGTGCGTGTATATATATATGGCCAAGTACATGTATATATGCAAGTGTATACATAGATAATTAAATACATATAAATATATATATATATATATATTATATGAAGGCATGCAAATATCTAAGGTGTAATAAGAGTGTGTGTGTGTGTGGGCAGAATATTGGGCTGGTGGGTACTGTGTGTGTGCCCAAATGTGTGATAGTGTATGTGAGTTATATAGTATGTATAAATATACATATATATATATATATAAATATGCAAAAACAAAACACCACACACAAACACGGCCAAATCATGGCCTGTCCAAAACAGTGGCATGAAGGACACTCATTAAGAGTGCTGCAATAAGCAAGAGGAAAGCCAGTTGGTGGTGCAATCAGATTTTGCAATTATCAAACATATGCTTATATACACCTATATACATAATTGTATACACACATGCCACACGAAAGTTCAATTCATACAGAGGGAGAGAGAGAGAGAGAGAGAGAGAGAGAGAGGGGGGGGAAATGAGAGAAACTGGAGAATGAAGGGGAACTGAAGAGTTGAAGAAAGGGAATTTTGGAGAAGTAGCCAACATAACAGGTATAAATTCGGCTGAATTATATTTAGTTATGTTGTAAATTTAAAGCATGCGAATATAGGGCCTTAATCTACGTAGTATAAGCTTTAATTTGCAAGAAAAATGATCGAAAATCATGCAAAATCGAGTGAGAAAATTTGAATTACAGGTTGAGGAAAAGTTTGGAAATGTTAGTGCAGATCTGAACCGACCCTTGTTAATTCAAATTTGGATTGTTGAAACCTAAACTAGACCCTTCTAGCATTCCAAAAACCTTAATACGCGACCAAAAATCACAAGGGAAGGTCACTGAAAGTCGAGGTGCAGGTTCTGGTCTTGAAGACCCATCTTAAAAATCGACCACCAAAATGAATTTTGAGAATAGGGATTGAATCCTCATTCCATGGGGATCACACAGAACCAAACACCATTAAAAATGGTGATGAAACAAGGAATTACCAGGGAGTTGCAGGTCTGAGTATCACCTTCCAAATCGCGATTGTGAGCCCAAACTGAAACTCCAAATCAATGCCAAACAATTCATTGATGCTTTAGAAGTAGTTTAGAATCAATAGCAGAGAAAATCAATGCTAAAAAATTTACGAAATTAAAGAAAAAGAAACCCAAAAAATTAGGGTTACAACGATGGAGTTGGTGAAGACGATCTACAATGTCGGGTCGAAATGGGTTGGGCCGGATTTGGGTTCGGGTCGGGGCCTGACCCGTTGCACCGAAGGTTTGAGTGTGACGACGTCGTGTAGAGTGATGATTTTAAATATTAGGACTGACGTCATCATGACATCAGCCTTACGTGTAAACAACTAAACCGATTGGTTCAATAAAAACCCTAACCGGTTCACTTAAATTTGAACTGAACCAACTGGTTCAGATCGAAACTTTTGAAAATTTGATTTTGACCCCAACTGTTTTTATGGATTTATACTATGGCCCAATTTTTGGAAAATTTTTGCAAATACACCCCTGGAAAAATAATAAAATAATTTATTAAATTATTTTATTAAATAAGTAAAATTACTAAATCGCCCTTGGACATTAAAAGACACAAATGAAGTCTGAATTAAATAAACAAATAGTCTATTTTTACTATTTCGGGCATTCCAGACTCAACGATGGGGTTCGATTTGAGAAATTAAGCTCCAAAAAAAATAAAGACACTCGAATGGTAAAAGACTGTACTACCCCTAATAAGCCCGATGTCCAAATAAGACAAGTTATTAGTGTATTCTTATTATCTTGGACCTCCTGAGTCCAATGGTGAGGTCCACATCATGAGACGAAGTCCCGAAAAATAAAGACCAGTACAAATGCTAAATGACCAAAATGCCCATACTACTACCAAACTCAAACAGAGTCCCGCGAAAGTCTAAATTAACTTTCTTCGATATTTTGGACGCAACGGTGGAGTCCAAATTACGAAACAAAGTACGAAAAAATATGACGTGTAAATAGGTAAATGACCCTTTCGCCCTTTTTAATAAAAAAGTTCGAATTAAATTCTGAGAAAGCCTAAATTAACTCTCTTCGACGTTCCGGACTCAATGGTAGAGCCTATTCAACCAAAAGAGGAGTCTAAAATGAAGAGACATAAAATTTGATGAATAGCATCAGTCAGGTGGCTATAAACTATGACAATTGCCAAAGTACTAAACTAAGGCTCATATGTCTAAGCGAAACACAAGGAGACTCGACACGTAAACGTGTGAAGTAATTAAATTTAAATTAAAGTTAATGGAGCTACTAGAAGAGTATAATTTTAAAAATTTGAAATAAATTTGATTCCTAACACATTAAACTGTATCGTAGGCTAAGAGTACAAGTTGAATTAAGTACATACGAAATTTATGAAATACTTGTAAATCGGTTAGGATTTAATACGACCCTAGCATAAGTTAAGAAACATCAATAGGTGATATTGCAGTAATGTGAAGTTAATGAGATTGTATGTGAATTATTCTTAGGAACTACAGAAGAAGTGGGGAAAGCGCGTTATTAGCACTGACCCTAAGGACCAAGGTGAGTAACCCTGTGTTTGAAGTGGAGATTTAACTCCATACATTTGATGAAGTTTTAAGTTCAAGTTATGTGAAGTATTTGAATATCAAATTCAGTTTTTACATGATTTCCTGTTTTAAAATATTCCATTACGACATGCTTGTTGAATGTTTTTATATTCCATTTTTTTCTTGAAAATATTTAGCATGTCCGAGTAAAATGCAAATTTTTTTAAATATTCTGAATTTTATCATTCCAAGTATTTGAAGTTTTATTGCAGAAGTTACATATTTCATGTTTTAAATACCCATGAATAGTATCTATTGAAGAAGCCATGTGATAAATGTTTTATAAGATAAATGGTACTTAAGTACCACTTGCGACATTGAAATCCTTTGGGATTCAACAATGAAGCGAACAAACGCCCGATAGCAGGACCTAGTTCCCCAGGCAAATGAGATCGTAGCATTGACAATAAAAACGGGAGTCTGGTTCGAAACAGATTCCACCTAATTAAAGAGAAAAGATGACAAATGCTTTTGAAAATGGAAGCAGGTTTTTACCTCCATTTCTATTATGCATGTTTATATGTTTTTGAAGTGCATATACTCTACTTGAAGAAATGTATGTTTAGCTTGAATACTTTAAATGTTTCAAAGTTATCTATTTTAAGAATGCATATATTCTGTGTTCTAAACGTTCGAGCAATTGGTAGTGAGTATTTTATAAACTCTCATGTGCTAAACCACTATCAATTGAAAACCCCATGACGAATACAGGAATTACTCACAAGCTTAGATTAGCTTACCCGAATTTTATTCGGACCCCCCTTTCAAGTAATTGATAGCGGACTGATTTTGAAGATGTTAATGATGAGTCTAGCCATTTTTGGGAAGACGTGTTTAAGTAGTTTCTTAGGGGAACAATATGAATTCTAATTAGTACATTTTGTATTAACAGACAGTGTAAGGATATGTATTAAGCCCCTCGGAGTAGTGGATATGTAATTTTATTAAAGTCTTTAAGTTTTTAGTTATGCTTTTAATGTATGATCATGTGTACCGTAATGTGAAGAGCGGCAGTACTGGACGGATGTGCAAATTTTAAAATGAGAAAAGAGAAGAAAAAAAAAGTTTTCACGCTTCCGCAACCACATGTCTCACATCTATTCGATACCGCTGCGTATGCGAGCCTTGTCCTGAGGCCCTCGGGCCGAAGGGCGGCGGTTGCGACTCGAGATCTGCAAAGGGTGGATTTCGGGTCGTGACATCTTGTCTCTTCTGTTGTGGCCTATTGTTTCGAGGATTTTGCCTTCCATCTCGTTGGATAAACTCCCTCAGACGGCCCCGCCGGATCAGCTGTTCAATCTCTTGTTTGAGGATCTTGCACTCCTCGGTAGTGTATCCGTGATCCCTGTGGAAGTCGTAGTACTTGCTCCGATCTCTAGCGTCTGGACAGCTTTTCAAAGGCTATGGCCACCTCAAGTCTTCCTATGTTTGGACCTATTGGAAGATGTGGGTAAGGGATGCTTTCAAAGGTGTGAGTGTCCCAAATTTTTTAGAATTAGGATTATTTTGGGTTAGAGGTGCCGTCCTCTTGTCCGGGCTCCTTCGCCTTTTAGTGGTGTTGCCGAGATCTCGTTTCTCATCCTTCTAAGCTTGCTTCTTAGCTTTTCAGAATGACATCATCGTATCCTCCAGATTTATATACTTCCGTGCCTGCTCCATGAGCGACGCCATGTTTGTAGAAGGATTCTTTGTTAATGAATCATGGAATCGCTCGGCCCCAGTCCTGCATGGAGGGCTACTACTAAGAAGCTCGGACCACAGTCCGTAACCTCAGTGAGCTCGGAGTTGAATCGAGCGATGTACTCCCGAAGTGACTCCCATTTTTACTGCTTTATCGACAAGAAAAACTCGGGACCCTTTTTGAGTTTTCTGCTGGTTAGAAACCGATCAAGGAACCGTCTGTTGAGCTCATAAAAATTTGGGACTGACTCCTATGGGAGACTGTGGAACCACCTCAGAGCGGTGCCTTTGAGACTTGTTACGAAGGTACGGCACAAGAAGGCATTGGTAGCCCCATGTAGGGCCATCGTGTGTTGACAATAGGAGAGATGGTCCCCAGGGTCTTCCGACCTCTCATATAGGGTGAACTTAGGGACAATGAATTTTTGTGGGTGTTCCTCTGCCATTACGGCTGAGGTGAATGAAGTGGTGAATCTTCCGAGCAGCTTCGTCAACTCATCCTGTTTGGGAAGAACGTTGTCCCCCCTAGTGAGGGCTGCTTGTCCAACTGAATCAGCTACCTCCTCCGCCTTTAGAGGTATTCTAGATGGGGCTGGCTGATGCCATCGTGGTATAACGGTATCGGGTCCCATGCACAAAGTGCGTTCTTGCCCGGTGATGGTATAATGTTATTGCCCCCGCTGTAGAGGAGCTGACGTCTAGGGCCGCTGGATGTCTGGAGGCACTGAGTCAGCCCCCAAATTTGTAGGACTCAAGACCCTTGTCCTGGTATAATGATGGACGGTAGGACGAGGATTTGGCATTCCTCCCTCAGGGACGCGCGATGGCTGGGGGTCACCTCCGGCATGAACGGAGCCTTGGGGATGCGACGGATATGCATTGGGATCCCTCTCATCGTAAAGTCCTTAACCTCCATCTAGGATAGTAGGGATTGAATCCCTCCATCAAGCATGCCTGATGGAGGATCTACGTAGCAGCTTTGCAGGTTCTGAGTTAGAGAAGCCAAAGTTTGGGATATGGCAAGGAGCTGCTCTTGCATTAGATTAGATTGTCGTCGAATCTAATCAAGTTGCTGCTGTACATGATCAGGGGCTTCCCCCTCTTTATTCTCGGTCGAAGGCTGGTTTTGGGAAACTGGCCTTGGACAAAGATTTGGAGCCATAACGAAGAAAGTGCTTTCGAGATAACGGAATTAGCAAGAAAAATTGTCGTTCCCACAGACGGCGCCAAACTGATGCTGCATTTTTTTGATTCGTCAAGGCTCTATTCTTTGTCGGTATGAAATTTGAAAAGGAAAGGGAATTAGAGGGCCGCCGGGATGGCTCCGGTGGTAGCCACTCTGATGAGGAAGTTAGTAGAGAGTAAGTCAAACTGAAAGAAAGATAATTGATTGTCCCTAAAATGTACCTTTAAGGGTTGTACTTATAGACTAATTGTCTGCCAAGGTGGGTAGGAGTTGGTATCGTGAAATCTGGGATTCACTGTTGTCGGGGGTGGCAGCCTCATTATTACCACCTGCTTCACTGTTCCATATTGCTACCTACTCCACTATTTCGAGGTCGGTAGGCCAAGTTGATGACAACAACGAGGTCGGTACCACTAAGAACTAGTGCTTTCGAGCATGCTGGTCCAACATCAGATTGGCATAGCTAGTTACTTCATGACCTACACACAACAAAGTTAGACACGTGTCAAGTTGAGATTAGTCCGTTTATTTTTGGCATATCAGAAACATTTCCAGATGAGCGTTGACACAGCTTCAATGCGTGTAGGGCAATGACTGCGGCAGGTGCTGGTTACTACTTTGGCCTTAAGCGTGGCTAGTGTTGTGCCATCGAACACAAATCTCCTTGTAACCCTTTTACCCGTCTTGAAATAGGGCCTCAACACACCTACCGCACTCAATTCTCGTGACAGAGAAGAAATATGTTGGGGGAAGAAAGATGGTGTAATGTAACTGCTAGGACTTTCTGTGTCACAAGACCCACGAGCAGCTGCTGCCCAACTTTTGAGAAAGCTCTTTAATGCTATTCCATCAACAATCATATGTGAAACATACACGCCAATGGCAAGACCACCACAATCAAAGATGTTCACTTGTATCATTGTCGTGTGAGCTCCTGCACTTGATTCCCACCAACTGACTTGGTCACAAGGAAGGAATTGGTGGATTAATGGAATATCGGGGTGACTAAGAAATCTGGAAAGATGACATTTAACTCTTGCCTTTACATAGTAGGCCCCCTCATCATTATAGTTGATGGAGAGATTGTTTTTGATCTTTCCGGCGAGTGGGTAAAACTGGGCCAAAGTTTGTGACAAAGACAGCTTTAGTAGTTGTGTTCTTTAAAGGATATTGATAGCACTATGGCTTTCACCCTGGTCCATAGGATAGTATAGGACCATGGGGACATATATAGGAGGAACAAATTGATCCATAAGTGAAAGCTTATGTGTTTTCAAGTGACGGGGTGTGGGTGAAGACGGTTTGATGCTCTCCCTTAAAATGATTTCAACCTCCATAGATTCTCTTTTCTTTGCTCTTCTTCAACTTCAAGGTTATACAAGAAGAAAACTGCCTCTAATTGATATATGTATATCCTATGTACTTATCGGTTAATACCATGTCTTAATTTGTACTATACCAGATGCATCTGATCTTATCTTTACTTGCCTAATATATGTCGCCTTTGGTGAAACTTACAAAGAGGAGATGCAGCAAGCTTTCAGTTGTCCTTTTTGGTACAAGAGAATCCAAAAACGGTTGGCAAACTAATGTAGGACATATGTCACGTCCCGAATTTCTAACCGAAACTCGAGGTGTGACTGACGAACAGAAAGTAAATAAAATAAAAGATAATTAAATAGATTTATGAATTTATGACAAATTAAATAGAGTTTTTTAATTTTCTTAAAATTTTGGCAGAACCTCTTCTGTTTTTCGAGTCTTTTCCCCCTGATAATCACAATGCATCATATATATACAAACACATCACAATCCATCCTCACTCGATGGCCACAAATCTCACAGAATTTAAATGTGCATCGTCTAATTATACAATCCATCATATATATAGCTACACTTAAACTTAAGAATCATTGACTCCCAATTCATTACACGATACCAATATCATCTCTATTTTCTTTTCACAATATACAAATTTTCTACAAGACAAGAAGGAAATAAAGTAAGGAGTAATCTCAACGGAATTGACTAGACATGCATCATTTCCCATCAATACATATAGAAAAATAAAATACATCTCACAACTACATTGTTCATAGGTCATTCGGGCTTAAGCCCTTACATCACAAAACATAAGTCCCGTGGGCCAAAATACACTAAGTACTTCATCCTATCAAGGTGTCATCAAATCTCAAGTAGCTGGGGCATCCTTATTTGTAATATATGTCCCACGAATGGGTCAGCGCCAATATGCTAGTATGATATAATACTAATGCAAGAAACAAAATTAAGGGCGTGGCATGTGCAAGTGTATAGTTATATCTACATGACATTCAATATCATCAATGCAGCATTTGAACAATATGCATGACACACCCATGCAACTCTATGCCACCATGTCTCGTCTTACGGTCCTTCCCCGATAGCCTGAGTACTAATATATGTCTCGCTTCATGGTCCGGAACCCGTCAGGCATGCGAGTACCTAATGGCCAATTTTGAGTTTTTCACCACAAGATCTGCACCCTCATAATGCACAGCACCACGTGCTCAACTCACACCATGCCCAAGGAATCACACTATGCCAACATGCTTTAATTCCACCATGCAATGATGTGATCTTAACGAAACAATTTATCCATACATGAAGCATGCTTTAAGTTATGCATATTCTACTTAAAGTAATAATCAAATCACACAACTCAATCCACAAGTCTACACATTGAGAACAATCCATTTGATCACATGCTCGGTTTTCACATTCATTATCTTGACAATGTTGCAAATTACACACAATAGTAACATATGAATTACACATATAGTCATGGCTCACATTTATCGTTCAATCAAACATCTAGGAAGATAACAAGAATCACACAGGCATAAAACCAATCAAACAATATGGCAATTACTCCTAAACTTAGTTCTATTTCTTACTTAGCAAAATATCATACTTCTCATTCAAATAAATTCTCTAACAATTCAAAGAAATACATAATTGCACAAACCACCAGTCCAGGACTAACAAGACAATCAAATTCTAAGTGATTTCCTAATAGCAATTTAAGCATAGAGAACATTCAATCATCCTATCAAATACTCCTAAGCTCAACCTCATTTCTTACATTAGTAAAATATCATACCTAATAGGGTTGGCCACAACCCTACTAAACTGTGTCCACTAAGTAGTCCAATCAACTGATGGATGATTCAGTCCTCCTACTGTAGCTGTTTAGAGAGTTTGAGGTTAATCTTTAGTCCACGGTTCAGAAGTTGAAGAAAACACACCGGCAGGTTGATCGAGTCGGCCAACCATTTTAAATCCAGTTTCATCAGCTTCTTCAGCCTTTTTCCCTCAAGCAGATGATGATCCTGACAGATTCTGTCCCTTTATCATCCCATCCATCTTATCATCCCATCCATCAGATATTGAAGAACTCTCCCTTCCTCTCATCAGGTTATTGTCTAGTTCTCTGTTGTAGAGTCCTCAACTATTGTATTACTTACTGTCATTCTCAAGTTCCTCCATTTTCTTAAAGAGTACTGAACAACTAATTGCAGCTCTCTGGATTCTTTAAAAGCCCTTGTCATGAGCTGCCAACTACTTCCAAGAACCCATATGTTACGGAAACTCTGTGACAAACTAAAATTCCCACAGAACACTCTCAACATCTCTCATCTCCACTTATAGGTTCAGTGAGAATTCCCTCTCATTCATTACAGTAATCACTTGAATTCTTCCACCCAGTTTGCAATACCAGTAATCCTTTATGCAAACCGAACTCCTCAATCATCCATCCATGATCAAGCCAATGTGATTCCCCCTCTATCTCCAATTTGACCAACACACCGGGCACCTGACAATTCTCTCCTTCACCGACCTCCTAACTTGTCAAGCGCAGCCCAATGTACCTGATCGGAACTGGCATCATCATCAGCTCCTTACCCGTCGCAACACAGCCCAAGCTTCCGTCCTCCTCCTGTTCAGGTTTCACCTGAACACTGTTACCATCCTTTACCGTCCATCGCCAAAATCTGTCCAATAACACATTACAATCAACCACTGCTCAAACAAATGGCGCCCCATGCTATCAGAGAACAACCCAACCCACATACTGACCACAAACAAAATTGCCATGAAACAGAGCAATACACAAGTCTATCTAGAGTTCTCTGCCCAAACAGAGACCCAACATCACGGCATCACCATCACCATCACCATCACAACCACCGGCACTGTTCATCAAATCCCAATGATCTTCCCAACAATTTGACACACCAAATCCCCCATTCATCCATGATTTTTCCAACCAAAATCAACAAAGGAGAACCTTACAAAAATCCAGAATCCCATTACAGAAACCCAATACCTACAAACCCCGATTTGAACAACCATGCCATCTTGGCGCAACCCCGATACATTCCCAACACAAGTCCCGTGAGTGCGGCACACACCATCAAAGCATCAACAAGCCAATTAAGGCTTTTCCTGCGGACGGATTGGTGATGAATCCGGTGAGAACGCCGAGTCATTTGATGCGGCAACTGCGCCCTGTTGTGGCCTCGGACTGACGGAGCAATTTCATTGGCAACGGAGGCCAACCAAAACTTTCACCACCACCATAGCCGCCTCCTCATCAGCCCACTATATCGTCACTCTAAGCCTAACCAAGAGACCCAACACCCATACAACCGTGCCATCATCGCAACCTTCTTTTCTCTAAATCTCAGTCACCTTCCGATCAACAACTCTCAGTGCCACACCGAGACGATCGCCTCACCCACCATCGCTCCTCCATCGCCCCCTTGCCTCGATCCCCCTCGCAACCACCATTGCTTCTTCTTCTTCCCTTCCTTTTTCTTTCTCTCTTTTCTTCTCCCTTTCTTTCTCCCCTGTACTGCCGTTCTCCCTCACCCGCGACCTGTACCGCCCTTTTTTCCTCTTTCTTTCCTTTGCTTCTTCTTTTATTCATTTTCCACCACATATATATATATATATATACCATACTTTACATTTTATTCTTATTTATTATTATACATATTTTTATTTTATTTTATTTTATTTTTCATATATTAATTATGAATGTCAATAAAATTGGTATAAAGCCGGCTAAATATCAGTATTATTTGTTTTACCGTCTCTGGGAGTCCATTCGCGTCTTATGTCATTTTTATGTTTTTATTCTTGTAACTATGATTCGTATCAGCCCCACTTATTTGTCCCGGCACTCGGTTGACTGCGTTAATTATTTTCTAAACATTTATCATTTGTGTTCTGGATTTAATTTATTTCTTCGAAAAATAATTCCGTTATGGCTTACTATTCGGATCATTTATGTCACAGAGTTATTTGGTCAGAGTGTTACAGCCAGTACCTTATTTAAAAAAAAAAAATTCACCCTAAATTTTCAGGTCTTTACACCCTTTCCCCCTTAAAGAAATTTCGTCCCGAAATTTAAAAATATAACTCTTCGACAAAACAAGAAAAGAAATATATAGACGTGTTGTATCATGGATACGTGCAGCCTTACCCATGGACCATCTACCTCTCCCTCAGCCAGGCAATGTGGAACGCAACTTTAATCCTCCTCTCACTCCCCCGTCAAGGCTCCGCCTCTTGGCGAGAGTAGTCCCTCGGAACGGCACCACACTTACGTTGCTGGGATTTGGTTCCGATATCATCTGTAACGACCCACTCCACATGGCACAACACATAATGAAACCCTCAAACACGCTGGCTCACACATGTCAATTTTCCCAAATCTATCCAAGCATCATTACCCACCTCAATAACTCAACACAATAATAGAAATAAAGGAAAGTCCTCACTGCTCACAAGGATCCCTCAAACTCTTTCACATACTTGCTGGCCAGCTAACTAATCTCAAATCAAGTTATGAAATCAACTAGTAATTCACTACTATGGCATCAATACATTGCCCGTATCTCAATGTAATTCAACAATCTAATATCTTCTGAAAACTATAACCATCCTCAAGACATTAACAACATAATCTTAAGGTAAAACCATCATCATCCACCTTAGTCTATATATAACCGAGATTAAGTGTCGTGCATTAATAAAAATTAGCCTATTTATTCCAAGCTTACTTGTATTAACTGAATATTTGGATGTAGGATAATGTAGTTTACGCACCCTAGTCATAAAACTTATGGCAACATATCTAGGCTCAAGAGAGCAAAACATGAAGGAAGGTAAAGAGGACATCTCAATTTCTTCTAAGATTGTTTTAACTCATCATCGTTCCAGTCAACATCTCAAACAAAGTCTCATAACAATAGAGATTATTAAGGCCCCCGGGCCTGAGGGTGGTGGTCGCGATCCGGGATCTGCACAGGGAGTTCTACTTCAGTCGATTCAGACCCAACTCTAAGGTGGTCATCCATGGAGGTTGGGTGTACGGCCTTACTGTTTTGAGTCATCTAGGGTCCAATCTTACCGCTGTTTCTCACCCTCAACATTTCAGTTACATGCATGCAATTTATATGGCTTAAATAAACTGAATCAATGAGCAAAATTCAAAAAAAAAAAGAAATTTTGAGTTCATAGTGGTCTATACCTTCAACCATGTCTCCTTCTCCTTTCTTATCTACTGTTTCAACTCCTGGACCTCCCAATGATTTTCTCAACTTCTTGAAAATGTTCACAGCCCTTCAACCTCTCTATCCTTTCTGATTTTTCCTATCTCACGCACACCTATATACATATATACAACTTCATTCAAAACCACTCACCTCACCCACGGTTTTCCCCTTCTTTCCTTCCCTTTTTTGACTCCCTCTTCTGCCTTCCTTCTTGTCTCACCTTTTCACTAATGTTGCTTGTGTTTTGTGTTGATATTTTGTATTATATATGTATATTATATCCACACACACTAGTACACACCTGCCCACACATACACTGCCACACGCAACCCACCTGCAGTCCCCCCCTTTCCCTCATTTTGTATATCTATTTAACACACACACACACACACACATATATATATATATATATATAAGCATTATTCAATACTATTCACACACACACATATATATATATATATATCCGCGTATACTTATACCTTAATCATACATCCGTATATATCCATATATATACATGTATACCAATTTATAATAATATATACATACACTCATATTTAATAGACTATGCATCCATGCAACGTACACGTGCATGGGAATACGTGTGTGCATGCATTACGAGGCTAGGTTCCAGGTCGCTCGAGCGTCGCCCGGTACTGATTGTCTAATTGACACCATTCACATTTTAAAATCATTCGGTACATGTGAAATTATAATGTAGAGATTTAACAGTTCGGGTTACAACTGGCATTACACTGCTCGACCCGGTCTACCTTAATTCACGTGCCATGTCCCGGGTCAGGGCATTTCAACTAGTACTTTACTATTTTAGAAAAGAAAAATTTATTTCAAATTTTCAGGTCTTTACATCCTTTCCCCCTTAAAGAAATTCCGTCCCGAAATTTTTAAAAAAAATGTATTTCTTTGACAGAATAACAAAAGAAATATACCGAATGTATTATAACATGGAGACGTGCAGCCTTACCTATGGATCATTCACCTTTCCCTCCGTTAGGCGATGTGGTATGCATTACCTTCTCCCACTACTCTCTCCTCCCAAAAGAACCTCGTCCACTTGGGCGGGTGTGCAGTGGTGTGCAGACATCTCCACACTCCCTGCTAGGGTCCGGTTCTGATCCCATTTGTAACGACCCATTCCACATGGCACAACGCATAATGAAATCCTCGAACATGTTGGCTCGTCTATGCTAGTCTTTTAATCCCACTCAAGCATCATGACCCACCTCAATAATTCAACACAATAAAATACTTAATGCTTACGATGATACCTCTAAGCCTCTCACACATGTGATGAGCATCTTCTAACCTCAAATCAAGCCATGTAATTATTTAATAATCCATCACAATGTCGTCAATACATCACCTGCGCTACAATGTAATTCAACAACCTAAAATTCCTCTAAGGTTATTCTAACTCATCGTCGTTCTAATCAATATATTAACTAAAGTCTCATGACAATTTGGGTCCTTAGTGAAACTCTTCACCACTTTAAATCACGCATACCCATCAATCGTTACACACAATCATATGAACACATTTAAACATATTCTGGCACATGCATCAACAACAATCAATCTGCCTATGAAATCATAATCACAAGACGATAACAGGCATTATACTAGCATACTTACATAGAATAAACAAGCAATATTCAATGGCCAACACGTAACCTACCACATTAGCACCCAAGTATAAAATCTAATCTAAGAATATACATATATATTAATAAGTATATAATCTGCTACATAGGTAACTAGGCATACATTTAACTCTATGGACATCAGGCTTATAGCTTGTCTTACAGACAACTAGCACATAGTCTACCTCTTAATTTCACTCGGTCTATTGCACAAATGTAGGCATGTAATCTAAATGTCATGGTGAGCAGGGTAGATATGGATGTATGAGGTGCACTAAAATCTATCAGTATACTAGTCCATGAACTAAAAACAAGGAATGTACCTCGAATCGTGGGAGGCTCAGAAGCAAATGCCTCAGGTGCAACTACTGCATAAACACGGCCCTAGGTAGTCTGGCCCTGCCTAACTCCCTTTCTCTGTCTCGGAGCTCTAACACTCTACGTAGAGGGTGCATGCTGGATATATGGTGTCGGAGGTCCTGTCATGACCCGAAATCCGCCTCGCGCGAATCCCGGATTGGGACCGCCGCCCCAAGACCCAAAGGCCTCGGGACAAGGCTCGCATCTGCAGCGATATTGACTAAATGTGCGTCATGTGGTTGCCTAAGCGTGAAAAACTTTTTCTTTTCTTTTCTCATTTTAAAATTTGCACATCCGTCCGATACTGCCGCTATTCGCATCGCAGTACACATGATTATACATTCAGAGCATAACTAAAAGCTTAAAGATTTTAATAACATTACATATCCATTACCCCGATGGGCTTAATACATAACCTTACATTGTCTGCTAATACAAAATATGCTACTAGAGTTCATATGATTTTCCAAAAAGGAGCTACTTAAGCACGTCTTCCCAAAAGAGCTAGACTCATCATCCTTGTCATCAAAATCAATTTTCCATCAATCACCTGAAAGGGGGGTCCGAATAAAAATCCGGGTAAGCTAATCTAAGCTTGTGAGTAATTCCTGCATTCGTCATGGGGTTTTCAACTGGTAGTGGTTTAGCACATGAGAGTTTATAAAATACTCAATACCAATTGCTCGTACATTTTAGAACACAGAGTATATGCATTCTTAAAACAAATAGCTTTGAAACATTTAAAGTATTCATGCTAAATACACATTTCTTCAAGTAGAACATATGCAATTTAAAAGCATATAAACATGAATGATAAAATGGCGGTAAAAACCTGCTTCCATTTCCAAAAATATTTGTCATCTTTTCTCTTTAATTAGGTGGAATCTGTTTCGAACCAGACTCCCGTTTTACTACAATGCTGCAATGCTATAATGGAGATATCCCATACCAGGGGGATCAGATCCTGCTACCTGGCATTTCGACAGTTAATTGAGTTCCGTACAACCTAAAATCCCATTATATTTTTACAGATTAATTGAGTTCCGTACAACCCAAAAATCTGTGGGTGCTTATGCACAATTTATCTTATAAAACATTTATCACATGGCTTCTTCAATAGGTATTTTTCATGAATATTTAAAACATGAAACATATATAACTTATCACATGGCTTCTTCAATAGGTATTTTTTTCATGAATTTTTAAAACATGAAATATATATAACTTATCACATGGCTTCTTCAATAGATATTTTTCATAAATATTTAAAACATAAAATATATAACTTCTGCAATAAAACTTCAATATTTGGAATAATCAAATTCAGAACATTTATGAAAATTTAGCATTTTAAACTCAGACATGCTGAAACATAATTAAAAAGGAAAACCGTGATTCAAACCAATCACCCAGCATGTCACAATACAGTTTATGAAAGCAAAAAATATTTTAAAATAAGAATCATATGATACTGAATTTGATATTCGAGGCTTCAAATAAATTGAACTTAAAACTTCTTCAAATTCATGGAGTTAAATCTCCACTTCAAAGGCAGGGTTACTCACCTCGGTCCTTAGGTCAGTGCTAATAATGTGCTTTGCCACTTCCTTTGTAGTTCCTAAGAACAATTCATAAATAGCCTCATTAACTTCACATTCATTGTAATTACACCTAGTGATGTTGCCTTACTTATGCTTGATCGTATTTAATCCTAACCGATTTACGAACATTCCATAAATTTCATATATACTTAATTCGACTCGTACTCTTAGCCTACGACACAATTTAATGTGTTAGGAATTAATTTCATTTCAAACTATACTCTTCTGGTAGCTCCATTAACTTTAATTTAAATTTAATTACTTCACATGTCGACGTGTTGTGTCTTTTCGTATCCCATATTAACATACGTGCCTTAGTTTTGTACTTCGGCAGTGTTTTAATTTATAGCCACCTGACTGATGCTATTCCTCAAATTTTATGTCTTTTTTATTTTAGACACTTCTTTTGGTTGAATAGATTCTACCATTGGGTCTGGAACGTCGAAGAAATTCAATTTAGGCTTTCTTAGAATTTAATTCGGCTTAGGACATGTTAGGGCAATTTGGTAATTTATACCTTAACGTGTCTAAATTTTTTGGAGTCTCGTCTCGTGAAACAGATCCCACCATTAGATTCAGAATGTTTAAAATAGTCAAAATCCACTATTTATTTATTTTATTTGGACCTCGTTTGACTTATTTATGGCATAGGGGCGTTTTGGTCATTTTGACATTTTTACGTGTCTTAAATTTTTCGGGACCTTATCTCATGTCGTGGACCTCACCATTGGACTCAGGAGGTTCGAGATAGTAGGAATACCTATATAACTTATCAAATTTGGGCTTCGGGCCATTTTGGAGTATTCAATTTAACTAAATAAATTTAATTAAATTAAATTCATAAAGTATAGTATATATATATATATATATTTAGTGTGCATATATGGTCGGGTGTGTACTGGTGGCACGCTAGTCAGCGTGTCACCTCCTTTCCAAAATGTCTCTGTTTCGAATCCCCACAGGTGCGTATGCACCTTTTTATTTTTTTTCACTTTTATCATATTAAGTATATAATATATATATATATATATATTCTGCCTTAAGTGGGTAACGCGCGAGCGCGTGGTCGAGTGGAAGGAGGGAGAGTTTGAGCGCGTGGGGTCTCCAGTTTGAAACCCAGTCGCAACAACCCTTCCCCTTTTCTTTTAAACTTAACCGTTTATATATATATATATATATATATATATATATATAAAACCTATCAGGCCCAAAATGACGTCGTCATTTTAATGCGGTGGCTATTCCAGATGCTGCTACGTGTCCGAGTCAACCCATCTAACTCGAAAAACGACGAGTCGACTCAACGTCCTCTTCCTCATCAACCCACGACTGTTGCCCTAATTCCTGCGTTACATTTCTTCCATTTTCGTGGATTTTGGTTCAGGGAAATCCTACTGTTTTTAATCCAAATAGTTTCTGGGACAGTAAGGATCATTTTGGCATTCGTTTTAGAGGTTGTATTGGCCTCACGAGTTCGGGCAGAGGGTTGATAATCCAGCCTGTAACTCGTTCGTAAATGCTCATTTTGAGCCAAATCACATGAGGTTTGTTTTGTTGTGATCCCCTGATCATAAGGTTTCAGTTTTCATTCATAAAAGTGCAGTTTTCATCGAGTTTGAGGGGTTGGGTTTCACACTCGTAACCTGCAACTCGATTTTTGGGGTTCATTTCCTTACAATTTTGATCGCAGTCATGTGTTTTGGGGATGCTTGTAGGGTCTACTTGAAGTCTTTATACACCAAAAATGGTTTGGTTTCCATCGGATCAGACTTGCTACAAGCAAAGTCTTCAATGGCTGCCACTTCTGGGTTTCATGTTTTTGGGTGTTTTCATGACCTGATCTTATGCTTAATCATGTCTTAAACGTATACTAAACATCATATATACAAATCAAAAGCTAAAACAGTTCATATGTAGGTAAAAATTCTAAAGAGAGAAAATCTGATATTTTGTAGTTTTTACCTCCGAAATGGTATTCTCCCTTTTTCCTTCTGTTCCTTCTTCCTTCTTCTCTTCTCAGAACTTCCTCTCTCTCTCTCTCTCTCTCTCTCTCTCTCTCTCTATTTCTACTTTTCTCCCTCTGTGTGGCTAAATAACCGTGTGTATCCAAAATATATATAAGTGTATATAAGTATACACTTGATTATTTTTTTGATTTCCCCACCAACTAGGTTAACTTATGGTAGCATCCATGCTCAGGTTTTTACTGTTTTAGGGCAAGCTATGATCGTCAGGTGTGTGTGTTTTTGTTTGTTTTGTATATGTGTATATATATATACATACATATATATACATACCATGTCACACACACACATACACACCCTTTTTACACCTTGGACAATGGCATGTCTTTATATAATGTGTGTGTATATATATATATGTGTAGTTAATTAATTATTTCATGTATACACTTGCATACATACATGTACTTGGCCATATATATATACATACATAATACACTTTTAAAGTATGTATTTTTTTATTTAATAATTAATTTCATATATTTAATTAATTAGTTATTTTAATTTAATTAATTGTTTTCTTAAGTGTAGATATCTTTTCACTAATTCCTCGTAACCTCATAATGCGTGCCCAAATCTCGTACTCGCATCGATGACCGATGGTTGACGTGAAAATATAATTATCACGGAACTGACAAGTTGGTGATTGTAACGAAAGTGATGTACAATTGTCCTGGTTTTCAGGATTATTACTAAAAGTCCTCGTATTGGGTTGAAACCGACCTCTTCACTTAAGGCATCGATTACTAATTTAATACCAACAGCTTAATAGTCCTTAATTCAGGTCGGGGTGTTACAGGTCCATGATTTAACTATGGCTGCGACAGAGGCACTTGAGTGTGCTGATAGTAATGTGACCCCTACGAGCTTTAAGAAGTCTGTCCTTAAGGGCAGTTAGCCCTAACATGGCCTGTCTGGTGGCAGGTATAGCAAAGTCATGGAGCTCTCCACCCCTAACTCTGTGCCTGAGGTGGAAAGGACATCATTCTCGGTCTAGCCCCATATCCTTGACTGGGATTTCTCTGCGGGCAATCTGCCACTTTAGGACCAGGTTGTCTACACCGGTAACATGTAATGGTTCCCCTGGATGCCCCCCTTCGAGAAGCAACAGACATAATAGGCTAGAGGGTTAAAATAGGCCCCCGCGATGTCGATGTGGAAGACGCATCGGTCTAGAACCTCTTCAATGGTCTCCCACCAGTGTGGGTCAAGGCAGGCATAGTAGGCTAGATAGGTGTAAATGCCTGTGTTATAGCTGTCCTGCTCTGGGTCTGGGACTCTCTAATCCCTCTAAGATTGGCCAACTCTCTCTCAACTCTAGTGGACCTGATCACTGCCTCTCCATAGGTCTCCATAATGTGGCCTACCAGTCTCTCTCTAATAGAGGTCTTCAACCCCTTGACAAAATAAAAGACTCTCAGACGCTCCTCTCTAACAATGTGTGGGGCAAATCTCCCCAATATACTGAATCGGGACTCATACTGAGTCACTGTCATATCCCTCTGAATTAGTGCCTCAAACTCCTCTATAAACCCGATCCTAGCAGTCTTTGGAAAGTAGTGGTCATTGAACATGCCACAAAAGCATCCCATCCTTCACCAAACCTATCTATCCGGTCAGTAGTTACCTCCCACCACTGGCTGGCCAAATTCGTAAGCTGGAAGGTGGCACATCGGATCCTCAGATGTGGCTCAGTGATCCCTGGTGAGTCTAGGATCCTGGTAATCTGTCTCAGCCACTTCTTTGCAGCCAATGGATCAGGCTGTCCGGCGAATGTAGGAGGTCTCATCCTCTGGAGCGCCTTCATCACGAAGGTATCCTTAGTCTCGCCACCTGTAACCCGGGTCTCCTGCATGGCCCAAAAACACTCCTGTAATATGGCTGCCATATCTTTGGCACCGATGGTCTGCTCTACTTCCTCTACTGGAGCAAGTGCAGGAGCAGGAACAGGAGCAACAGTCTCCTCAACTGTACTATGAGCGGGTGCATCAACAGGAGCAACAGTCTCCTCTGTCGTGCTACGAGGAGGTGCAGCAGCTCGGGGCCTACCATGCTGGGGTGGGGCAGCAGTCCTAGGCCTACCTGCCTAGGTGGTCCGACTCTCGCAGGAACTCTCCGTGGCGGTATGAGTTTACAAGTCCAAGAAAGAAAATATTAACACCTCATTTCACATTAGACATAGGTATTTAAATGAATACTAAGCATGTACTTGTCAACAACTCACACTTCACAAGTAACATGTTATGACACTTGCCTAATCAACACTTATATAACTAACGTCAACCATCTCCCTCCATTGTTTACACTGAACAATTTACACCGAATTTTAACATAGCCTTTCGCAAGGAAGGAATTCATTTAAACAACAATATACGCATACTCTAGTCATGCTAGTGTCCAACTAGCCTACTAATACTCAACCCTAAGTGAATGCCATCCAAAATAATAAATCTCTCCATAAGAGAGTTTAACACCAAAATACCTCTATATCCGCTATCCAGTCCATATACAAAAGATCCCCACAAGTCTAAATTCTTATTTTAGCATTCTAAGATCTTATGTGTCTTTTAATTTATGGTTTACTACCTCACTGGCACTTGTTCATTTTAGGTTTTTATAATTCTTTCATTATTTCTTACTTTCATAACTAGGTGATAACCCTTCATGGATCACAACTCTTTTTGTTATTAGCTGATGGGGTGCCATCCATCAACTGTAACACAAGACTTGATACCAATCCAGTTTGTATAAATATCATAGTCATAGTACTATAACACATAAATATCGGGTACTAACCTAGCAAACACATATATATACGAGAACACAACCGACCATGTAGATAACTAGGTCCATAGCCTATCCCATAAATAACTAGGCATACGACCTACCGTATAGATCACTAAGTGCACAATCTATATCACAAATAACTTAAGGTCTAAACTTCTCCCACTGTCCTTAGGTATTCGAACCTATGCTCTGATACCACGTTGTCATGCCCCAAATTCTCGCAAACCCAGGGAGTGAGTTAAACGAAATGAGAAAAGAAAATAAAAGATAATTTAACAGATTTAATTAAACATGCATTCATTTCCTTCAACACAAAAACATGTAAGGTACATTCAAAATAACGTATTGTTCACATCAGTTAGGCTTAAGCCCTTACATCTCAAAACGTGCCTCAAGAGCCAAATACATTTCTAAACCCTTTTGCTTTCTCTTTGACAAGATCTCATCAAATCTCATGTACTAGGGGCGTCATCTGATGGGTTGGTCTCAACCCCAAGAAACTGTGCTCACAGTGTAACCGAACTAATCAATGAGTATGCAATCCCTTTTACTGTCCCCAACCAGAAGGTCTAGACTACCTTCTTCTTGTCTCTCGGTGTTCCTAAAATCATTTCGACACAACTCAGTCTATCTCTACTTGAATTATGCTATTCATCAAATTTTATGTTTTTATATCATGAGTTCCTATTTTACTAGAATAAACTCTACCATTGAATCCGGAACGTCGAACAAAGTCGATTTAGGCTTTTGCGGAATCCAATTCGGACATCTGCACTAAAAAGGGTAAAATGGTAATTTTTTCATTCTTGCCCCAGACCCTATCGTGGTCCTCAGAATATTCCAAATATCTTATATATAATTTTTCTAAGTCTTTTGGACTTCATTTGGTATCTGTTTTTGATCATTGGGACACATCGGTCATTTTTTATTTTATACGTTGACTGTTCTGGAATCTTAATCATGCTTAGAACAATTTATTAGATCAGATTGGCCTTTATTTGGCCTCTACTTTGCACTTACCATGCTTAAGGGCATTTTGGTCATTTTACGTTCTGTGAAATTCTGTCCCCGATTCGACATTTAATCATGTGTACAATTTCACGAGTATCTGGGCTTCTATCGGTATCAATTTCATCCCATTTGGACCTCATTTGGACTTCGTATAGCATCAGGGGCATTTTGGTAATTTTATATGTTGCATAGCTAAATTTTTGGGACCTCGGTTCACAAAATGGACCTCACTATTAGGTCCAGAATGTCCGACATAGTTAAATTGGACTATCTTTTATGTTTAATTAGCCCTAGGTATCGTTAGGGGTAGTACAGTCATTTACTATTTGCATGTCTTTATTTTTCGGAACTTACTCTCCCAAATCGGACTCCACAATTGAGTCCGGAATGCTCGAAATAGTAGAAATTCACTATTTACTTATTTAATTTGGGCTTCGTTTGACTTATTTAATGTCCAAGGGTAAAATAGTCATTTTACCCAATTAATAAAATAATTAAATAAATTATTTTATTATTTTTTAGGGGCTTATTTGAATTAATTCTTTAAAAATCTGGGCCAGAATAGAAATATTCAGAACAGTTGGGGTCAAAATGCAATTCACAAAAGTTCTGGTTTTTCTTTTAATTTCTAAACAATGAACCAAAGGGTTTATAAGTTGTAACCCTAGACCGGACCGGCAACATTGAGAACCTACCGGTTCACTGGACCATACAGAACCGGAATAACATATCTTAGATGCACGTCTTATCCATGTTTTAGGTTATCTTAAAACCTGATTCTAATTTATTATTTCGGCAACCAAACAGGCCCATTTTAGCTTTAAATTTTAAAACCTTTAAACCCAAAACGATGTCGTCCTACTTATACCGTTTATGAGACGGGTCGGGACCCGACCCGAACCCAAACCCGAAACTGACCCGAACCGAGTCTCCCACTGTTCATCTTCTTCCTCTCTTCTTCTCCCGTGTTGCCCTAATTCTTGTTTTCTTTTCTTTTTGATTTCGTGGGTTTTTAATCTTTCAATCTCTCTGTTTTTGGCCCCAAACTGTTTCTGGCACACAAGGGTAGGATTTGGCATTAGTTTCTTGGATCGGAATGGATCAAAACATAGGATTTCTACACTATCGCCATGGTCTGTAACAGGCTCAGTTTGAGCTTGTTTCTCCATCATTTTTTATGGTTCTGGTTCGGTTGGAATCCTCGGCCTAGTGGCTTCAAATCTACGTTCCAAGAATCAAGTTTGGAACTTGATTTCAAGATAACCGATTCTTGGACCGCGACTGCAAATGGGATTTCCTTCCCTATTTCTCCTCCAATTGAGATGATTCCAACGGATCTGGAATCCTTAAGAGATCTGATTTCAGTCCTAAATGAAACAGTGGAGTTCTGCTTCAGTCGATTCAGACCCAACTCTAAGGTGGTCATCTATGGAGGTTAGGTGTATGACCTTACTGTTTTGAGTCATCTAGGGTCCAATCTTACCCCTGTTTCTCACCCACAACATTTCAGTTACATGCTTGCAATTTATATGGCTTAAATATACTGAATCAGTGAGCAAAACTCAAAAAAAAAGAAATTTTGAGTTTATAGTGGTCTATACCTTCAATCGTGTCTCCTTCTCCTTTCTTATCTACTGTTTCAACTCCTGGACCTCCCAATGATTTTCTCAACTTCTTGAAAATGTTCACAGCCCTTCAAACTCTCTATCCTCTCTGATTTTTCCTATCTCACGCATACCTATATACATATATACAACTTCATTTAAAACCACTCACCTCACCCACGGTTTTCCCCTTCTTTCCTTCTCTTTTTTGACTCCCTCTTCTGCTTTCCTTCTTGTCTCACCTTTTCACTAATGTTGCTTGTGTTTTGTGTTGATATTTTGTATTATATATGTATATTATATCCACACACACTAGTACACACCTGCCCACACATACACTGCCACACGCAACCCACCTGCAGTCCCCCTCTTTCCCTCATTTTGTATATCTATTTAACACACACACACACACACACACATATATAAGCATTATTCAATACTATTCATGCACACACACATATATCCGCGTATACTTATACCTTAATCATACATCCATATATATCCATATATATACATGTATACCAATTTATAATAACATATACATACACTCATATTTAATAGACTATGCATCCATGCAACGTACACGTGCATAGGAATGTGTGCGTGCATGCATTACGAGACTGGGTTCCAGGTCGTTCGAGCGTCGCCCGATACTGACTGTCTAATTGACACCATTCACATTTCAAAATCATTCGGTACATATGAAATAATAATGTAGAGCTTTAACAGCTCGGGTTACAACTGGCATTACACTACTCGACCCGGTCTACCTCAATTCACGTGCCGTGTCCCGGGTCAGGGCATTTCAACTAGTACTTTACTGTTTTAAAAATGAAAAATTTATTCCACATTTTTAGGTTTTAATTTTTTACTCAAACTCAACAAGTTAGTCTCATTAAATTAAAACAAAATGAATTAGTACTTGTCTAATAGAATTATATAAAAATATTGTTAAAATTAAATAACTAATGAGATTAAATAGATAGAATTATATAAAAATATTATTAAAACTAAATAACTAATGAGATTAAACAATTGTGTAAAAGTGTTAATTGAATTAGGCTATTAAATATTTGAACAGATGCATGTTATTACTTATTATAATGTCAAAAATAATATTTGATTGTTTAAATAAACTATTATTAAGTGTTTAAATATAACTATTCAAAAAAAAGAAATACTTAAAGTGTATAAAATCTTTACTACTTAATAGTAAATTGTGTTTAACAATGTATTATATTAATATAAATAGTTAAAATATAAATAAATATGTATTCATTAAAAATAAAAAACAAATCATTATATATATATATATATATATATTGATATACCATAAAACAACAGACTAGCCACCATATGACACGTATGACTACAGAGCTGTTAAAGTTCAGCCATCTAGAGCTCTCAAAGCAAAAGCCCGCATGACCCTCAATCTCACCTTCAGCTCAGAAATTCCACACAAGGAGATTCAGAGCTCGTCACCACCTTAAGTACTCTACCGAGCTAAGGATAAGGAAACAGTCTTCAACAAGAAAACTGCCACCTATGGATATCTCTCAAGCGCAGTATTCAATGTGGTAACTGTCAATCTCCGATGATCAAATCCCTATATTCATGGCTCCAAATCCTAATCAACTTGAGAAACCCACAGCATATAAATAAAACCCTAAGGTACGTCGTTACATTTATGC
The DNA here is from genome assembly GCA_008638375.1 of Nyssa sinensis. Classification (NCBI taxonomy): domain Eukaryota; kingdom Viridiplantae; phylum Streptophyta; class Magnoliopsida; order Cornales; family Nyssaceae; genus Nyssa; species Nyssa sinensis. The sequence continues at coordinate 22,277,390 of CM018045.1, read as the reverse complement.
TGATTCTTTTTCATTCAATTAAAGTATTTCAATACAGTTTATTGACTTAATCATTGGAGCGACTACCACTGGAGCCAACCTGGTGGCCCTCAGATCTTTCTCTTTGAGTGTTCGACGGGCGTAGGAGATTGGAGCCCATTGATAAAAAAAGTACAGCATCAGTTTGGTGCCGTCTGTGGGAACAACAGTTGTTTTTCATCAAAAGTTCCTCTCTTTACAAGCGAACTCATAGTCCTTCTTACCGGAGGACCATGGCTCCTAATCTCTGTCCAAGGAAGAACGCTCAAAATCCTCCAAACCGGTCTCCCGCCAGAAGAGGAATGCGACAATCATCTTATCCCATGCAGCAACAACTAAACCAAGTTAAGCGGCAGAATGAGCTAATGCAGGAACAGCTCCTCGCCATCTCCGAAACTCTGGCGATGTTTACCCAGAACCACGGTACCCGTCCTTTAAATCCACTCGTCAATATGGTTAACCCAAGGACACAGCCTCCTACCACCACCACAGGCAAAAATCAACCGGTGTACCCTTAAGGTACCACCCACGCTGGCGGAGACCCCCAACCATCGGCAACCACAGACAGGAGGATACCAGCCTTTATTCCAAATGTCCACTACCGGAGCACCACAAGGGTCCTGACCTTGGTGGCTTCAGAGGCAAATCTAGTGTCGCAAAAGTTTCAACCTCAAACGGCTCCAATTCTTCTAACTCAAGAGGACCGAAGTCGTCTTCTGTCTATGGACCGGGGTCGCCCCATCCACGCGGGTACCAAAGCCACAAGGTAGGATCCGCAACAACCATAACCACCTAGGGACCCACCGAGGGCTGAAGAGGTCGCAAACTCTATGGACCACATCGTTGCTGTGAGAAGAGCTCACATCCCTCCCGAGTAGGACAAGCTAGACAGGCTGCTCGGAAGGCTTTCCACACCATTCACCCTCGCTATCATGGCCGAAGAGCAGCCAAAGAAATTTTTTGTCCCTAAGTTCACTCTCTACGATGGAACTGGCGACCCAGGGGACCACCTCTCTCATTATCAACACACCATGGCATTACATGGGGCCACTGATGCCTTCATGTGCCGAACATTCGTCACTAGCCTCAAAGGGACAGCTCTAAAGTAGTTCCACCACCTCCCCCGAGCTTAGTCACCAGCTTCTACGAGCTCGATAAATGATTCCTAGACTGATTCATGACAAACAGAAGGCTGAGAAAGGGCCCAGAATTCTTGCTAAACATAAAGCAGACCAAAGGGGAATCTCTCAGGGAATACATCACGCGTTTTAACGCCGAGCTCACTGAGATCATAGATTGCAATCCAAGCTTCCTGGTTGCCGCCCTAACTTCTGGCCTTACGTTGGGGGGTTTCCGGGATTCTCTAAAAAAGAACCCTCCTGTCAATATGGCCGTTCTCATGGAATGTGCTAGGAAATACATAAATTTAGAGGAAGCAAAAAACACGTTGTCACGACCCAAAACCCACCCTGTGCTGATCTCATATTGCGACCACCACCCTTAGGCCCGGGGACCCTAGGGCGAAGGCTCACATGAGCAGCGGTATCAAACAGGAGTGCGACCTGCGTTTGCGGGAGCGTGAAAAACTTTTTCTTTTCTTTTCTTGTTTTAAATTTACGCACATCTGTCCGGTACTGCCGCCATTCATAATGATACACATGATTATACATTCAGAGTATAATAAAAATTCTGAAGACTTTATAACTAATACATGTTTGATTGACCCGTGGGACTTATACATAACAGTGTGTTGTTTTGCTAATAAAAAAGTTCATAGTACTTAATAAAAGAACTATTTAAACATTTTTTCCAAAAACGGCTAGACTAATCATCATCGTCCTCAAAATCAAGACTGTCGTCAATCACCTGAAATGGGGGGATCGGATAAAAATTCGATAAGCTAATCTAAGCTTCTAAGTAATTCCAGTATTCGTCATGGGGTTTCAATTGGCAGTGGTTTATCACATGAGAGGTTATAAAATAATCACTACCAATTGCTCATATACTTTAAACATAGAATATATGCATTCCTTAAAACATATAGCTTTGAAACAATTTAAGTATTCAAGCTAAACTTATACATATGTACTTTAAAATATGTAAGTATGCATGATAAAAATAAGGGTAAAACCTGCTTCCATTTCCAACATAACGTCTTATCACTTTCAGTAGTGGAATCCATTTCAAACCAGAATCCTATTTTACTTTACGTGGAGATATCTCATATGCCTGGGGGATTAAATCCAGCTACCTGGCATTTTTCATATCGTGGTTGAGTTTCGAAGAATCTCAACAAAATTCGTGGTGCTTATGCACAGCTTTTCTTGCATTGAAATAGACTTATCACATGACTTTTCCACATAGATGCTTTTCTGAGCATTTAAAACATAACGTTCATGATTTCATGATAAAATCTTCAAATACTTGAAATGTGTAAATTCAGAATACTTACAAGATTTTGGCATTTTAACTTTAGACATGCTGAATATAATTTAAGAAAACTGTAGTAGAAACCATTCACTGAGCATGTCATGATAGGGTTTAAAAGAACAGAATTAGTTTAAAACTGAAATCACGTAAATATTGAATTTGGAAATCAAACACTTCATATCTTTTGAACTTAAAAATTCTTCAAATTCATTCAAATCTCCACTTCAAATATAGGGTTACTCACCTTATACTTCCGGGTTGGCTCTACTGAGGTGCCTTCCCTTTGCCTTTTCTTAACCTAAAACAATTTATGAAAATTTCATAAATTTCACATGCATTTAAATCAACTAGTGATCTTAGTTTATCCTTAGACTACGTAAGCCTATTTTAATGATAGGTTTTATTTCTAAAATCTGCCTATCCCATAGTGGTTTATAGTTGTATTACACATCTATTCACATTATGGCTTTATTATAATAAGCATTTCACTTAAGGTTTCAGTGTTTTCTCATTCCTCTTCTTCTTCCTTCAGTTTTGCTTCAGCAAGTTTCCTTGCTGCGGCTTCCTTCATAAGTCATCCCATTGGGACGATAGGAGCTCTATAGATAAAGGGCCTGACCGAGACAATCTCACTCGTTTTGGCAATCCTTATCTTTCTTTGTACTACTTTGCTCTCCTATAAAAGCTCTTCCATGAAAGCTTTCTGCTTATCCATGATAATTTCTACCTAAAACATAATTTATGTGTTAGAAATTAAGCTTCATTTCAATTTATCACTCTTCTAGTAGCTCCATTAATTTTAAATTTTATTTATTTACTTCACATGTTACGTGTCGTGTCTTTTAGTATTTTGTCACGAAATACGAACATTATTACTTAATTTAGTACGTAGGGCAACGTTCTAGTTTATAGTTACTTGACTTATGCTATTCATCAAATTTTATGTCTCTTTATTTTAAACACTTCTGTTGGTCAATTAGACTCTACCATTGAGTCCGGAACATCGAAGAAAGTCAATTTAGGCTTTCGCGGAATTCCGTTTGGATTTGGTAGCAGTAGGGGTATTTTGGTCTTTTAGCATTTTTACGGGTTTTTAATTTTTTGGGACCTCGTCTCGTGACCCGGACCTCACCATTGGACTCAGGGGGTCCGAGATAGTAAGAATACACTAATAACTTGTCAAATTTGGACAACGGGCCATTTTGTCATTATTTAATTCAATTAATTTATTTATTTTTATTTAATGGAAATTATACATTATATATATATATATATTTTCGTGCAAATATTTGGCACGGGATTGTCCTGTCCAAATTGGTTTACACACTTGGTTTCATCCCTTTGGTCCCATGTTCGAGTCCCAAGGTGCGCAGCACCCTTTTATTTTCTTTATTTTCTTTATATATAATATATACATATTCGTGCCTATTTACATCACACACGCATGCACGTCCAAGTGGAAAGGAAAGGGGGTTTCATGGGGGAGGTCTTCCGTTCGAGTCTCTGGGGCTTCAGCCCCTTTATTTTTTTAAATTTTCCTTGGCCAAACAGCATATAAGGCCTTTAAACCTAGATAAGATATCCTATCTTTGTGTGGGTTATAAATTGGGGTCCAAACCGTGTAGCCAAACAGGATGAATCAGGGTTTTAAACCCTTAAGCCAAATGCTGTCGTTTCATTTATGCGGTGTCCCTTCCCTTTCATAACACGTGTCCGAGTCAACACGCTTAAGTCGAATCGAGTTGGCGAATTGACTCATCGTCTTCTTCATCACCTAATCACTGTTGACCTAATTTCTAGTTTCCTTTCTCTTTAATTTCGTAAACTTGGTTCAATGATTTCTTACTGTTTTTACTTCTATTCATTCCTGAGACAATAAGGATCATTTTGACATTCGTTTGAGAGTTTAAATAGAGCTCAACAGTTGGTTTCAAGATTTACTTCCCTTACGGTTTCTTGGTTGGTAAATGGCCATTTCTCCATGAAAGTTCATGGGGTTTGGCTTATTTTGCTCCCCTGGTCATCGAGGTTCATTTTTCATTACTCAGTGTTAGTTTAAACGTAGGGTTGAAAGGTTGGGTTTTAAACCCGAAACCTGCAACAACAATTTTTAGGGCCTTTACTTGGTCTTCTTGATTGCGTACTAGGGTTTTTAACACCCTCTAGGGATCTAGTTGAGGTCTTAATACACCAAACATGGTTTGGCTCACATGACTTCAAACCTGTTTCAAGCAAGGTCCATTCATGGCTGTCATTCTTGGGTTTGGTGTTTTAGATCGTTTTCAAGATTCAATCTCATGCTTGAATAAGTTTAAACATATTCTAAACATCAAATTTACATAACACAGCCTAAATTTCTTACACATGCAAAATTTTTTAGAGAGAGAAAATACAGGTTATGTCTTCTCTCACCTTTTTCTCTTGATTTCCTTCTCCTCTTTCCTTCTGGATTCTTTCTTCCTCCTTCTTGCTTCCTTTTCTTTTGGTTTCTTTCTTAAGGAGCAAGCATGCAGTGCATGCACTTGCTCTTATAACCGTTCCCACCGCCCTCTCTCTCTCTTCCACTCTCTCTCTGTTTCTACACGACCTCAGCCTCCATCTTTCACTTCTCATCAATTTTCTTACACCCATTTAATTTTGCTTTTTCCACTTTCAGCTTTTCATTTAATTTTTCATGATATTTTGTATATAATATACATATAATAATAACACACACACACTAATACACTTGAACACACACACATACATCAGCTGACACTCTCTCACACTATCACACAATTCTGCACACACACACACACACACATATATATATATTTGCTTCCATGTGTATATACATATATATATATTCCTTAAATCATATACACTAAACACACACTTGGTGTGTGTATGTACTTATTATAATATACATATTATAATTATATGTACATACATACTATACACATAATATAATGCATATAGATACATAATTAAATTTGGTACCCTTTAATCCTCGGTTTATTTGCAGTTAATTTTTAACTATGGCTCGTTACCTCGTAAAACGTGTCACATTACTCGACATTTGGGTCAGGGTATTACATTCGTCCTAGAAGATTAAGGAGTAAGCCCAAAAGGATGAGCAGAAGAAAGACTCAAGTGCTACCAAGAAGAGAGTGAGGAGCCCTGACAAAAGAACAGCATCTAGAGCTCTAGGCAATACTGGTCCCAGAGGGTTTGTAACTTTTACTCTCCTAATGCCTCCTTGACTCACATATTTCGGCAGGTCCGAGCACTTGAAAACCTGAAATGGCCAGAGTCGTTAAGGAGCAACCCCAACAACAAGGACCACAACAAGTATTGTGACTTATATAAAGACCATAGGCATACGACCAACGGGTTTATAGCCCTAAAACATGAGATCAAGCAACTCATAAGAAGAGGGTGACTGGCAGAGTTCGTCTGCCAGGACGGGAGATAGAACTCCCGAAATGATAGACCTTTGCCGAGAAGGCAGGAGCAGAGACCGGAGTAGAGGAATGAGCCCCAGCAACATAACAATCAAGTTATCTTCGTCCTTCATGCGGACACCCCGACCGCAAAGACGTCTAACAGGGCAAGAAAGTGTTATGCTCGGGAGGCCAGAACTGCTCCCTGCTTGCTCCAGGTCTCTGCTTTCAAGAAGAGGCTAAGGCCACTACCTGAGATCCGGTTCACAGAGCAAGACCTTGAAGGGGTACACAGCCCTCATACTGATGCCCTTGTCATCTCTTTCAAAATAGCCAATTTTGAGATTCGAAGAGTTTTAGTGGATACAGGGAGCTCTGCAAATGTGTTATTCTACGAGCCCCTCAGACAGATGAAGCTCGGCCCCAATGACGTCAAGTCCACTGTCGCCATAAATTGATGACGGATCCTAACCACCTTTCAGTCAGGTAGAAGAGGAGGACGCTTACCCGAGAGCGTCATCACATCATCAATGAGGAAGTCCAAAAGTTACTGGAGGCCAAAATGATACAAGAGGTATTTTACCCAAAGTGGCTTGCCAATACAGTTCTGGTCAAAAAGAAAAATGGCAAGTGGAGAGTCTGTGTTGATTATACAGATGTAATACCCTGACCCGGGTTAGCATGTATACCGAGGTAAGTTGGGTCGGGTAGCGTACTATTAGTTGTAACCCAAGATGTTTAAACTCTATATTTTGATGAATACCGATTTGTGACTCGGGCCATGTCTAGTGACCCGGAACCCAGCCTTGTAATGCGTACACACATGCAGTTCCATGCATGTATGCATGCATACGTATACACATGCATTATATCTAAAATAAGGTGCATGTGTGCAATTACGAATTGAGAAAATATATGTAAATAATATATATACGTATAATTATGTACATACGTGTGTATAAAAATGGTATAGTATATATATATATATGTATATATGTAAGTATATATATATATATGTACATGCAAAATTATAAAGAAATAAAACAAAAGAAAGAAAAGGGGGAAGCAAGTGGGCTGCCAAGGACAACCGTGAGTGTGTGAGTTAGGTGAGGGAATATATATGTATATTATTATGAATATGCATATATATATATATATTCATAAAGTAATATGACTCCACCAACCCTAACCTAATAGGTATAGTGGAGTAAGGTGCAAATCGGAAGAGGTATGGGAGGAGGTATGGCTGTGACAAGATCAGTGGAGTGAGATTTGGGGCAAGAAATATATTTTATATATTATATAAAAGTGTATATACACATCCTTGTGTGGGAGTGAGGAAATCAGATAGAGAAAAGCCCCAAGGAAATTCGAGTGAGTCAAGAGAGAACTCAGAGAACTTTTGGTGGAATCGGAAGAAGGAACGGAAGGGAAGAGACCCACAAAACCGAGGAAACCAAAAGTATAGGTAAGAAGTTTGTTTCTGTTTCATAATTTTATAGCGTGATTCATTTAGATCTAAACCTAGGGTCTTAAAGAGTATGACATAAGGTTTCAAACGCAACAAGAACCAAGAAAAACTATGAAGAATTGAGGGAGAAAACCCTAGTTGCAGGTAAGAGGAATAATTCGGATTTCTTGCATTTCATGATTAAAACGTTGCTTAAACCACTTAGGAGTGATTGTGAGACGTGCAGAAAGATAATAGAAAGAAATTAGAGTAAAAACGATGAAGAAATCATAGAGAACTTGAGAAGTTTCAGTCACCGGAAACTGGGAAAAATAATGATCAAAACCATAGCTTTCTTAGGTTTAAAACTGTCCAAATGACGGCTTAAAACGGTGGGATTGATTTGGCATGAAAAGATCTGAAAAATAGTAAAAATTAGACGTGAAAATTGTAAAAAACAGTGGCTAGGGTTACTGTTCCAGTGACCATGGCCGAAAAAATGATCGGGGAAGATGACCGGAATGTCGGGGGCATTTCGGGTTAAAACAGAACCGGGTCTGGGTTCGGATCGGGTCGGGTCGGGACCCGACCGAAAATAAAAAGGGCAGTGAAACTGTGACGTTTTGTAATTGGTTTTTAAAATAGATTTTGGGTGTTTGGTAACAGGGATAGTAAATTGAAATTAAGTTAAGGATTTATCCAATCCGTGGATAGGAAAAGAGGGTTGGTTATTAGATTCCGGTTATCTGAATTTAACTGAACCGTTTGGTTCAGTGAGAGGTCAAGCCGGTTTAGGGTTTCTGGTTGTGAACCAACTGGTTCAAATCGCAACTCTGAGAAATTGTGAACCGACCCCAAATGTTTTAGGAAATGTCACTGTGGCCCAAATAGAAAAATTAATAAAATATTTAGTTTTACAAAAATACCCCTATTTCAAATATGGGTCAAACGAAGTCCAAACGATGCAAATGAATAGTCAAAATTTATTATCTCGAACGTTCTAAGTCCAATGGTAAGGTCCGTTTCACAAGATGGGGTCCTAAAGGATAAAATACCATAAAAGTGCAAAATGACCATTTTGCCCTTTTTAGTACAAAAGTCCAAATGGAATTCCGCGAAAGCCTAAACCGACTTTCTTCGGCATTCCGGACTTAATGGTAAGGTCTAAATTAGTATTAGAAATACTTATGATAGCAAGGCATAAAATTTGTTGAATAGCATTTATTCTGAAACGTATTACTGATATATAGGAAACTCGATCAGGAAAGGGCAAACTCACGGGATACTGATTTAAGAACGCACAGTTAGAGGTAAGTAAATTCCCTTTCTCTTCCATGTGGTGTTTCCAAAGCCAAGTTTATTCTTTACTGCCAAACTTGCACTCTTGAAAGTACTTCATGTTATTGCTATCCACAATGTGATATTGTTCTATCTTGTAGACTTTGATTGACTGTTGTATCATTACTTTCATATTGAACCGTGCCTGGAAAGGCCTACTGTTATGTCTCTATTGAATATATGATATTCCATTTTATACTTCTATGGAATCACGAAATGATCATGACGTGTTATGAATACCGGATTTGTGCTCAGTCACAATATCCATCCGACGCTTTCTGACTTGATTGGAGACCTAAGGGTCAAGTACATGAACGGACAGGTGGCAGGAATGAATTCCTCGAAGGCTTTCCACCGGCAATTCCACTGGCATTTTCACTGCATTCCCATTGGCATTTCATTTACATTTGCATTGGCATTCTACTTGAGAACATAGTAAATGCATCTCTTAAGGATTGATATGATTACGTTATTGAATGGCATTATTCCTTATGACTTATCTTACACTGAGAGGACACTCTTCATTGAATTGATTGTGATCGGTTTATTGTGGCAGTACATTCTTGTTATGTTATCATTGAGAGATTCAAGTTGATGTTATTTCCATTACTCCTGATTGTACATTGTGACTTATTATTCATTGGCCTTCATGGCAACTATTCTCATTGGCTATCACAGCATCTCTTTCCGTATGATTGGCTATCACAATCTTATTCATGGAATTGTATCTCACCGATACCAGTGTCGGAGATCAGTTTTTACTTGCTGAGCTTTCATAGCTCATTCCACCCTACTTACCCCTATTTCAGGTCATGATGCTGCAGGACCCCAGTAGGAGTCTGAAAGCATAGGAGGACATTTTGAGGAACTGTACCATTCTATGTTTTAGTTCCCCCATGTATTCACCACCCACAGGTGTTGGTTACGTTTGGTTCTTATTTTGTTTATTGTAGAACCATATTATGTATTGATATTGAATAGACTTCCGCTGACATTGTGTACTGAAAGACTTCCGCTGATTATGATCATTGATAAGACTTTCGCTGTTATTGTTTTAAGATTTTAGTACTTTGCATATTAGTACTATGATACAGGACTGGAAAAAGTAAGGACGGCCTTAGGGTCAGCCTCGCGACATGAGATCCGCATAGGGTGGGTTTCGTGTCGTGACAACAGACCTCAACAAGGCTTGTCCCAAAGACAGCTTTCCTCTCCCAAGAATTGACCAGCTAGTCGACGCAACAACAGGGCATGAACTTATGAGCTTCATGGATGCCTACTCTAGATATAACCAGATCCAGATGTACCCACCAGACCAGGAAAAGACAGCATTGATTACCGAATGAGTGATGCCGTTCAAACTGAAAAATGCTGGGGCAACATATCAACATCTGGTTAACAAGATGTTCAGTCCTTTGATCAGCAGTACAATGGAGGTTTATATAAATGACATGTTGGTCAAGAGCCTGCAGAAGAGCAGCCACCTCCAGCACTTAGGTCAGACATTTGACATCCTGAAGCAACACAAGATGAAGCTGAATCCCTTGAAGTGCACCTTTGGGGTGACCAAGGGAAAGTTCTTGGGGTATATTGTCTCTCAGAGAGGTATTGAAGCAGATCCTACTCAGATCAAAGCCTTGATTGAGTTGGAATCACCAAAGACCAAGAAAGACATTCAGGCTCTGAATGCGAGAGTTGCGGCTTTGAGTAGATTCATCTCCAAATCTACAGATCCCTGCCTACCGTTCTTCAAAGCCTTGAAGGGTAATAGAGCCTTACAATGGTCTAAAGAATGTGAAAAGGCCTTTCAAGAGCTTAAGGAATACTTGGCTTCAACCGAGCTCCTATCCAAACCGATTCAAAGGGAGAAACTGCTCCTCTATCTCGCAATATTAGAAAATGCATTTAGTTCTGCTCTGATCGGACAGGACAAGGGCATCTAGAAACCCATATTCTACATGAGCAAAGCACTGGTAGATGCAGAAAAAAGATACCCCGAGATTGAAAAGTTAGCTTTCGCCCTAATAATTTCTGTGCGGAAGCTCCGACCCTACTTCCAAGCACATCCTATAGAAATTCCAACAGCATATCCACTAAAGTCAGTCCTAAGGAAGCTTGAAGTTTTGGGATGACTAGTCAAATAGTATATGGAATTAGGGGAATTTGACATATCCTATGTTCCACGGACCTCTATTAAAAGGCAGGCCTTGGCAAATTTTGTTGCTGAGTTCACCGCAGCGCTGCACGACAAGGCGCAAAACTGTAAAAGCTCAGTTACATGGCAGCTCTACACTGACGGATCATCCACAGATTGAGGATCTGGCGTCGGTTTGGTGCTACCATCCCTTGACGGGCTAGTATCAGAAAAAGCAATAAGTTTTGGATTCAGAGCCTCCAACAATAAAGCCGAGTATGAAGCCCTCATTCTTGGAATAAAGTTGGCCCTAGAATGCGAGGCCCAAAACCTCAAAGTCTTCTCTGACTCCCAACTTGTAGTATGCCAAGTTCTGGGAGAATTTTTCATCAAAGATGACAGAATGCTTCAGTACTCAGAGCTAGTCAATTCAATAAGGCGCTCCTTCCATGAATTCACTATACAAAAAATCAAAAGGGGTCAGAACACAAGGGCCGACGCTCTAGCAAACATGGCTTCTCATTTTAGGGCAGAAGGAGATTCCACCGTAAAGATCTTTCACTAGCCAAGGCTAAGCATAAAAGAGGCTCAAGTTGCCCAGATTACCGAACAGGCCCAAAACTGGATGACACCAATCCTCTAATACATTGAAGAATGGCTCCTTCCAGAGGACAAGAATAAGGCCAGAAGGATCCAGATCAGGGCAGCTCGGTACCTGGTTATAAACGGAAATCTCTATCGCAAATCCTACTCCCAGCCCTTGCTGCGGTGCTTGGCTCCAGAAGAGTCACAATATGTTCTGGCCGAAATTCATGAAAGGATTTGTGGCAACCACAATGGTGGCAGAACCTTAGCCCATCGTGCTCTCACACAAGGCTACTATTGGCTTAACATGTTGAAACATGCCAAGGAATATGTTCGGAAGTGTGACAAGTGTCAACGGTTTGCTCCGTATCAGCACCAACCCCACTATAAGCTTATCCCTATAGCCAACCCATGGCCTTTTGCTCAATGGGGTATGGACATTGTGGGGCCACTGTCAAAGGCCACCCCAAATAGGAGATTTCTCTTGGTTGCCATTGACTATTTCTCCAAATGGGCAAAGGCTGAGCCCCTGACACATATCACAGAGGCAGAAATAAAAAGCTTTACCTGGAAGAACATTGTCTATAGGTTCGGCATACCACGTGTCATCATTACAGACAATGGTACACAGTTTGTAGGAAAAGTTTTCAAAAAGTTCTGCCAAGATCTGCACATAAGTCATCATTCCGCTTCCCCATGACACCCACAAGCCAACGGTCAAGCAAAAGACACCAACCGAACAATCCTTGATGCTCTGAAGAAAAGGTTGGAGGATGCCAAGGGAAAATGGGTTGAAGAACTACCTGGTATGCTCTGGGCCTACAAGACCACAAGGAGAACACCGACCTCTGAGACTCCATTCTCACTTGTCTGTGGCTCAGAGGCAATAATTCTTGTTAAAATCGGTAGGCCTACACTGAGGACAAAAAACTTTATTCCGGAAACCAATGATCTACAACTAGCAGAGAACCTGGACCTCCTTGAAGAAAAAGCGTGACCAAGCCAGAATCAGAACCGAGACATACCAGCACAGGATGGCCAACCATTCTAAACGAGGGTTAAAGCCCTTCAGCTTTCAAGTTGGAGACCTCATTTGTAATACCCCGACCCGAGAATGTTGGATCATAGGGCACACATTACGAGGCGAAGAAAAATTTGTGTAAAGATGTCTACACTTAAGAAAAATAATTAATTAATTTAAAATAATTAATTAATTAAGTTTATGAAATTGATTATAAATTAAATAAAATAGAAAATACACACATAAAAGTGTATTATGTGACCAAGCATGTGTAAGTATTTATATATGTATAATTATATATATATATATACATGTAATACTTGGATATAGGAAAAAAATAAAATAAATATAATATATATTTATATACATGGGATGGTTGTGTGTATGATGATATATATATATATATATATATATACATGGGGGACATTGAATTAAAGTGAAGTATGGAGATGATGTACAAAATATGTATATTATATGCTAGTAGGTGAATAGGCATGGTGAGGTATGGCCCAAATTCAGAAAGGTGATGGGTATGGTTGTTGATGAGATAGGGGGTAAGTGAGGGAAATGTGGCAGCCATCAAATCTCTTACACATATATACATATATGATGTATACACACCCATGAGACACGGATAGAGAGAGAGAGAGAGAGAGAGAGTTCTGGAAGGAAGAAGAAGAAGGCTGAAACAAGGAGAGAAATTGGAAACCGGGGAGGGAGAAAGAGATTGGAAACAGTCCGCTTAAACAAGTATATTTCCAACCGAAATTAAATTCGATTTCGTTCATATTTTAGCATGAAAACATAGGGTCTTAATCTATGTAGAATGAGCTTTATTTTGCAAGAAAAATGGTTAAAAATCATGGAAAATCGAGGGAGAAAACGGGGATTACAAGGGGGTAGAAAATTTTACTGAAATGCAATACCCAAAATGATGAAACCGAATCAAGCTTTGCCAAACTGTGTTTGGTGTATAGGGACTTCAAGTAGACATCATAAGCATACCAAAAGCATAAAACTGCGACCTTAAAATTGTAGGAATGGATACAAAAACACGAGTTGCAGGTTTTGGTTTTAAAAACCAAACTCTAGAACTGACACGGAAACTAGGTTTAAGAAATGAGGAATGAAACCTCCTCGAAAATGAATCATGACAGAACAGACCTCAGTGATTTTGGCTCAAATATGAGCATATATGAAGGAGTTGCAAGTTGAGTTATCAACTCTCTGCCCGAATCCATGAGTTAGATTTGAACTCCAAAATGAATGCTAAACTATTCCTTAATGCTTTAGAAACAATTTGAAATGAAAACAGGGGGGAATGATCGAACAAATTTACACAAAATTGAAGCTTTTAAGCTTTGAAAATTAGGGCAACAGTAAGGGTTGAATGAAGAAGGTGACAGTGAGTCAACTCGGTTTTAAAACCGAGTTGGATGGGTTGACTCGGGACACGTGTTAAAAGACGGAAGGGCCACCGTATTAAGTGGGACGACGCCGTTTTGAGTTATGTTTTAAAATATAAAACATTAGGGCTGACATCATCATGATATCAACATCACGCAATGAACCGTGTAAACCGGATCGGTTCACTTAAAATTGAACTGAACCAACTGGTTCAGACCAGATCTTTGGATATTTATACTTTGACCCCCAACTATTCTACGGATTTACACTGTGGCCCAATTTATGGAAAAATTATACAAATATGCCCCTGGAAAAAATAATAAAATAATTTATTAAATTAACTTATTAAATAAGTGAAATTACTAAATTACCCTTGAGTCACAAATAAGTCCAACAAAGTCCAAATTAAACATATGAATAGTGTATCCTTACTATTTCGGATATTCGGAAACTGATGGTAGGGTCCGTTTTACGAGACGGGACCCAAAAAATAAAAACACTTAAAGGGGTAAATGACCAAAATACCCCTTATCCAAAATTAACAAGTTATTAGTGTAATCTTACTATCTCGGACCTTCTGAGTCCAATGGTGAGGTCCACGACATGAGATGAGGTCCTGAACATAAAGGCACGTAAAGGGGTAAAATGACCAAATTACCCCTAGTACCTCAAGAGCCAAATTAAAACCAGGAAAAGTTTAAACTGACTTTCTTTGACATCCCGGACTCAAAAATGGAGTCCAAATTACGAAACGAAGTATAGAAAAATGAGACGCGTAAAATAGTAAATGACCATTTTGTCCTTTGTCATACAAAAGTCCAAATTAAATTCTTGGAAAGCCTAAACTGACTTTCTTTGACACTCCGGACTTAATGGTAGAGTCTATTCGACCAAAAGAAATGTCTAAATAAAAAGACATAAAATTTGATGAATAGCATCTATTAGATGACTATGAACTGAAATATTGGCAAAGAACTAAACTGAGACAAGTACGAGAAAGGAAATACGAAAAGACACGACACGTAAACATGTCAAATAAATAACTTTAATTCAAAGTTAATGGAGCTACCAGAAGAGTATAAATGGAAATAAATTAAATTTCTAACACATTAGATTGTGTCATAGGTTAAGAATACGAGTTAAGTTAAGTGCATATGAATTATGAGATCGTTGTAGGATCTAATACGAGCTAAGCATAAGTAAGCAACAACAATAGGTATTATTATGGTGAATGTGAAGTTAATGAGGTTATTATGAACTATCTTAGGAATTTCAGCGGAAGTGGGAAAGCGTGTTTTTAGCACTAACCCTACGGACCGAGGTGAGTAACCCTACATTCGAAGTGGAGATTTAAATACATGAATTTCAAAGAAGTTTTGAGCTCAAGTCATGAAAAGTATTTGAATATCGAATTCAGTTTTCATACGCCTTCTATTTTAAATTATTCTGTTCAGATATCAGATTTACTTACAGTTTCCTTTAAATATGCCTTAGCATGTTTGAGTTTTAAATTGCAAAATCTCTGAGATATATTCTGAATTTGTATATTCTGAGAATTGAAAGTTCTATTATGAAGTTATATACTTTATGTTTGAATTCTCTTAAATAGTATTTCTGAGAAGTCATGAGATAAAAGTAGTTTCTTGAAATACAAGATAACTGTGCATAAGCACGAGACAGGGTATTGGGGTTCACAAGGGCCTCCATTATCCTGTGGAGCCGATAAGCTTTGGGGTTCTACGGAATTCAATTGATTGTCAAATTCCTGGTAGCAGGATCTAATCCCACAGGTAATGAGATATCTCCACGTATGAGTAAAACGGAAGTCTGGTTCGAAACAGATTCCAAAAGTTAAAGTGAGAAGAAGAGATATTTGAAAATAAAATCAGATTTTAATCTTCATTTTCAAATTTACATGTTTGAGTTTATATACTCTATTTAAAGAAGTACACATTGTTAGCTTGAATACTTTACATGTTTCAGAGCTATGAGTTTTATAGGATGCATTTATTTTGTATTCAGAGTTACAAGTTTTATATGAAAAAGCATATGTTAGCTTGAATATTTTAAATGTTTCAAAGCTATGAGTTTTATGAATGCATATATTCTGTATTCAAAAGATACGAACAATTGACAGTGATGGATTTATAAACCTTTATGAGCTAAAACCACTGTTGATTGAAACCCCATGACGAATGTTGGAATTTCTCACAAGCTTATATTAGCTTACCCGGACTTTGTTCGGACCCCCCTTTTAGGTGACTGATGATGGCTGAGATGGAAGATGGTGACTTGACTAGCTTTTGGAGACAAGTACTTAGATAGTTTTTTTTTTGTTAGTTAGAAGACTCTACAAGCTTTAATAGTGTTTTGTACTAAAACAATATAATGTAATGTGTATAACCCTACGGGGTAACTAATGTAGATGGTTATGTAATATAAGTCTGTAATATTTTAGTTATACTTTGATTGTGTAACCATGTATACCATGTATAGAGCAGCAGTACCGGACGGATGTGCGTAAATTAAAAATAAGAAAAGAAAAGAAAAAGAAAAATGTTTTTCACGCTTTCGCAAAACCACATGTATCACGTCCATCCGATACCACTGCTCACGAGAGCCTTGCCCGAGGCCCTCGGGCCGAAGGGCGGTGATCGCGATCCAAGATTCGCAGAGGGTGGGTTTCGGGTCGTGACATCATCCTAAGAAAAGTGTTTCAAAACACCAAGGATCCTACCATGAGGAACCTATCACCGAACTGGGAAGGCCCTTGCCGAGTAATGAAAATTGTCAGACCGAGCACATACTGGTTGGAAGACATATCTAGGAAACCTGTACCTAGGCCGTGGAATGTAGAATACCTATGGAAGTATTATCAATAAAGAATTTTCCTTTTCTTCATCTCCACCAAGCACACTTATCTTAATGTACAGACCCCTAAAAACCTTGTAGCCCATGCAAGTGTTACAGGTCTGGTTCATATTAATGTACAGACCCCTAAAAACCTTGCAGCCCATGTAAGTGTTACAGGTCTGGTCGATCTTAATGTACAGACCCATAAAAACCTTGCAACCCATGCAAGTGTTACAGGTCTAGTTCATCTTAATGTACAAACCCTTAAAAACCTTGCAGCCCATACAATTGTTACAAGTCTAGTCCATCTTAATGTACAGACCCCTAAAAACCTTGCAGCCCATGCAAGTGTTACAGGTCTGGTCCATCTTAATGTACAGACCCCTAAAAACCTTGCAGCCCATGCAAGTGTTACAGGTCTGGTCCATCTTAATGTACAAACCCCTAAAAACCTTGCAACCCATGCAAGTATTACAGGTCTGGTCCATCTTAATGTACAGAACCCTAAAAACCTTGCAGCCTATGCAAGTATTACAAGTCTGGTCCATCTTAATGTACAGACCCCTAAAAACCTTGCAGCCCATGTAAGTGTTACAAGTCTGGTCCATCTTACTGTATAGACCCCTAAAGACCTTGTAGCCCATGCAAGTGTTACAGGTCTGGTTCATCTTAATATACAGACCTCTGCAAACCTTGCAGTCTATGCAAGTGTTATAGGTCTGGATCACCTCCATTTAGGACTATCTACAATTATCCAACCTGTTCAGTTGTCTCCCGAACTAAGGATAGCAGACTTAACTTAAGTTCCCAGTCAGTCAATGCCAATTCTGGCTCAATTATTACAAAGCTTCGAATTCAACCCTTATTAGTCATGATAATAGAAGCTTCGATTATAGAAGACTTGTTCAAGGTTTTCTCATCCAATTATTATTAGATCTAGAGGACACAAGCTCTAGAAGTGAAGAATTTGCTCGAATATCAGCACAATTCTTTCAAGCAGATCAAGATGGATGTACTCGAACATCCTTACAAGTCTTCTTGCCCAAAGTTGTTCAGTACCTGTTCTGATTCAATTACCCCTATTATCAAATCCAGCTCTAGATCAGACATCTATACAGACCTATCTGCTCAACTATTACCAGTTCGAGTAGCCAAAATTCTGATTGCAAGAGATCTGTTCAGTTACGGTGTTTGATTATTTACAAGTTTTTCTGTTTAGAAGATCTTGTTCGGAGCATTCTCAGTTAAGAGTTTGATAAAGAAGTCTGAAGTACGTCCAACTCCTTAACACTCACATTACAGGTGTCACGACCCAAAACCCACCCTACGCGGATCCCGAGGACGTGATGCCAATTGGCCACCTTGCTAGTTTTCTCCACCGACAATGCGACCAACCAAAGGCAAATCCTGAACTTTACAATGAATTGCATTCTAAATGTAAGGTCAAAGCAGCGGAAATAAAAACCTTTTTAAATTGAAAATGCAACTCATCCATACACATCAGAGCACGTCTAGAATCACTCACCAAGTATCTCTAGAGTATCAATACACATGCTCTAATGCATCCATTCTATATTAATGAATTACTTAAAGCGGAAGTTACACCAGTACAATTTAGCTAATCAAACTCATCTCCAATGATCAACAATCAGAATATCTCCAAGTACCACTTAATCATAGTGATCCAACATACTAGACTAGCCTCATTACTAATGATGTAATATTATAATACAATTGTAAACTTAACCTTACAGAGTGTGTAGTCAACTTGACTTGGAGTTCATCTCGTTAGTGTAAGTCATTTGTACTTCACTAGTTCTGTTAGTTATCTCACTGCATATCACCCGTCATAAACTACCTAAAAAATGGTTATAAATAAGGGGTGAGCTAACAAAGCTCAGTAAGAAAACTCCTAGCTTGGCCATGGGTCAAGGTTAGTTCATAAGAATAATAGAAGAAAGGGATAACAGATAGCCAATAGCCAGTCACCAAGATGTACAACAATGACCCGAGGGTCCAAAAGGCTTATCCCAAAATAAGATACAAAAAGATAGTAATAATGAATCCAACAACTGGGATTTAGTCAATCATGATAATCTGCCGCCACAACAAATACGATAGCCAATCAAAAGTATAACATGCTTGCATAAAATATGATCATCCAACGAGTACCAAAGATGTATGATCATCAAGTAAAGAATAACATAATTGCAATAATATGATCATTCACAGGGCATAGAATATGATCATTCAACGATGCCAAAAATATATCATTATTGAGTTCAATAACCCAAAAATGCGTGAATCACCCGGGGCCCGGCATACCCCACTAAAATGCACACTCAGATCCGCCTCGGTTCCTCGGGCTCTCTGAAAAGCGTTAGAGCTCTTTCACTACAGATCCTGAAGGACATACAAGACCCCAAAGGGTCTTTCCCCCACGCAATCTGTGAATAGATGCGTCGTTGTGACTGAGCACAACCCCAGGCACATATAAAATATCATGATCAATAAAATTCCACACAGGATGTACAACCGTACAAAACAATTGATATCACAATCAACAAGTTATGAAGTGTGTGGAATAACAAGATTTCTATCAACAGGATATATCTCGAGACTAGGTCATGGTAGATAGTACAATGATGCTCAAGTATCAGTGATCGAATTCACAATGATGCAAGCCAGTAAGTCAAATCCAAAGAACAGTCATAACCGATAACCACAAGTCGATTGGCTTCAAATCAAGTATATTAGGTAGTGATAAAGTACAAGTTTGGCAGCATATGAAAATAAATGTGACTGGCTAGGAATAACCACATAGCAAAGTTCGGGTTTACTTACCTCGGTTTCTTAGTGTTAGATTCTCCATTTACAGATACTCTGATGATCTCCAGATACTTCAGGTATATCCTTGCATAGCCTGAATAATCATCATTAATTACAAACAGATCAGATTCATTCATTCATGTCTTATTTATCATCTTAGGAGTCTATTAAATGGCCTGATTAAGTTCATTGGCCTATTACCCATTCATTGGGTTTCAACTTATGTTATTAAATTCCTTAAATAGGCTTAGCAGCTGTCCGAATAATATTTTAAGTCATTTTGACTCCAGTCGTTATCAATTAAGCACTTATTTGACCTTAGGGGCAAAATGATAATTTTGTCATCCTCAATCCGGACCCTATCGGGGTCCTCAGGATATTCCTGTTAGCTTATATGTAAAGTTCCAAGTCTTTTAGACTTCATTTAGCATCTACTTTTGGTCATCGGGACACATCGGTCATTTCTTATTTTATACGTTGACTGTTCCAGAGTCTTATTTAGCCCTTCGATTTTCTTAACTACGCTTATGACGATTTATAGGATCAGATTGGCCTTTATTTGACCTCTACTTTGCACTTACCGTGCTCAGGGGTATTTTGATCATTTTACGTTTTGTAAAATTCTAACCGTGATTCGTCATTTAATCATGTGTATAATTTTACGAGTATCTAGGCTTCTATCAGTATTAATTTCGTCCCATTTGGACTTTATTTGGGCTTCGTACAATATTAGGGGCATTTTGATAATTTCACATGTTACATAGCCAAATTTTTCGGAACCTCGATTCATCCAAATGGACCTCACCATTGGGTCCAGAGTGTCCGACATAGTTAAATTAGACTATCTTTTATTTTTAATTAACCCTGGGCATCATCAAGGGCAGTACAGTCATTTATCATTTACGTGTCTTTATTTTTTGGGACTTAATTCCCAGATCGGACTCCACCACTGAGTCTGGAATGCCCGAAATAGTAGAAATACACTATTTATTTATTTAATTTGAGCTTCGTTTGACCCATCTAGTGTCCAAAGGTAAAATAGTAATTTTACCTAATTAATAAAATAATTAAAATAATTATTTTTTTATTTATTTATTTTTCCAGGAGTGTATTTGCATAAATTCTTTAAAATCTGGGCCAAAGTAGAAATATTCAGAACAGTTGGGGGTCAAAATGTAATTTCAGAAAACTTTGGGGTTCAAAATAGAATTTAAGAAAAACAAGTTCAGAACCGTCCGATTTTAGGGTTCAATCAGTTGAACCGGTCCAAAACTCCTAAAACCAACCGGTTCACCTCCTTTCACTACGTCATGCTGACGTCGCGATGACGTCAGCTTTATAAACAAAACGGCAACGTTTTGTTTAATGAAAAGATCCATTTTAACGGTCAGGACCCGAACCTTTTTTTTTTTACCCAGTACCCGACCCGATTTTGACCCGAATAGTGTCATCTTCCCCCAACTCACCCACTGTGTCGCCGTAATTGCAGAGAATTATTTTCTCTAATTTCGTGACTTTTCGTGCATCTAATCACCCTGATTTCCATCCCAAACAACTCCCCTAAGTTTCTTATCCTCTTTAGTGTTTATTACACGCCCTAAAACAGTCTAAAAGCTTGGTTTGTTCTCCAATATGGGCGACTGTAAATCGCCTGTTACATGCTGATCTCTTTACCGTTTTATGCGTAGATTGTTCTGTCATGTCCCCTAGACTATGGCGGTTCGATCCAAGCTCTAAAAACAAGATCTAAAGCTCCATTGGTGAAGCTGGGTTACAAACCCGTGACCTGCTACTCCAATTTTAGGGGTCTTCCCTAGGGTGTTGGGGTCGCGGTTTTGGGTTTTTGGATTACTCTTGGGGTCTAGTCAGTGTCCTAACAAACCAAATGCGGGTTGGATCAAATGGTTTCAGACCTGCACCTATGGAGGTCCATCCATGGCTGTCGTTCATGGCTTAGGACTTTTCAACCCCTTTTGACCCTCTTAGTTCATTCATAACAGTTCCAAAACGTTACAGTAACTCATGCATGCTAATTTCAAGCTTCCTTGAGTCTAAAACAGTAGGTAAAAACTAAACCTTTCTAGAGAAAGAAAAATGGACATTGACTGATTACCTTGTGATGGCAGTCCTTCCCTTGGCTTTGATCCTCAATCCTTCAAGCTAAGGTTGCCATGCATGCATCAGGTTTTCACTCTCCTTCTTCTTCTTCCTCTCTCTTTCTTTCTAGGTTTCTCTCTCTAGGACTCTCTCTCTACTTTACACTGCACGTATGCACTTCTCCACTCACACACTCCATTATGAATTCTAATTTCACACAACAACCCATAAAAATATATCATATGTATCATATTTATTTCATTATAAAAATGATACTTTTGTTGCATGAAACTTGATTGGTGGGTGTGGTGGTCCAATGAGAGGCTGCCACCTCATTTTGATAATCAAAATTTATACATTATATGATACATATATACATATCTTATGCATAACAAAGCACAAAAGTGCTTGTGGGCCAAGTGGTAAGGTTTTGGGACTTTTAAATTTTGGTATCACTTGGTCAAGGGTTCAAGACTTGTCCATTGCATTTTTAGCCCTTTTTCTATGTTTTTGACTTTAGACCTTGTTTGGCTATCGAAATTTTATATTTTGCTCCAAACGATTCAGATCAACATATTACATCGCTTCTTCGTGCATTTAATCATTTTACTAGTCCATCGTAATTTACCAAAAAGTCCCGATAAATTTTCTTAATTATTTGTTATCTTGTTTCTAATTAATAATCAACGGACTAATTATTAATTAATTAGGTCGGGGTGTTACAACAGGGCTGGAGCCCAAACTTATGTTACAGAGCAATGACATTACTCAACTTTGCTTGGTATATTATCAAAATATACAAGTAAAACTACTCTGGGGAAACAGTTAACAGAAGTACTCAAGAAGGTTGAAAGTACACAAGTCGTGAAAGAAGATAATCTCCGTTTCGGTCTCAACCTTGGCAGATGCGACTGCGTTTTAAAGTTTCTAAGCGGAGGCAGATCGAAAATCATCAAACTTCTTTTGAAACTCTTTCGACTTCCAAGCATGGGAGTCCTTCTCAGACTCCATGATGGCCAAAGAATTAGCCACCTCTTTCAAGCTCTCATCAGCAGCAGAGGAAGCAGACTGAGTTGTTCCCAACTACAGTCTAACCTAGTCAAGTTCGGCTTGGAGCTTGTCGATTTCTTCTGACTCTAGGGGAATCTCCATCAAAGCACCAAGACTATGCATGGCCTATAGAATACAAAGCAAAAAAGTCATAACACATTGAAAAGAAATAAAAAAGGGAGAGAAAAACAAAACTTCGAAAATTACCTTGATATGAAGGGACACCAGATCGATCATTAGTTTGTCTGGCTTCTGCCCCTTGTACTTTTGAGGCCCCTTAGCCCAGAATTCTTTGAAAACCTTCTTCGCGGCTCGGTAGCCGGAATCATCAAGTGTCTAGAGGGCTTCAGCAGCCGTCTTCCCCTTCCCCTTTCGTTTGCTCGAGACCACAAGAGTAGGGGGGACTACTGTTATTGGGATAAGGACCTCCCTCTCGTCCTCAGACGGAGTTCGGTCAGGAGAAGCGGAAAGCATCCTCTTCCTCTTTACCTAGAGGGGTTGCTCGACAGGGGAAGAGGACTCCCCCACCATCTTCTTGGGCAGCCCTAGAACCCATGTAGACAGCAAAGATTTTTTGAGACTCCCCACACGGGTATTGCCCTGATCGAACATCATTAAGTTCTCCGGCATAAGAATAGCTTTGAAGTCTCGGTTACTTGGCTGAAGGAGCTTGCGATACTTGTCTTGAAGATCAACAGTAAAGATTGATCTCTTCTAAGCACCCTTATCTGCTCAAGAGATAGGAAAACAATGGTTAGACAAGCAATTCAGAAGAAAAAACTTAAAACAGAAGCATGATTGTTGTAAAAATGGGGGGTCTCACCCTTAATCCCCGTACTTCGGGGGAATGTTAAAATCTGGTCTTGGGGGTCTTCCATCTCCCATCTTCCTCTTATGAAGAAATACCACTTCTTCTATGTCTTATTAGAGGTCGGTACAAAGGTAAGAAGTCTGAACCCCTTATCAAAAGACATATAAAAGAGGCATTCCGACCTCATATACTTAAGATCCATATTACTACAGATCAATTCTACGGTTACCTCAATGTCATTCAAACGACCTAAAGCTATAAACCCTAACAAATGCCTCCAACTGTTGAGGTTGAGGTCGGCAGGGCAGAGGTTAAACTAAGTGAAAATTTTTCTAACTAGATCTGGAAAAGGGAGCCTCAACCCCATTTCGAACCAAGCAACATAAGCACAAATCTCGCCCTCTCGAACATCAGAGGGACAATCTAAGGGACTTGGGGGCCTACAGTTTACATTTTTGGGAAAATTGAAAGAGGACTTCAAGCTATCCAGCATGGCTGAGGTCACGGCACTCTGCCCCTCTTCCCTTTGGGAATACCGGCTAGAGGCCTCCCCGACTCTATTCCTTGGTTCTATAAATGCATCTACAATCCTAACCTCCGAACTAGAGGGGGACTCTCCCGACCTATTTTCGGCACCACCGAAAGAGTAACTGTCTAAGGGTTGAATATGAGACGGCACAGTCGTCCCTAAAGAACTTTCTGTGCCATCACCACTACCAGAAGACGCAGAAGAGGCAGACATTGCCTGAAATAAAAAGGGGAGGAAGAAGAAATAAGGAAAGGAGAAGAACAGTAAAGGAAAGACAAAAACCAACCTGAGGCCAAACAAGAAATGGAAGCTTCGGACGACTAGCACTCTTCAAAATCCACTAGGCGCTCTAGTTCAACAACGGTTGTTTCTCTCTCTCTCTCTCTCTCTCTCTCTCTCTCTCTCTCTCTTTTGAAGACGATAAAGATGGCAAGGGAAAGGCATACTAAACCTCTTCCCCTCTTTATATATGTTGTCAAAAACAGGGGCCCACCAAGTCGAACCGTCATGACGGTTGTGGGCAATGATGGCCTCGAAAGGCCAAGCGACGGCTGCGTAATAAATGACGTACCAACAGTTGTCTGGAAAAATAGAAAGACGGGGCGCAAGACTTTTCGAGAACCCGTAGACCTAGTTACGCGTTGAGCTAAAACTAAGGCTCGGGAGGAGTAGCTGAAATACCATAAACGGCAGACCAGCCACCATATGACACGTGTAACTACAGAGCTGTTAAAGCTCAGCCATCTAGAGCTCTTAGAGTGGAAGCCCGCACGACCCTCAGTCTCACCTTCAGCTTAGAAGTTCCACACAAGGAGATTCAGAGCTCGTCACCGCCTTAAGCATCTTACCAAGCTAAAGATAAGGAAACAGTCTTCAACAAGGAAACTATCACCCATAGATATCTCTCAAGTGCAGTATCCAACATGGTAACTGCCACTCTCCGATGATCAAATCCCTATATTCATGACTCCAAATCCTAATCAACTTTAGAAACCCACAGCCTATAAATAAAACCATAAGGTACGCCGTTACATTCATGTTGATTCTTTTTCATTCAATTAAAGTCTTTCAATACAGTTTATTGACTTAATCATCGGAGCGGCTAACACCGAAGCCAACCCTGTAGCCCTCTGATCTTTCTCTTTGAATGTTCAGCAGGCGTAGAAGATTAGAGCCCACTGATCGAAAAAATGCAACATCATATATATATATATATATCTTATATAATATAAATAAATATATATTTAAATAAATTGATAATTAACAAAGTTTATAATTATAATATATATAATTTTTTAACTATATAATTGACACAAAAATAAATTTAAAAAAAAAAGATTAATTGGTAAAAAAAAATTGAAATACAATGAGAAATAATGTAAAAAAAATTCAAAATAATCGTATAATTGTGATAATTAAAAAAATAAAATAAAACACTGGTATAATTGTGATAATTAAAAAAATAAAATCTAAACTGCATTTGTAAAAAAGTTGGAAAAAAAATCATATTTTGAGAGTTAATACGCAAAGAGACGGCTCACTATTTGTTACGTGGGAAATCCACAGTGGCATAACGGATACAATCATACACTCTGGGCCCACTCTGCTCACGTGTACGATTAAATCCCGGGATTCGCAGCCATATCTCGGAAGCATTTCAAGTTTAAAAGCGCACCGATCATTAGATCGCAGTTCACCCACCACCGCATCTCCTCTGAAATCTGCTCTTACTTTTGGTCTCTCGCCGTCAAAATGTCCTCAATATACAGACATTCACTTGTTTTTCAACTGCAAATGCGTCTCCTCCGATGCGATTGGCCCTCAAAAACCCTTTCTTTTCTTTGAATCTCTTAAGCCTCCGTCCGTACTTATAACACTCTCCGAGTGTCCCCTCCGACATCAGGTCGTCCAAAAGGACTCACAGAAACAATGCTCAAAACCATTGTAAAAGCTTCTATAAACTAGGGTTTATCTCTTCTCCGTTTCGGTTCAATGGCATTCTAGTAAATAATGGCGGCGAGTTCCAGAGGCTTATCAACACCGTTCCGATTGAAACTGAAGAGAGTGGAAGAGTCTCCTCTGCATAACCACCATGTAATCGAGTTGCGGAAGAGGAGGAGGTTGTTTACTAACAGTGATTGCAGAATAAGGTGCTGTCGTTCCGACTCGTTGGTTCCGATTCGGAGAGCTACTGGGTCGGGAAAGAGTGTGGAGAAGGCCGAAGAATGGTCGTTCGATCGCAAGAAGAGCCCTCACAGAGTTCGAATCCAAGCGACACCCGCAATGCCCTTTGCATCACCTCAGTAAGTTCGGATCTTCCATGTTATTTTTATATAATTTGATATGTACGTTAACTATGTGTAAGTATATATATATATATATATATGTATATTCTTGTATTTTTCTAATATTGAGGTTTTGGATGTTCTTATTTACAGTGAAGACTTTTAATTGAGTTTTTCCTTTCCAGAAATAGCTGTCGAAGACTAGGTAATATTGAAGAATTTCTATCGGTAGAGGTTCCGATTTCTAGAAAAATAAAAAAATTTCCGAAGGTTCAGATCAATTGAACTTTCAGATTGTAGAATTTCTGAAACGGGTCAAAATTTGAACAAAATGGAAATATTTTAAAATATGAACTCACAACCCTGGTAATTGCCTGGCTGGCATCAAAAGAATTATTGTTAATTTTAATTATATAATCCATAATAATAACTATGTCGTTACTTCGTTTACCTTGAGCATAACCTGCCCGTATCTGTGGTAAGATAACAATTCAGCATGAAATATGATCTGAACGTCAGGTCACTCACCTGAACAACTGCACGTAGCTTAGGCATACTGCGAGTAGGAAGTGGAATGTTAATAAGCTTCACTAGGTAGCTACTCACACAATGAAGCAACTTTAGAGCGAGGTCCTAACTCCCAACTATTGGTCAACCTACTTTTGCGCGGATAAGCCTAGTTGAGCTACACTTAGTTTCTAGACTTAGTGCCATAATAAAAAGCCTAAGTTTGGTCGAGCCAGTCTTGGTTCCCAGACTTAGCTGCATAATGCTAGACTTGGTTAAGCAAACTTGGTCAAGCTTCTCAAACTTAACAAAGTTTTCCCCGAAGAACTCTTGCCCTTCCATCTCATAGTTACCTTAAGGCTTAGGGATTGGTCTTTGGGAGACTCTTAGAGTCTAGCACACGGTTATGGTACAGAAATGCATTATAGACTCACTAATCGAGATACTCATAGTTTTGTGACATGTAGGCTAAAGTACTGGTTCTCTCAAGGTGTCTATCGCATAACCTATGCGTGGAACGCCTAAGACTTTCTAGAACAAAGAGATTTTACTAAGAGTCTATCGAGATTTCTTAAACCTTTTATCACCTTCTATTACTTTTCATTACATACTTTTAACTGACTTCTGCTCTAAATTGTAGTTACCCACATGACCAGTTTGTTATAGATGACATCATCTTCTAACTACCTCACGTATTGGGATTATTATAAATAGCTCCTTCACATCACTATGAATAGTGATGCACCCCTGAAATTGTACTCTTTGCAGTATTCATACCCTAGCCATTAAGGGTTTTGTGCCATTGTCATCACAGTCACATAGTAATTGATCAACACTCACACCTTCCGCCCTATACTCTTAAAGAATCTCTCTCAGTTTCTAATTTTCTTTTATTTTCTCCCTGCCATCTCACCCTGAGATCTCTAGCTATCTGACTTGGAAGACTTTCTCGTTGTACAATTCATTCCCTTACTCATCACCAGCTTCCCGAACGATCAACAAACTAAAAGAAATAGATTGGGAGGGATTTGTCAGTCGGACTGATTAATGAAGTCTGAAGCATGTATGATACACTTCAATTACAACCCCCCCCCCCCCCCCCCCCCCCCAAAAAAAAAAAAACAGTGCAGTTGTTGGGTAGCTTGCACTCTGACAAGTTAAAGATGAACATCTGCGAAAATACTACAGTAAGTTTATAAGCAAGAGATTAATTTGTCTTGGAAAGTTTTGAACAACTAGAAAAGTAGAAGAATCAATATGTGTTAGATGTTTATACCTTTTCCTCTCCAGTCTATACACACTAAATATGGTGAAGGATGTAGTATGTCATGTTGTGCTAGAAAGTTCTATGAAGAGTGGTAGGATGGGCTTCAAAGCTAAATTTTGTGATACATTTGCCATGTCTGTCTATTTCATCAAGCCAAACTGTTAGAGCGCAATGGATAAGTGCTAGCATGGCATCTAAAAGGTAGTGGGGCTGGATAAGTGTTTGCTTCTTAGTTCTTATAGCTGACAAAAAAAAGAAATGAATTTCTATTTCCCCAAGTAGAACTAGCTGTTCTAGGTTGCTATGGTATTGGATTCTGTGGTCGTAGTTGACCTGGCCAGATCTGCATGCTCATTGTGTCTGTTGTTTTCTACTATTTAAAAAAATTTATTTTTCTCCTTGTTTCTTATATCATTTTTTTTAAAAAAAAAGTTTTTACCCATGTGTTGTTATCATGAATCTTGTTGGAAGGCCAGTTGTTCCAATGATTTCTTTGGCAGTTTTAATTATATACCGAAAAAGAAAAAAGTGTATGGCAGTTTTTGTGAACATATTCATTGAGGGGCCTTTGGATGTAGTTTCTCATATTTTGTAGATAAGTTAGATAACTACACCTGCTTTTGCGCATATCAAGGGAAAAAATCTACAATTTATTGTTTGTTACATTCTCTGGCTTATTTTAAATGCTGGAGTTTGAATCTGAAAGGGTAGCGGCATATATGATTGATGGTCTTCAATGTATCTTGCCTGTGCACAAACGATGTTCGATTTCACTACCCAATTGTCATTTGATTAAATGCAGTGAGACTGTGAGAGACAACCTTCTGAAGATTTGTGCTTTGTGACCGTAGGACTCGAGGATAGTATACATGCAACCACATTTAGTTATATGGCACACAATTTCCTCATCATCATGATAGGGCAAGAATGATGAATAATTTGTTAAGCTTGGTATATGTGTCAGTCAACAATTTTTTATTATTTGATAGGTATGTCTCAATCAACACCTGTCTGACATTATGGGCATTACATCAAAATTAATTAAAATAAAATTATGTGGCCATGATGAGCCTCTGAGTTTTCCTCAAATTCTTGATCTGGGAGGAGGCTTCCTACTGCTAGATTCACTGGGGTATGAATATATGAAAAGAAAAAAAATCCACTGGGTGATGCTGACACAGTGAATAAGTTGCCATTGGTTTCATTTCTGATCAGCTACGTGTAATTTTTCGGTTGTAGTATGTATGGTCTCAGAGCAGCAACAGTAAGAGAAAACCATATTGCCGTGAACATTAATATGATTGTATTTCAGCTTTCCAGGCACACTTCCTTCAGTTAGTGTTTATTTACTTTAGTTAGAATTTTTTTGTACCTCAATGTAGGTAATGATGGGAAATAAATGTTCATTGATTGAAATTTGTAATGTTTTGCTTGCATTTTGTTTGGTGCAGATCTAGTTTTGTTTCCAAACAAGAAAAATTCTATCCCCGCTGTACCCCAAGAAATTCTGGTCCACAGTCCCGTGACACTCCACCTAAAAGAGGTCATTAGTGATATCTTGCTACGATAGCATTTGGTTAATGGATCATATTGGCATCTTATGTTGTGCCTGATGATGTATGTTATCTTCACTGCTTCCTTCATTGTAGACACTGGAATTGCAAATGAGAAGGATTGGGGCATCAATCTGTTAAATGAAAATGTCAATGAGTCTGGCACTAATGAAGATGACAGTACTTGGTATCGAGAAAGTGGAGAGGACCTTGGAGAAAATGGATACAGATGTAGGTGGACAAGGATGGGAGGTCAAAGCCGTGATGGATCCTCAGAATGGAAAGAAATGGTATAAAATTATTTTATCATTTAGTAATTGATCTTTGAGTTTTAGTGATGTGGATGTGAACATAAATTTAAAGCAATGTTCTCTTAACTAATCCATTTAATGGACAATGCCTTTCAAGTTCAACCACTCTCACATCAGTCTTTCAATTATCGATGACAAGGAACATTATAAGCATGCCTCTTAAACCTATGACCATTAATCTCAAAGGCCTCTCACCAAAATGTTTAAGGATTAAGTATTTTTTGTGACTTTTAGATGATTTTACAGGAGTCGCCTTAAACTTTCTAGCATGAGTTAAAATCGTTCTTGAAAAAGAATTTCTAGATTAAACATAAATTATTAGTATTGGTCTATTCAACTTTATCATTTTCTAAATTTGATGAACTCTCATTTAACAACATGGGTTAAGTGGAGATGTGTGTGTGGCGTATTGTGTGATCGTAAATTTTATGGAACAAACAAGTATTAGACCAGCAATGTTGTATAGAACAGAATGTTGGGCGGTTAACAAACAACATGCCAATAAAATGAGTGTAGTTGAAATAAGGATGTTGAGATGATTATGCGGTAAGACAAGAAAAGATAAAATTAAAAATGAAAACATTTGTGAGATGGTAAGAATAGTACTTATAGGAGATAAAATGAGAGAAAACCAGTTAAGATGGTATGGTCATGTACAATAAAGATCAATAAATGTATCAGTAAGGAACAACAACATGATTCATATCGAGAGTTATGCTAGGAGTGGGGGTGACTAAAATTAATTTTAGTAGAGATGGTAAAAAAATATATGACAACGTATGGTCTAACTGTGGAAATAGTCTCAAATATTGTGGAATGGCAAGATAGGATTTATGTAGCTGATCCCAATTAGTTAAGATAAGGTTTTGTTGAGTTGAGTTGATAAAACTCCCGTTTATTGGGGAAAATTCATGGAAATTTTCAGATGTAAGGATAGAATGGTAATTTCAAGTCGAGATTCACACTAAATCTGTATCAGGAGACTACTTCTTATGAGATACCTCAAAGCAAAAAAATTTGGTAGCTAGCCTGAATATTTTGTGATGAGAGAAAGATTGGGGAGAATTTTGAAAAAAAAAAAGTTTGAAGAGGATATTGCCAATAAATTGGGCTTAACTCCATGAATATAGGTTTATATTTCAAGCATGATGTGACTATCACATCCAAAACTCAGCCAAACATTAGGGAAAACTACTATTAAACAACTCTTCCAACGCACATACTTGCATAATTGCTGGTATAAATAGTGGATGAACTTGGGGAGTTTCCAAATACATTTCTTTTTCAGCTTCAGTTTATTTTATTTGATCCAAGTCCTGTCATCTGGTTGTCTGAGTTCTTAACATTTTCAGATTGTGTATGCTTCATCTCACATTTTTTGGTTATTATGGTATCACCTATATATTTGCAATGCACATATGTTTGGTGAACAACAGGGAGTTGAATGCCTGTCACAGGGATGCACATAAAATTATGAAAAAAATCAATAATTAGTATTTCTAAAACCACCTTGAAAAAACAACGGTATAATTCTTGAAGTTATGCTAAGAGTTTTAGCATAACAATTAATTATGATTCTTGAAATAGACTTTTTTTTCCATTTGAACATTCCTTCAGCTTGCCTTGGTGGAAGTGCACAATCATATTCCCCCCTGCTACAATAATTAATTATGCAGGTTGAGTATCTTGATCAAATGCATGTTATTTAAATTGGTATTCTTAATTTTTGAAGACTTGTCTAAAAGGGAAACTGCCAAGTTTAGGTCTGATAACTGGCAGAAGAAACAATATTGGCAATGCACTTTTTAAGTTTTAACTTCATAAAATGCCTTATTGTTGCTGCTGGCAACTATTATGATATTTACAAAATTCTGCTACATTGACATTGTTATCATAACCTTTTTAAGTATCATCCCAGGTGGATGCATTTAATTGGATTTGTTGATCTCATTGACAGTGGTGGGAGAAAAGTGACTGGACCGGATACAAAGAACTAGGTATATATATTTGCCTTTCATTTTCTAGATGTGCTGTTTCGCAATGTTGTTGAAGTTTTATTGCATGTCACTCACTGTGAAAAGTTGCCTGACAATGATCACTTTAAGCCAAACATCTGCATTTAAATTCTTGGAGGACGGATTTTTACTTAATCTGCATATAACTATTTTTTTATTTTATTTATTTATTTTGTGCCTTCTGAGATCTACTTACAGTTCTATTAAGCCGTAGTGGGGTAAGTATTTTTTAGTCATCCATATTTTGCCATGCTAGGTGCACTCCAATTTGTCTGTTATAGACAGTGATTGGATACATTGACTGAGAGGGAGTTACCACAACAACAACAAAAAAAGAGGAGTTCAGACAACTTCCCACATTTGTTTTAGACTGGAAAATTTATTTGCTGCCAAAAACATTTCGTTGAGTGCATCTGTGTATGTGCTGTGTACTTGTTTTTCTGCACCCAGAAGTTACTTATGAGATGCATGATGTTGCCATTTGATTGGAGTATATTTAGTGTGTCAACTTCCTGTTTACATGGAGTCATATGGGATGAGCAATGACATTGATCCTTCTAAATTATACCAAGTACAATTTTTTGGCAGGTGTACCAAATAAGTTATAACCCATGCTTTTGCCAACGCCCTTAATGGCTGAGCCGAGCATGCATTGGCAATGCCCCTGATAAATTTGTTACTGCTTCTTGTATTTTCTTAGTATATTTTTCTGTGATTATTTTGAAAATCAACCCTTATAGCAGGTAAAGAACAAGAAATCATTTTTCCTAACTTCAACATTGTTTTTGGAATTTTAGCTGTAAGGACACAGCTACTTGATAATGAATGAGCCCTTCATACAATTTGTGTTTGCATGCTATATTGGTTTAAGAACTTTTTTTTTTTTGATAAGTTATATTTCTCTAAGAATTTATCCCCACCAAATTCAAGACTCTTTAACTCACCTGACAGTAATAAATTTCATCTTGCAGTCCTTTGATGATTTTAGGTCGCAAAATTTATACTTTAAAAGAAAAAAAAATTATAATGCATATCATATACCCAAGGCCGGAAGCCAAGAAAAAAAAAATTAGGGGGGGCTATAATTTTTTTGGAAGAAAGTTTAGATGGGAATTTTTTTTTTCAAATTAGAAAAAAAAAACTTACATGTAAATTTTTCTCTTCGCAAAGAGGAAGATGTTAGGGGGAAATTTTTTCTCAAAAATAAGGATGATAAGGGGATTTTTTCTCAAATTGGAGAAATTTTACCGATAAAAATATTGATTTCTCGAAGAGAAAGAAAAAGAAAAAGTTTGTATTTCTTATCCTTATTCTTAAATTTTCTTAACTACCAAACCAAACTTAAATGAGAAGATTTTAGCAAGCAAATATCAAAATTCATCAAATAAATGGCAAATAAATTTTTCTTAGCATTCAAACAAATATTAAGGGAAATTTTTTTCAAGAAAACATCAAAACCCATCAAATAAATAACAATGAAAAAAACCTAACCCAAGATATACTTTAGGATTTAAGATGGTTAATGGATTGGGCCAAAATTTTGGGGTGAGAAATGAGAGAAAAAATGGATAAAGATTGGGCTGAGCCAAAAATTTGGGGCGGGCTAATTTAAAAATGGCCTAAATTTTACATGCACGATTTTTTTCCCAAATTTTAGGGGGGCTCTAGCCCACCCTAGCCCTATGTTGGTTCCGCCCTTTCATATACCAATAATAGTATGTGGAAACTTGTACTTGGCATATGCTCGACACATGAAATTCTATATGCCTGATGTTAGTATGTGCATGGTAATGACAGTTATTTACATCATTATTAGTAATACTCTTGCTTGAATAAAACTTTTCTTTACTTTACTGATATGATCTGTTTGACTGCATGCTGCTTCATCGGCACTCAAGGAGATAACCCTTTGCTCTACGCCAAGAGGTGTCCATTTATGACGCTTGAGCATTCCTGAACTTTGTTAAAGTGCTTATTTCCTATCATGTTGAAAATTTGTAGGTGTGGAGAAATCTGGAAGAAATGCTGAAGGGGATTCATGGTGGGAAACATGGCAAGAAGTTCTTCACCAAGATGAATGGAGGTATTGACTTTAGTACTTTCCTTGTTGTTCTTAATAAGATTCAGCAGCTTAATTTATAAATTGTGCAGACCAAGCTGCATTGACAAATTAAAATTTTCAGTTAACTAAGAGTACAAATTTTACATCATTATGACAATGATTGCTGCTTCAAAAATTACAGTAACCTAGCAAGATTAGAGAGGAGTGCACAAAAACAAGCAAAATCAGGCACAGAAAATGCTGGATGGTATGAGAAATGGTAAGCAAAATTTTCGCTGCAGAACAGTTGTACTTGACCTTATTTAGGTATACATTTGAGCAACAACCTAGTATCTTAGTCCTGGTTAATATTGATAATACATTAATTTGATATAGGTGGGAGAAATATGATGCTAAAGGCTGGACTGAGAAAGGAGCACATAAGTATGGCAGACTGAATGAGCAGTCATGGTGGGAGAAGTGGGGAGAACATTATGATGGAAGAGGATCTGTTCTAAAATGGTACACTCCATTTATACCCTCAATCGGACCACTTAAATGTGTTTTATGCAATGTCGTTACACACCAGGTGCTGTATATTTTAATGTCATCCAAAGCTAGTAATTTGTACGCATGCTAGGAAATAAAGAATTTTTCTGCAACCATTTGCAGCTAATCCAGTATACTGACCGATATCTTCTGTTGTGAAACAAAAAAACTTCCATAATTTAGTATTTTTCAGGAATTAAAGAAGCTCAAATGTGGCTCAGGACGGCTGAAACACACAATCTCTTTATTGATAGATTTGTGTGGCTGCCATAAGATGGACTGATAAAAGATTGTCACTTACAAAAAATGTAAAAATAAAAATAAGCAGATTATGTGTAATCAATTAAATTCATGTCTAGTAGCCTAGTAGTGCTATTCAAAGTAGTTGGCTAGAAAGATTACAAAATAGAAGGATGATGAACTGGAATTCTAAGAATGGATGCACTAACATTTTACATGTTTCTCTCTTTTTCTTTTTGTCCGGTCAAAATATTTCCCAGTCGAAAAGAGGCAAAAGAAGGGGAGTGGAGGGAACCTTTCTTCCTGTCGTAGCATTAAAGTTCTGTTTCTCTTGTATTACTCAGGACAGACAAATGGGCTGAGACTGAACTCGGAACCAAATGGGGAGACAAGTGGGAGGAGAGGTTTTTTTCTGGCATAGGTTCACGTCAAGGGGAGACGTGGCATGTATCGCCCACTGGTGACCGTATGTCTCATCCTTCTCTCTTTAATGATAATATTGAATTATACACTATCTTTTTGAAGCACTTGTGTTTTTGAACTGTTATAAGCCCATCAACAGTTCCCAATAATAATTTAAGTTTTATATTATATAAAATTGGAACTGTACTTCACTTAACACCAATTGATGCTTGAATTTGCATTTACTGCTAAATCTTTAGACAAAATTTCATATTTTCTAGACAATATATATATATATATATATCTCAAGTTTTTATAGGTAAATTGCATGCTTTTGCCCATGTTTGATCACTGGAGACATGGATTCACACATATGCCCTTTCTATGTACTCAAGAGTCCAGACACATTGAAAATTTACAAAACTAGAGAGATCTCATGTAGATGGGAACCTACAACTAGAAGAGTTCTTAGCTGTCAGATCTAGAAAGTACTCTGACCAGTAATCATGGGGGGACTGACATTGGTATTTAGTTTCCAGGCTACTCTGGTAAACGATTTCATTGTCAAAGTGGATACGTTGTAATGAATGTCTATCTAATCTGATAGTTTGAGCTTCTGACTCTCGTGTGTCAGGCTGTCAGCCCATTAATTGTTAGATCTAGACTCTTGTAATTCACTTGTTTACATAATATTTTCTTGATTTTCACGCTCATCAGGCAGTAGTTACTATTTATCATATAAAGAGCACGAAATTTTATGCATTTGAAATTGTAAAGCTGCATCAATGCCTCCAAGTGTTATTAATATTGTAAATTAAACCTTTCATCTTTCTTAAGCACTGGTTGCCTGTTTGAATTGGGAATAGCTGGCTATTTCTAAACTTGAACACAAAGCTGCATCAATGCCTCCAAGTGTTATTAATCTTGTAAATTAAACCTTTCATCTTTCTTAAGCCCTGGTTGCCTGTTTGAATTTGGAATAGCTGGCTATTTCTAAACTTGAACACTGGCTTTGTGTATTCCATTTTATTTGAATAAACTACATGCCTTGTTATTTCACCGGCTAAATATCGATTTCAAGTTTGACTGATGTTAATATCTTCTTTCGTTTTTGAGGGTGAGGCCAGTCAAGCATGACTGTTTTATGTGAGTAATATCAGCAAAATGTGATTTATTCCAGTGACTATGGAATTTCTTTTATGCGTATGTAAGTAATGAAAATGACCAAGAAACCCTAGTTTGTGAGTGTCAGAAAATAATCATGAAATTTTCTCATCAGTAATGGATGAGCTCTATTTTGTTGGCACCAGCGCACAGAAGCAGCCACTCTCAGCACAGGGGAGGAGTGTTTGCATGCATGTGGACTTAATGATGCCCATTTTGCGTAGTGATTAAACTACCTCTATCAAAGTCATTTTTTCTTCTTTTGGTTGTTTTGTGACATGGAGATCAATACTGTAATTATGATTGAACTTAATCATATGCACACTCATGTAGACATTCATAATTTTCTTATATTTATATTTTGAGGTAATAATAGTTTCATCTATGTTTAGGTTGGTCAAGGACATGGGGAGAAGAGCACTTCGGGAATGGGTATGTAACTAATTGAAATCTATTCACTTATCCAGCAAGCTTCTTTCATGATTTATTAATACCTTGACTCAAATCTTTCGGATAAAGTTGCATTCAACTAGTTTATGAAACATTGAAATCTATTTGTTGGTCAAGCAAGCTTCATTAATGATTTATGAATGCTTTGATTCAATATTTTGGGTTACAGCTGCATTTAATATATGAATGTTTTAGTGTATAGCCTTCATGTTTATGTGGAATCAAACTCCATTTGTGATTGTAAAGGAGCAGTACTTTACATACAAGTGGCTTTGCATGTTATACTGGAAATTAATATATGACCTCTCTCTCTGCATCAGCAAAGTGCACAAATACGGTAAAAGCACAACGAGTGAAAGCTGGGATATCGTTGTGGACGAGGAAACTTACTATGAGTAAGACATGTTTTCCTGTTTTTATTTTTTTTCCCAGTTGCTTTGCTACACAAAGTCAAGTAGCCTTCGTCTTGACCATAGACCTCAATCTGGATGAAAATGGAATTCAATCTTCAGTTTATAGTGTGACTACCCAGAGAGAACTTTACCAGTTAGGCTAATTGGCACCTTCAAGACAGACACCTTTTTCTTAATTGTTGCATTGGTCATATTAGTTTCTAAAATCTTGAATATCTGAAGCATGTTAGACACGTAGTGAAGATTTGTACGTTCATCTTAGGCTTGAGTTAGAATGAAATTGACGAGTTTAACTTCTGATGCAAGGGCTGAACCGCACTATGGATGGGCAGATGTGGTGGGTGATTCAAGCCAGTTGCTATCAATCAAACCTCAGGAGAGGCCGCCTGGTTTTTACCCAAATCTTGATTTTGGGTCCTCTCCACCACCTCCAGACGATGAACCACCAGACTTGCTTTCTCCGCCTTCGCAATGAAAGCTGATTTTTACAGTCCATTTAGGTTGTTTGGAATATTATTTAAATCCAGTTGTAATGGATAAACTCTTGTAACAGAATATTACAAACGACCATCCTCCAATATATTCAAAATTTTTTATTTTTTATTTTTTGGCCTTCCACTAAAATTTGGACAATGTTGAACGGCTTGTTAGATTTTTTGAGAGAGCATGAGCAAGATATATATGCATGTATATGTATGTATATATAGTTGCAGGTGGGTTTCCAGTTTTAAGCAAAGTTTATAGCCACTGGTTTCTATTTGGATTCCGAGAAACCTGAGATATAAAAGTTAACAAACACACAGTTGCTTATTAATTTGTCCCAAAATAACGTAAGCCGCAGTTATTTCCAAAATGAATTATTGGCAAGGATAATCTTTAGCGAAAACAACGGTTTATTTTATTGCTATCTCATGTCTGGTAGATTTACTCTTGATAGAACCTTTTTTTCTACTTGAGAATAGATGGAAAG
Source organism: Nyssa sinensis (assembly GCA_008638375.1). Taxonomy (NCBI): domain Eukaryota; kingdom Viridiplantae; phylum Streptophyta; class Magnoliopsida; order Cornales; family Nyssaceae; genus Nyssa; species Nyssa sinensis. Next base: position 22,239,249 of record CM018045.1, on the reverse strand, counting down.
ACAGAAAGAAAGAAAGAAAAAAAAACACCCAGAGTATAGAATGGTGGGAGCTAGTTTAGTTAATGAAGTGTGTGTGGCAACTGAGGTTCAATGCTTGAATTTTTCTTACTGAAATTTAATTCTTATAAATTTTGATTTTGAAGTAAATTACTTTCATGAGTGTAGCACGAATTGATGAGTAGTGTACCGTAAATTTGGAGGTCACCCTGACTTAGTGGTTCATAGGATATGGAGTGGATGAAAAGTGTACCGTAAATTTAGAAGTCATCTTAACTTAATAGTACATAAGATATAGAATTATTTCATGCATCATTGAGTGAGATTAGTCTAGGTCAAAAAGACTTTTGGGATACCTCAGTGTGGAAAAAAAAAAAAGTTGACTTAAATGATGGGCTTCCCACCTAATAAATCTTCTCTTTCAACTGAGGGTAAAGAATGTCAAGTCTCATGGAACTACTCTCTTGGAGAATAGATTTAAAATAATTAATTCTTGAAGAATTTATTTTGAAAAGTATAATTAACTTTTAGTAGTGAGTCTACAAGTAAAAATTATAAAAAGTCAAATAAATTTTAACGGACTAATATTTTTAACTTGTCCAAACCATAATTTTGGAATAAGAAAAAGTGTGAAATTAATTTACTTTGAAAATATACAAGGTAATACAATAGTAAGTTGAAGCTTATATAAAATTTTTCATTTAATACAACATCAAGATCTTATTTAAGTAATATTTTGTATATAATTAACGTAAATTCAATTCTTCAACTTACATATGTTGTATAAAATAAAATAAAAATCTTACCATTAAAAATGACCCTTGCCTCAATTGAGTTCGATCTAATAATGACATTGGTATGTGTATTATAGTATCAAATGAACGTTATGAATTAATCAGGTACGGACACTTGGATAATGAAATTAGTTGTATTTGCAAATAGCTGCCATGTGCATGGTTCTTAATTTAGTTCAGGGTAATAAAGTATTAGAGTGCACGTGACAAATGAAGTGGCAAATGAAGCATCGTCGAGAGGTGTCGGAGGCCGTCTAGCCCCTCCGTTAACTCTTGTCGTCGTCGTCTGCGAAAAACATACTCCTAGTTGCGTGTGTATGAATATATTTATATATATATATATAAAAGAAGAAAGAATATGCTGAGTCACGTGATTTCACGCTGAAACCCTAATTCCGAAATAAATTCCCCTTTAATACCTATAGTTATACATATAAATATACACAGTAAAGTTATTATCCCATGTGAAAAAACGCCTGTTCCGTTATTAGGGCAACTGACGTATGGTCTGTAAATTGTACGTCCAGAAACGAAACCACCATTATTTTCCCGGTGCCATGTTATTTTCAAGGTAAAGCACATACATCATGCCCCCCAACTACGTCATTCCTGATTCAACGCAAAATTAAAACTTAATCCTTAATAAGCCATTCAACCAAAAGAGAAGGCAAAGTTATTTTGAAAACTCCGTACATTACTCTCTCTCTCTCTCTCTCTCGTAGTTATTCGACATTGTATGGATTTCTCTCTACTCAACTTTCTCTCTCCTGGTCTTTGAATTTATTTTATTATGGCTGACGAGAACCGAGAGCCGAGGGTTTTCAGAGATCGAGACAAAGAGGAGGAAAAGGTACCCCTTAAAAGCCCACAAAAAATAGTGATGCAGGTCTCGAGATTGGTTTCGGATCTCCATTGGCGTGTTCTCCTCTTAATCCTTCCTCCTCTCTCTCTCCTCATCTTTTTCTCTCTATATTCCGTCACCACCACCCCCTTCAACCAATTTCCCTCCCTTGCCCCTATCAAATCATTATTTTCCAATCGCACTCCTCAACAATCTGGTTCGTCGATGTGGTCGCCATATCTGCTCCACTATATGAATGAATCAGAGAAGAATCGGTGGCTGAGGGAGAGGAAGGACGAGTTAGATCGGTCGAGAATCGCAGTGTGTTTGGTTGGCGGTGCCAGGAGGTTCGAGTTGACTGGGCCGTCAATAGTACAGAAGATTTTAAAGGTGTATCCGAACTCTGATCTTTTCTTGCACAGCCCAATGGACCCCAACGCCTTCAAATTCTCTCTTCTGAAGATTGCCCCTAGAATCGCTTCCGTCCGAATTTTCTATCCCAAGCCGATTGCAGAAACCGAGTCACAGGCCCGAGTCCTCACCGCTAGCAACTCACCCAACGGCATACAGGTATATTTGATTGTTTTTTACTTAATTAATTTCTAAACTGGCGATCTGGTTTGTTTGTTAGGAAGAAAACAAAGAGGTACGGCGGTTGGAATGTTGGTTGTATCCTTCGCCAAACCTGTTAGACTATCAACTTTTTTTCTGTTCTTTTTTTATCGCTCTGCTTTTCACCGAATCGCATTTATTTTTTCACTTCATTCTCATGGAAAAGAATAGGGTTCCAGTAAAACCAAAAAAAAAGAGTTATGGGAATCGTGAAAAGAAAATTGGATGTGCATTTATGCTAATTTTTTTATTCGCAGGGCCTTCTACAATATTTCAACCTGGTGGAGGGATGTCTGACGATGATCAAAGCGCATCAGCTAAAAAACAACTTCACGTACCACTGGATAGTCCGAACCCGAGTTGATGGTTACTGGTCATCCCCTCTGGGCCCCGAAAACTTCGTGCCGGCTCACTACTTGGTCCCACCTGGCTCCTCCTATGGCGGACTCAACGACAGATTTGGCCTTGGTGACCTAAACACCTCTATCGTGGCCCTCTCCCGCCTCTCGCTCATTTCTCAACTCGACTCAGCTGGGTTCCTCCAACTCAACTCGGAGACCGCGTTCAAGGCCCAACTAACTACCCAAGGAGTGCCCTACGTCACCAATCGCCTTCCATTCTGCGTCGTAACAGACCGCCAATACGATTTCCCGCCATCCCGGTACGGCGTGCCCGTGGCGGCACTGTCGAGCCCTGGTCCACTGAGTGGGGCCAAGTGCAGGCCGTGCTCGCCGGCATGCTCCGGAACGTGCGTGGCGGACGTGATGTTTGGGCTGGACAGAGGGTGGAGCTGGACCGACTGGGCTAACGGGACAATGCAGCTCTGTGACGCCCACGGCGAGTGGGAGAATGACTGGGAGAAGGAATTCGACCGAGTCGCCGGGAAGAAACTGGCAGCGGCGAGGAAGCGAGTTTGGGCGTTGAAGTTAGAGCAGTGTGTTGATGATTTCAATGAGATGAGACGGCGAACGGATAACTGGGACGCACCGCCGGCGACGGAGATATGTAGGGTTGGGTTGGGGTCGGAATAGATGGAAACCGTGTAGAGGGCATAGATTAGAATTAGAATTTTTAAGTACTTTGGAATATACTCCTTTGTATATTTTACTAGTAGTATTATAGTTATAGTTTCTGTTTTTAGGAATTTGCTTTGTCGTCAGCACAGAATAAAAATAAAAAATAAAATGTTACGGAGTCCACTCCTGCAGTTAAAACATACCATTCATTCGGAAACATGGTAGGTGGGCGGACCACACCACACCACTGACAGCAATCATATGAGCTGTTAGCTTTTTGGCATCTGAACAGTTTGTTTTGTCATGTCTGTTGCCCACTGTTTTCTTTGATCCCGAATTTAAGTAACCACCGCGTATGAAAAATTATTTCTCACTAAATTTTTGACACATTAATAAATTATTGTTTACATTTATAATTTTATTAATACGTTAAACATTTGTTGACTCATTTAGATAGGTGTGTACGTCAAACAGATAAACTTAGAGACGACTCAAAAAAATTATAAACTCATTTAGATAGGTGTGTAAGTTGAACGAGTAAATTCGAATCCAATTCAAAAAATTATGAGTTTAAACAAAAATATATAATCACTACAAAAAATAAGAGTTTTAGCGACGCTCAATATTAGCGACGCACACAGTACGTCGTTAAAAGTGACAATTTGCGACGCACAGTGTCACTTTTAGCGACGCACACAATGCCGAAAAAAATTAATAAAAAAATGAGTTTCCCGCCTGAAAATTGGCGCCTTAGTATTGGCGACGCCCTGGTGGCATTTAGGGACGCCCCCGTGCGTCGCAAATAGTCCATTCGGAGAATCTCGCGTCGCAAATATGACGGACGGAGCATTAGCGACGCGCATATGGGTTATTGGCGACACACAGTGTGCGTCGCTAATAACCCTGTATATATAATATCATTCTGATCGTTTCTCTCTCTCAAACTCTCTTTCTCTCTCAAAGCAGGCGCCGTTTCCATTTGTTAAGGGTTAGAAGCTGAAAAGGGAAAGGGGAAACACACATCGCAGGAGGTTTAATCAGCCCATCAGGTAGGCCACGGTGCTTGATTTCTCTTCTCTTTCTCTCAAACTCACATATATTTGATTCTGTTTGGTTTTAAAATCCTCATTCACACACACAGACACACACACACACACACATATATATATATATATATATATATACATCTGAGTGTGTGTATTTGTAAACCCATAACACTATAATCAAATTACAAATTATAATCAAGTATTGAACCATGTTTGTTGGGGGTATAATATTTTTCCCACTGCCACAGGGAATAATTGATTAGTGGGTGATTTTTATAGCAGTTTCTGTGTTAGGCATGTTTCTGGGTGAAAATTTCATGCCTGGATAGAGATTTGGGTGGAGACTGTATGCATATCCCCTTTCCGGTGTATATTGATGAGATGAGATGTTGTATTTTATAATTTTTGTAACATTGTATTCTTGAATCTTAGTTTTTCAGTGCCGCTTAGTTCGAGACTGTACCCACAACTTGGCATGGGCTATAATGTTCTAACTATGTGAAAAATGGTATTTTTTTTTTATTTTTTTGAGTAGGATAGTATTATTATAACTCGAACATATATAAAATAAGATATTTTAATTATTAAATGGTATAAATATTTAGTTTTTATTAATCTTGATCATTTTATTTTTAATTTTAAATTATCTACTAATTAAAATATCATATATATGATGTGAGTTGGAAGATAGAATAACATTATAAATTATTTTCAGTAATGCTATTTAATTAAATAAATTTAGTCCTAATTATAAATTAACTAATGATAACAAATGATATAATTTATTCTAATTATTTCAAGTGTCTAATCAGTATATGATTTCAACTTACTGTGTTATACTAATAATCATTAAACTACTATTTTACATCCCATGCAAGCCTTTATGTTCCGACTTAGGCATTGATTTCATCAGGTGACAGCACTGGCCTAAATTAAGATGATTGGTGGGTTGACCATTAATCGGTTCTGTCAAAATAATTCAGAGTGACCACTTTTTCAGTTAATGGCCTGTTTTCAATGCTCCATGAATCCTCTAATTAGAATTTTTTTACCAAACTCAACTTATTTGAGTTTGATTTAATTTAATATATGTAAATTTTTATTTTAATTTTTAAAATATAATTCTAAAAATAATTTTTTAACAAAGTTATATATTTAAATTAATAAAATTTTTGAAATTATCTCAAATTTTTGTTAATTTGTACAAGTCATCCAAAATCGTTATTAGTTTAAAACCACATATTAAATATGCGATTTAAAAAATTAGATAAATTTGATAAATAAATTAAAATTATCTACGTCGGATTAAATAAAATAAAAAACTCACTACCATTTAGTAAAAGATTCTCCCAAAAATAAAATTAAATGTGTATGTGTTTGTACGTCTCTGTATGTATGTATGTATGTATGTATGTATGTATGTATGTATGTATGTATGTGTAATCCCAATACAGTGAGATTGCTATTTGTTAGAGAGAGAATATTAAGATGAGAAAGAAAGTCAAAATATTATATTGGGAAAGAAAGTAAATATTCAATCAATTTACTTATTTTGTTTTTTCCATTAGTTCAACAACTTTGACAAAAAGTATAATATAATTTTAAAAATTAGAGAGATAATATATGTAATTATTAAAAAAATTTAATAAAAATAAGTATAATTTACCTTAAAAATATCGACAAAAGGAAGCCCATTAAATAGCATGTCTATTACAATAGCTCCATTAAATAGGAAGTGTGTTTTCTGATTTTTTATTTTTTTTAGTTACACCGGTTAAATTTCATGGGATAGTACTTGGCTTCGATTCTAGCCTCTCCTATTCATATATTATCACATCCTTAATATGACATATATATATATATAATTGCACTAATATCATGTAATTATTTAATTTTAACTAAAAAAATAAAATTAAAGAATATATGTATATTGTATACGGAACATATTATAATTAATATAAGTATCTAGAGTAGAACAAAATTCTATTACTTAATTTAGAGCTAAATATTATTTATTCTGATATGCTTGTAATTACTCACAAGTCATAATAATCGATTAAGTGCAAATAATTTGATCTTATTAATAATAAGTTTTAAAAGGACAGTTGTTTACGTTTACCTTTTTTCTATAACAGCAAAAGAAATCATAACGCCAAGTTTCTTAACTACTCTTCATACTGGGTCTAGGACATAGCAAAAGCCATTGTTACGAAGACATTGTTTTGTCAAAAATATAACAACATTATCAATCATGAATCATTTGGTGCAGGTTAGAAAATTTTACATATTTCTCATAAGGCCAAATATAAGCTATACAAGTTTATATTCAATGATCTTCGGACCATTAGTCCCAGTAGTTTAGTTGGAGGCTACATGTCCACATGAGTTTACGTATTGCATATATATGTAATCTTTATTTAAACTGTTAGACCATTAGCTAGTTTGATTATGAAACTGTGCTTTCAGTGTTCCAAGTGTCTATTGGTAAGTACATCTAGCTATTTACTAGTTGATTGTGTCTAATCCATTAATTTTTATTTTTATTTTGTTTTAGCTGCCAAGTAATAAGAGTTCTTGAGTCCTATTGATTGAGAGATCAACTAGATACACCTGAGCTATTAACTCAGTTAGTGGTTTGGTTTTAGGTAGCAATTGATTTGCTTTTATTGGTTAAGTTGTTGTTGTCAGGTGTGAAGTAAGTAATTCTTGATGAATGACCTTAATTAATAGATAAAAATTGAAAGCTAGGTGCTTTTACTTGTTATCAACGAAATTCAATATGTTTTGTATTGGCATTTTGAATGCTATTGTTAATGTTTTTTAAAGCAAAACTCTGTCTGACAATCAGAGTTTGCACTTATACTAATGAATTTTTAATTGCATTCATGTAAGCCTAGCCCCGTTCGGGAGTCATTTTCATCACATGTGAATCTTGTCGCGAAATTTATTCGCGATTGGGCTGGTGTGTATGAAAATCGATTCTTGAATTGTCCAGAGAGGACAGTTCGGGAATGCATAAATCTGCATTACAATCAATAGCGCATATGCTTGAATATTTCACTATGATAAAATTTCAGCACGGTCTCCTATTGTTCTCTGGGTATATATTTAGGCGTGTTAACGTCTATCTCGTATACTTGGAGAACCCTGGGGAGATGCTGCCGAAATTTTGTCCGAGTGGAATCAAGCATTTGATTTCTGCTTATTGCAATGTAGATTGTGCATTCACGAATGGGATAGGACCACCTTACCCTTTAGAGAGAAGTTGGAGGTGATAGGATTCATGTTTCATATTTATAACGATTATCATTTTTGACTTGTATTAGGTAGACAAAAATGGATAAGAGTTGGATGGACTTGAGGGGCAGGCATTTGCCAGGGTATGTGAAGGGGATCAAAGATTTTATTGAGTTTGCTCGTGCATCTGCAGATGGGAGAAATAGGATAAGATGTCCATGTAGGAAGTGCAATAATAGGGATTATATGCACATAGATGAGGTCAAAGAGCACCTACTCGAACACGGGATGGACAAGCGGTATACGTGTTGGGAATTTCACGGGGAACGCCGTGACGTACGAGTGGTATTTGATGATGAAGAAGAAGACGACGATGTTGATTTTGGTGATAATGTTGGGGTTGGTTACGAAGGCTTGCCACAAATGCTAGCAGACTTGCAGGGGGCTACAACTGGGGCAAGTAGTCACAAGAGTGACACGGGACCATCGACCGCGTTTGAGTCGTTGTTGAGGGAAGCAAGGCAGCCGTTATACCCGGGTTGTGATAAGTTTTCCAAACTGGACTTTCTCGTGAAACTCCTTCATCTTAAGACCATCAACCGTTGGAGTAACAAATCAGTTACTATGGCCATTGAATTGATTAAAGCAGTGCTTCCTACTGGGGAGACCCTTCCGAACTCATATTACGAGGCGAAAAGAATATTAAGAGATTTGGGCCTCGGGTATATTCCCATACATGCTTGCAAAAACGATTGCATGTTATTTTGGAAGGAGACTGAACAATTGAAGGAGTGTACGGTGTGCCACGAACCTGGGTACAAGCTAAATGAAGGAAAGAAGAAGACAATTCCGCACAAGGTGCTTAGATATTTTCCCTTAAAACCGAGGCTGCAAAGGTTGTACATGTCTCAGAAGACGGCAGAAGATATGCGGTGGCATAAGGAGAAGCGTGTTGCTGAGGAAAATGTATGTAGGCATCCGGCAGATTCACAAGCTTGGGCTGAGTTTGATACAAATCACGAATGGTTTGCAAATGAGCCGCGTAATGTACGACTTGGGTTGGTTAGCGACGGTTTCAACCCGTTCGATGACATGAGTAATGCCTACAGCATGTGGCCGGTGTTGCTTGTGCCGTATAACTTGCCACCGTGGAAATGCATGAAAAAACCATTTATCTACATGTCGTTGCTTATTCCAGGGCCGAAGTCTCCTGGTAATGAAATTGATGTGTACTTGCGTCCTTTAGTGGACGAGTTGAAGGAATTGTGGGAGGTGGGAGTGGAGGCATACGACGTCTCTAAGAATGAGACATTTCAATTACATGCCGCGTTACTTTGGACCATAAATGACTTTCCAGCATACGGGAACTTGTCTGGGTGGAGCACTAAGGGGTATCTGGCATGTCCAGTTTGCAATAAGGATGCATGTTCCCTACATTTGTCAAATGGGAGGAAAATATGTTACATGGCCCATCGTCGTTTTCTACCGCCATCACATGGCTGGCGAAATCGGTAGAAGCATCTATTTGATGGACAAATTGAGCACAGATTGCCACCTCCATTGTTGTCTGGCAAAAACGTGTTAGCGCAATTGGCAGTCATCCAACCAGTAAGGTTTGGGAAGATACCGGGTAGTAAGAAGAGGAAGCGTACTGATGTGGACTTAAATTGGACGAAGAAGAGCATATTTTTTGATTTGCCGTACTGGGAGACTCTTAAGTTGAAGCACAATTTGGATGTGATGCACATCGAGAAAAACATATGTGATAATGTGCTGGGAACTGTAATGAACATTGAAGGGAAGACAAAAGATAGTGTTAAAGCCCGGTTGGACTTGCAGGAGCTGGGAATAAGGAAAGAGCTGCACTTAATACGTAGTGGTGATAAATATATCGTGCCTCCTGCACAGTATACGTTATCATCCGCATAGAGAATGAGGATTTGCGAGTGGTTTAAATCGGTGAAGTTCCCAGATGGATACGCATCGAATATATCTCGGTGTGTAAATGTTATAGATAGGAAAATATCCGGATTGAAGAGCCATGACTGCCATGTCCTTTTACAACGACTTCTTCCGGTTGCACTACGTGGGTATCTCACCGATCACATTTCAACTACAATAACTGAGTTGGGTTGCTTCTTTAGAGAATTATGTGCGAAGACGTTGAATGTGCAAGTACTTGACAAGCTCGAAAGGGATGTTGTCGTGATCCTCTGCAAGTTGGAACAGATTTTCCCTCCAGCTTTCTTCGATATCATGGTCCACTTAGCGGTGCATTTGCCTCATGAGGCAAAAATTGGCGGACCTGTCCAATACCGTTGGATGTATCCAATAGAAAGGTACATTTACTTTTGTCAATTGTGTTATCTATCCATCCTAACTATTTTAATCTATAACTGATTAATTATCAAAACAGATATTTGCACACATTGAAGCAATATGTGCGTAACAGAGCACGACCGGAAGGGTCAATTGCTGAGGCTTACATTGATGCTGAATGTCTCACCTTCTGCTCTATGCATCTTGAAGATATTGAGACAAGGTTTAATCGTCAAGAGCGAAATGCTGATACATGTCCAGGGCAACAACGAACTGGCCTTGCGGTGTTTAATCAGACTGTGCGGCCAATAGGTGCCCGTATATATGAATGGTGTCATCTTCAAGACTTGAAAAGAGCCCACTACACCGTGCTCAACAACTGCGAGGAGACATTGCCATATTTTAAGTAAGTTTATCGAAATCATTGCAATACTATGTTAATATACAAATGTAAGTTACATATAACATATTTCATCTTATGTAGTGAGCATACGCTCGAGCTTCAGAGAGAACATGTATCAAGTTCTGATCTGGAGCAAAGACAGAAAAATTTGTTTCCAAAGTGGTTCGGAGATCACGTAAGAATATGTTTCAATTAATTGTAATTGTATTAGTTAATGCATTTGTATAGTGATAATTTTGTACTTGTACTGAATTAATAGATGAAACTATTACGCCACCAACAATCTCCTGAGGCGTACGATCAATTATATTCCTTGGCATGTGGTCCTGATCAAAGAATATCCCGCTACATCGGTTTAATTGTTGATGGTGTTCGATTTCACACGAGGGAACGTGAGGTCATCCGACGAACACAGAATAGTGGGGTCCTTGTTGAAGGAGATGGTGACGGAGGACAAACTGTAGAATACTATGGTGTTTTAAAAGACATCATACAGTTGCATTATTGTTACGGTCATTCTGTATATATTTTTAAATGTGATTGGTGGGATGTAACTAATAAGAAGACTGGAATGCAGATTGATAAGCACTTCATAAGTGTTAATACGTCACGTACGGCATTTAAAGATGATCCGTATGTTTTGGCATCAGTTGCAAAACAAGTTTTCTATTTGAAGGACACAAAAATAAGAGGTGATTGGCATGTTGTCCAAAAAATAAAAACTAGAAATGTTTATGATGTCCTAGAAGTTGGCGAGGGAGATGAAGAGTTGGAGAGGATTGAGGAGGCACTACAAGAAGAGTCTCAAACTGCACACGATGGTGTTGTGCGGCATGATCAGGAAGATGTTAGTTCGTATCGGTTGAATAGAACTGATGTAGAACCAATTCATGTCGTAGCTTCCGACGTCACCAATACCACACAATTAGATCCGAGGGATGCAACGTTCATTAATGATGATGATGACGAGGAAAGTGATTTTGATGATGATACATTGTTAGAGTATTGTACCGAGACTGAAGAAAATTCAAGTTCAGATGATGATACAAACTCAGATGAGTAATTGTAATAGGTGTTACATGTGGTAAGATCAAGTGTAATGGATATTCAATTTTATGCTGTAATGGATTTTAATTTTTATGATGTAATGGAATTTACTTTTAAACTTTTGTTTTAGATATGGTTGGACCAGGATCACGTAGACGCGCAGCCCCGGTGGACCCATCGACCCCTTCCCCTTCCACTGGAGGATCGACTGATCCTGACATTGATGGTATGGATAGTTCCATTTTGTATTAATGCTTATATAAATATGGTACTAATTGTTTCTATTTTATTGTTTCTAAAGCTTCGGCCACCACTAGTGCTAGACGAGGGCGTGGTAGGTCGAAGAATCAGAGTTTGCAGACACAGATGGAGGCAGCAGGGGGTGCGCGACTCTGGATTGAGATACCTGAGGGCTTGCTGAAGCCCGTTGGTGGGTGGGCACAGCAGTTCATTACAGAGGTCAGCATCATTTCCCGACTACACGCTCCACTCCATATTATTGACTGGAGTCAGGTCACTTAGGAGGATCTACACGCTATTCATGCGCAGATCCTGGTATGTCTTTTATTATTGTGTTGAACTATATTTTAACATTTCTAATGCCATAATGTTTTGACAATGACATGCTTTACAGGAGAATTTTGACGTCGATCTCCACCTACCTCACGTAGCGAGGGCTGTGGATCGTTACCTGGGAGTCCGTTTCAGGGACTATCGACACCGTCTGCACATGCACTACGAGGCGGAGGTGGCAACCGGTAGAGAGCCCCTAGACAGACCCTACAGGGGGGTTGACGGTGGAGGATTGGATGTTACTGTGCGATCGGTTCGCAAGTGATACATTTCAGGTAAAAATTGTTCAAATTACTTTTGTTGTCTGGTTTAAATCAGTATCATTTATACTAACCTTCTTTCTTTTGGCCAAGTGTAGGAACTAAGTAGGAAGAATAGCGAGAGTAGAAGCAAGCAGAAGGTGACCCACTGTGGTGGATCACGTTCTTTTGTACAGTATAGGCATGATATGGTAAGTTAATAAATGTATCAAGTTCTTATTGTATAATCTATTCATGAAATCACTCTTCATAAGCTACTATTTATTTGCTCCAGCGAGACCAGGACACCGGTGCACCACCCAGCCCCATTGATTTGTGGCACAGGACGCACTACAACCCCAATAAGGGTTGGGCTGGGCCTGAAGCACAGCGGCTTTATGTAAGTTTTTATGTAACTTGCTACAGTATTACTAATTTAATATTAATCTAAAGTTATAAAAGTAGTAACATGTATTTATGTTTTTATAGGAGGAGATGGTCTGGCTGCGTGATCAGCCGACACCTGAGGGTCAGGATCCGCCGACCGATGACCAGATACGGGAGACTGTTCTGGGCAAGAGGCGTGGCTATGTGCGTGGCTTAGGGACTGGGATGGCGCCGACGACATCGTCCTTTGAAAGTGATGCTAGGGCACACTCAGCTACGACAGCAGTTCAACAAGAGAATGTAGTGCTGCGCTAGAGACTAGATAGCCTCGAGGAGCGATATGCCGAGATACAGACTCTTTTGCAAACGATGATCAGCCAACAGCGTGACTCTTCACAACCTTGGTAAGTTTTTAAAATTATATACTTTTGTGGATTTATTATTTATAGAAAATGCACCGAAGACACATCACACACCTCAAAAATGATAAAATAGACTTGCACGAACTTACGGAACTCGGTTCCGATGCCCGGTTTGAAACTTATGCAAGTTTCAGCCTCAAAAAGGCCCATTTGGGGGTTTTGACAGACCAAAATGCCGGATATCGGCCTAATTACACCGAAACCACCTCACACACCTCAAAAATGATAAAATAGACTTGCACGAACTTCCAACACTCGGTTCCGATGTCCGGTTTGAAACTTATGCAAGTTTCAGCCTCAAAAAGGCCCATTTTGGGGTTTTGACAGACCAAAATGCTGGATATCAGCCTAATTGCACCGAAACCACCTCACACACCTCACAAATGATAAAATAGACTTGCACGAACTTACGGAACTCGGTTCCGATGCCCAGTTTGAAACTTATGCAAGTTTCAGCCTCAAAAAGGCCCATTTGGGGGGTTTTGACAGACCAAAATGCCGGATATCGGCCTAACTGCACCGAAACCACCTCACACACCTCACAAATGATAAAATAGACTTGCACGAACTTACGACACTCGGTTCCGATGCCCAGTTTGAAACTTATGCAAGTTTCAGCCTCAAAAAGGCCCATTTGGGGGTTTTGACAGACCAAAATGCCGGATATCAGCCTAACTATACCGAAACCACCTCACACACCTCACAAATGATAAAATACACTTGCACGAACTTACGGAACTCGGTTCCGATGCCCGGTTTGAAACTTATGCAAGTTTCAGCCTCAAAAATGCCCATTTTGGGGTTTTGACAGACCAAAATGCCGGATATCGGCCTAATTGCACCGAAACCACCTCACACACCTCACAAATGATAAAATAGACTTGCACGAACTTCCGACACTCGGTTCCGATGCCCGGTTTGAAACTTATGCAAGTTTTAGCCTCAAAAAGGCCTATTTGGGGGTTTTGACAGACCAAAATGCCGGATATCAGCCTAATTGCACCGAAACCACCTTACACACCTCACAAATGATAAAATAGACTTGCACGAACTTACGAAACTCGGTTCCGATGCCCGGTTTGAAACTTATGCAAGTTTCAGCCTCAAAAAGGCCTATTTGGGGGTTTTGACAGACCAAAATGCCGGATATCGGCCTAATTGCACCGAAACCACCTCACACACCTCACAAATGATAAAATAGACTTGCACGAACTTCCGACACTCGGTTCCGATGCCCGGTTTGAAACTTATGCAAGTTTTAGCCTCAAAAAGGCCCATTTGGGGGTTTTGACAGACCAAAATGCCGGATATCGGCCTAATTGCACCGAAACCACCTCACACACCTCACAAATGATAAAATAGACTTACACGAACTTACGGAACTCGGTTCCGATGCCCGGTTTGAAACTTATGCAAGTTTCAGCCTCAAAAAGGCCCATTTGGGGGTTTGGACAGACCAAAATGCCGGATATCGGCCTAACTGCACCGAAACCACCTCACACACCTCAAAAATGATAAAATAGACTTACACGAACTTACGACACTCGGTTCCGATGCCCGGTTTGAAACTTATGCAAGTTTCAGCCTCAAAAAGGCCCATTTGGGGGTTTTGACAGACCAAAATGCCGGATATCGGCCTAATTGCACCGAAACCACCTCACACACCTCAAAAATGATAAAATAGACTTGCACGAACTTAGGGAACTCGGTTCCGATGCCCGGTTTGAAACTTATGCAAGTTTCAGCCTCAAAAATGCCCATTTTGGGGTTTTGACAGACCAAAATGCCGGATATCGGCCTAAATGCACCGAAACCACCTCACACACCTCAAAAATGATAAAATAGACTTGCACGAACTTACGACACTCGGTTCCGATGCCCGGTTTGAAACTTATGTAAGTTTCAGCCTAAAAAAGGCCCATTTTGGGGTTTTGACAGACCAAAATGCCGGATATCGGCCTAACTGCATGGAAACCACCTCACACACCTCACAAATGATAAAATAGACTTGCACGAACTTACGACACTCGGTTTCGATGCCCGGTTTGAAAGTTATGCAAGTTTCAGCCTCAAAAAGGCCCATTTTGGGGTTTTGACAGACCAAAATGTCGGATATCGGCCTAACTGCACCGAAACCACCTCACACACCTCACAAATGATAAAATAGACTTATGCTACTTTATGTCGTTCTTATTATTTATGCATGCAAAAAAAAAAGAAACTATTCACATTCTATGTTCATATATATTTAATAATTGTTCTAATATATGTCGTTTGATCTTTATTTCAGATTGATCGGGGATTATTGTAGCGGCGCCGTCTTTATGTTTTGCATCGGAACTTGATATTTTTATTTTTTATTTTCATGGACATCTGTAGTAACATTTTGGACACAATTTTTAATTTTTCTATTTAGTGATGAATGGTACATTTACAATTGTACATAATTAGTTTAATATATATATATGAATGTATTTTTATGTTTCAAAATATTGATCATTTCAGAATGCTTGGATTTTATTGTATATCAGGATGGATGATTGATACAGGTTTAAACAGGAAGAAAAATATATTAAAACAAAGCAGATAGTGTTGAAAAAAAAAAAAAAACACTTTTAGCGACGCACACCATAGCGTCGCTAAAAGTCTGAATTTAATTTAAAAATCGCCAAAAAATCACTTTTAGCGACGCACAGGGGGCGTCGCTAAAAGTCATTATTGGCCACGCACGCACTGAGCGTCGCTAATAATGACTTTTAGCAACGCCCCCTGTGCGTCGCTAAAGACCTTTAGCAACGCCCATTTGGACTATTAGCGACGCACATGAGCGTCGCTAATAGTCCATTTTGTTGTAGTGAATATTCAAATCCGATCCGAGTTCGAATTTTTTTCCAAACTCGAATTTAAATCGAAATGGGCTTAAATAGGGACGTCAAGTACCTGACCCTGAATTGCCACTACTTAAAACCATATATTTTATACATTAATTAACATGAACCGTTAGATTTTAAGCATGTAAATGATTTTTACCTTTCATTACATTAATATTTCAAACATGTAATAATTATTTTATTATCTAATTGTATTCGCTTTTTAAATTTATTTTCATTAGAAATCCTTGTCTTTTGTCTTTAGAATATGCATAAAACTCGAATCCAAAATCTGACCAAACCTGAAAAAACCCCAAAAAAGTCTGAATGTTCGAATACTCGAAAAAAATCTAATACTAGACATTTTTTATTAGACTCGAATTTACTATTCGAGTTATTCTCGGACTCGGATTCAATGACTTGTATATCGGACTGGGCCTAATTAAAACTCAATCCCGACCCGACCCGAAAAAATTGCAACCCTACATTCAGACTAATGAATATGGCTCACCACATATAATTGCTCCTATTGTTTTCATGATTCATTTCAAAATACAATCCTTCTTACCACCAGATAATGAATAATCATGTATGGTCATGGACATGGTAATCAAATTTCATTGTCACTCCTCTTCTCCGTGTTCCAAAAAGGTGAGCGAAAATATAAAAAGAAAATTTTTTTTGAGAGAAACTAATAAAAGTAATTTATTTCACATTTTTTCATCTCTTTATTTTTTTGTTTTAAAAAAAAAATCCAATATCGTTACAAAACTCAATTTATTACTTTTTGTCTAATCTATGATGGACAAGACTAAAGAGCATGCACTGAAGTTTACTAAATTAAGCACGACAAAAATAAGGAATGAGATGAGAAATAATTTATAAATTTTAATTGAATATACCAACTGTGTTTTTATTTTTTTGTTTCTTTGACTTGAAGAGATTACGTCTTTTGTAGGAAGAGCGAGAACTTGCACGAAATCTTGATCCATTAACTATACTATTTTAACAATCACCTTCATATGGCCCACGTGGTGTACAGTAGCACGAGGTAAAAAAGGCTTTATCCCGATTGTTATCTTAGACGGCTGGTAAACCAATCACACCTAATCATTACACAGCACCCACTCTGGGTTTGGTAATGTGTCGCGTTCAACTGATTCTGTTTGTTAGGTGGGATGTCGGTGTCGGGTTTAACTGAGACAGCGGACATCTACATGCCTTTTTTTTTGGGCTCTCTTGAGCCCATCTTCACACAGGCCCATTTAATCCTGTCCCAAACAACCGTGTCTTGCTCATTTTGGCCTCAATTTAGGTCCTACAATCCTGCAAGATACAATATGGCTCTGTCTAGTAGCCTGTATCCATCATCATGATTTATTTGCCATAATGGGAACGACGGCTCTTTTATTGGGCAACCCCTTCATTGCGTACATGGGCTTTAAAAGTACCCCCATCCTTTTTGCTTCCATGTATTTTTTTTTTGTTGGATTGTATCTCTTTCTTTGGAGCTGTTATTCACTGAACGTGTGTTGTGACCCACACATTTTACTTATGTGATAAATATTTATTAACTCGAGTATACTGTTCCGAAAGTAATTAATAATTTTTTTTTTTCATTAGGTACTAAATGTCACATAATATAATATAAGATAGTTATTGATTTCAAATCAGGTAAGAAGAATTTTCTTTGATTCACCCACGTACATGTCACAATTTTAATGTGTCACACATGTACTTACGTGTATATCATGTGACTACTTAGTTTTAAAGAAAAAATATATGAACATTTTATATGTGACAGATTGTAATTAAGACACATTTAAGTAGAAAAAAATTTCTCCTCATAAATCTGGTGCTAATTATTGTTATATAATCTATATAAGTTGACAATAGTATGATTGATGCTACTATTTATCAAACTAAAATTAAAATTCACAATCATCTATTGGTATTTATCACTTTCTTTTATTCTTTTGATTTATAGATTTTTTTTTTGTGTGATAATTTAGTTGATACCATTTTATATGAATTTATATAAAGGAACCCAATGATTGGACAAAGTTTTTTCATAAAATGAAAATAAAATTTAGTAGCTTCCTTGAATCTTGATAAGAAAAAAAAAAGGTAACACCAAAAATTGATAAATTTAATTATACTCTGACATCACATTAGTATGAATAAGTAAAATCAAAGCTCAACAAGATTTATTTTCTTCTTTCTTTTTTAACTTATAATGGAAGCCTGTGATTATTAGAGAAAAAATCCCGTACAAGCAATTCCATTTACCACTGACTGTATATCAAGTAAGAAGACGACGTATGTCTTTGGTATAACTCGAACACACAACATACTAGGAACATAATTCTTTAACGTTCGGGTGTTGTTAACACATCTAAAACAAAATTAAATAAAATCTGCATAAATTGTACCAAATCATGATGAACATGTCCCACCAGGAACCCATCAACATGGTAGTCGCATGAACAGACTTGCTGTAGATTCATATCGAACATGCCTTAAATAAATATGCCTGTATTATGTGATCTTAATGTGATGATCGACCAATGAAAGTTGAGTTAAATTACTTGATAAATAAATAAATAAAAATAGTTAATAAAGCAATAGAATTTGAGTTTTTTTATAATTAAAAATCACATAACATTTTAGGAAAAGTTATCTTAATGTGATGATTGTTACAATTTAAGTTAATTATAAAATTTATTAAGATCTATTTTAACTAGTGAAATTAAAATAGTGATGTGGTTTAGGTTCAAACTAATTAATGTTCAAATAAGTTACACTATTTAATACAATAAAATAAAATAGTATCTTTGCTCTACCAGATTAATTTACTCTTGAAAATCTATAAGTTGCATTCAATACAATGTTACATTATATATTTTGGCTAAACTAAGTCTTTTAATTATATTACACTTTTTGTAAGCAATAATGTTGTATATATTTAAAATGACAAAATTATCTCTTCACGTATATATGTATATACACATATTAGGTGGGTCATCCATGTGTTTTTTAAAAATAGTGTATAAAATATAATATCCCAATAATAAGTTTTTCAACAATAATAAACAAATAATTAAATAAAAAAGTGAGGGGGATATAATTGTAATTATGTAAGAAACAACAACTCATGTCCACGTTGTTCACAATTACATTTGAAATCCACAACCATTTCTTCGGAAGCTATAGAGATTAGAGAAGTTCACTTGGTGGTACGCTAAAAATAAACAGACTAATTTGAACTTGACACGTGTCTAAATTTGCTGTGTGCAGGTCACAAAGTAAGCTTCTATACTGATCTGACGTTAGATCAACAAGTTCGGGGGAACTGCCTCGCAAGGGTACCGAGCTCAGTAATACCGACCTCGTCGTCATCATCATTTTGGTCTACCGACCTCGGAGCGAAAAGGCAGGTAGCAGTGTGGAACAGTAAAGCAGGTAGCAGTGATGAGACTGTGGAGCATGTAGCGATGTGGAACAGTAAAGTAGGTGGCCATCATAGGACTACCACCTCCGGACAACAGTGAATCCCAAATTTCATGGTACCAAATCCTACCCACCTTGAAAGACAACCATCATATAATTATCATCAAGGTACACATCAAACACACAATCAATTATCTCTTGATCAGTTTTTACTCACTCTCTAACTTAAGCATTGGAGCAGCTACCGCCGGAGCCATCCCCGGCGGCACTTTAACTCCCCTTCTTCTTAGGTTCCGTACCGACGGTGAACAGAGCCTCGACAAGTCATAAAAGTGCAGCATCAACTTGGCGCCATTAGTGGGAACGACAATCATTCTTGCTAATTCCGATGTCTCAAAATCAACTCTTTCGTCATGGCTCCAAATCTTTATTCAAGGCCAGTTCCCCAAAACCAGCCTTCGACCGAGAATGAAGAGGGGGAAACCCCCAATCATGTACAACAACAGCTTGATCAGATTCGACGATAGTCTGATCTAATGCAAGAGCAATTCTTTGCCATATCCCAAACTTGAGCCTTTCTAACTCAGAACCTGCAAAACCGCCATGCATCCCCCATCAGGCATGCCCGACAAACGGATTCAGCTCCCTGTTATCCCGAGCCAAGGTTACGAACTTTACAATGAGGGGAATCCTAATGCCCGTCCCTCGTATCCCCAAGGCTCCGTTCATACCAGAGGTGACCCTCAGCCATCGCGCGTCCCTAGGAGAGCAATGACGAATCCTTGTCTTACTATTCATTATTATAGCAGGACAAGAGTCTTGAGTCCTGCAAACTCGGGGGCTAACCCAATACCTCTAGATATCCAGGCACCCCAAACGTCAGCTCTTCTACTCTAGGGGCAACAGCATCACTATTACAGGGCAAGAACGCCCTTTGCGCATGGGACCTGATACTGTCGTGCTAGGGTAGCATCGGTCAACCCCGTCTAGGGTACCTCTAAAGGCAAAGGAGGTAGCAGATTCAATTGGGCAAGCAGCTCTTACCAGGGGAGATAACCTCCCTCTCAAACAGGATGAGCTAACGAAGCTGCTCGGAAGATTCACCACTTCATTCACCTCAATCGTAATGGTAGATGAACGCCCACAAAAATTCATTGTTCCCAAGTTCACCCCGTATGACTGGACGGAAGACCTTGGGGACCATCTCTCCTATTATCAACACACGATGGCCCTACATGAGGCTACCGACGCCTTCCTGTGAGGTACCTTCGTAACAAGTCTCAAAGGCACCGCTCTGAGATGGTTCCACAGTCTCCCATAGGAGTCAGTCCCTAATTTTTACGAGCTCAACAGACGGTTCCTTGATCGGTTTCTAACCAGCAGGAGGCTCCGAAAAGGCCCCGAGTTTCTCCTCTTGATAAAATAGCAAAAAGGGGAGTCACTTCGGGAGTACATCGCTCGATTCAACTCCGAGCTCACGGAGGTCACGAACAGCAGTTCGAGCTTCTTGGTGGCAGCCCTCCACACAAGACTAGGGCCTGGGCGATTCCATAATTCCTTAACAAAGAATCCTCCAAACATGGCGTCTCTTATGGAGCAGGCGCAGAAGTATATAAATCTGGAAGATACGAGGACATCCTTTCGAAAAGCCAAGGAGCAAGTCCAGAAAGACGATAACACCCAGAAATGAGACCCTGCTAAAAGGCGATGGAGCCCAGACAAAAGGACGGCACCCCGAACTCAAAATAACCCTAATTTCGAAAGATTCAGGGCACTCACACACTCACGTCTTCTAACAGGTCTGAACACGTGATAATCTAAGGTGGCAGAGCCTCTAAAAGGCAATTCAGACGCTAGAGATAGAAGCAAGTACTGCGATTTTCACAAGGATCACGGACACACTACCGAGGAGTGCAGAAACCTCAAACGAGAGATTGAACAGCTGATCCGGCGCGGACATCTAACGGAGTTTATCTAACGAGATGGAGGGCTGAATCCTTGAGATGACAAGCCACAACAGAAGAAACAGGATCAGAGGCCCGAGTAGGGGAAGGCTCAGAACGAGAAACCCTGCCAGAATAATCAGGTCATCTTTGTCCTCCACGCCGACAGCTCGTTAGCTAGGATGTCCAATCGAGCAACGAAACGATACATTCGGGAGGTAAATACAGAACCAAGTGCCCTCCAGATCTCCACGATTAAGAAGAGGCCAAAGCCCCTGCCACATATCCAGTTCTCAGAACTGGACCTCGTCGGCATACATTGTCACGACCCGAGACCCCACCCTATGCGGATCTCGTGTCGTGCACGCGATCCGACGCTGCTTGTCGAACCAAGGGTCTCAACTTGCAACACATTAGTGCTACTAACATGCAACAACTAAATGCGGAAGAAATAAATAAAAGCTGCATGTGATATATATGTATATGTGTACAAAATGCAGAATACAAAATTTCCTAATACAACTGTTCATCCCCAAGACGTGGAGAACATGGGAGAGCTACAAGACTGTCTGTACTAAGTATTACACTGCAACTTTAAAAGTAATGTCCACTACTATCTAGTTGACTGCTACTGCTCTTCTACAGCTTCATTTCTTGAAAGGGGTGGTAAGTTGGGGGGGTGAGCTAACTAAAGCCCAATAAGTAATTCTCCTTTGCTCTGTCATGTGTACATGAATATAGAAAGCATTATCCATAAAAGAACTAGGATAAATGCAGATGTCATAGCCAGTCAATGAATATAGAACTTAATATCAAATGATAGAAACTCAAATGATAAAGCAATGAAATCTGTCTGATAATACAATCATACGCACTCAAATGAAAGCTGTGAAATCTCATGATCATTCATAATGGTATAACATGATCAAACTATGATAATCAATAAATGATAGTGATATCAAAAATGGTTGATGCACTTGGCTACTGGTGGGGCCCGGCTACCCCTTGAGCTCATATTCAGTTCCAGTTGGCTGTATAAATATTAAGTTCCCATTCGGGCTGTATGAATATTTAGTTCTGGTCGGCTGTATGAATACTACTTTGTGTACACTGTGTAATAATAATCTGTTCGAAATCTGGACCCGAAGGTCATAACTAGACCCGAAGGTCGTAAATAGCATCAGATGGAGATGTGACTGAGCACAAATCTGGCACTAATAATATATCAGGATCATGCTATCTTC
Source organism: Nyssa sinensis (assembly GCA_008638375.1). Classification (NCBI taxonomy): domain Eukaryota; kingdom Viridiplantae; phylum Streptophyta; class Magnoliopsida; order Cornales; family Nyssaceae; genus Nyssa; species Nyssa sinensis. The sequence continues at coordinate 22,216,809 of CM018045.1, read as the reverse complement.
CACGAAGAATGAAGTGGAATTATAACTGGTTCAAATAAAACTATCTGGCCCTCATATCCCTGGATACAAGTGTACAACAAGAACTCACTGCACAAATGTACAATCATGATCAAGATATATATACGAAAATCAGTAAATGCTTCCACATGATAGGGCAATATCAATGTGGCTCAATAAACATTGGTATATATGGAATACAACAAGTGATATAGGAAAAACTGTTGACATGGCTTGGGATGTAACATAAGCAAAGATCAGAGATTACTTACCTTTTTTACTGTATCTGTCTAGAAGATCAAACCTCCTTCTTCTTGTATCTTGGTGTTCCTATGATTCAGGAAACCAATCTCAGTCTATATATATATATATATATATATATCTGTTTAATTCATGATATTCATCAAATTTTATGCCACTTTATTATTTTTATCTCTTTTACTAGAATAGATCTTACTATTGAATCCGGAATGTCGAACAAAGTCGATTTAGGCTTTCGCGGAATTCAATTTGGACTTCTATACTAAAAAGGGTAAAATGGTCATTTTGCACTTTTATGGGTCTTTTATTTTTTGGGACCCCATCTCACTAAATGGACCTCACCATTGGTCTTAGAATGTCCGAGATAGTTGAAATACACTATTCATACGTTTAATTTGGACATCGTTACTGAAAAGGGTAAAATGGTCATTTACGCATTTATGGTTCTCACTTCTCGGGACCTCTTTTCGTAAATCGAACCCCACGGATGAGTCTGGAATGCTTAAAATAATAAAATTTCACTATTCATTTATTTTAATCGGAGTCCGTTTGACTGCTTTTTGACTCAGGGGGCATTTTCATAATTTTTTATTATTTTAAATTAATTAAATATATTAATATTTAATTAATATTTTATTCTGGGGGTCAAATCATAATAATTAACAGTTGGGGGGTCAGTTTGTAATTTCTAAAAGTTTTGGGTCAAATTGTAATTTTTGAAAATCCTATTCTAAATAGGGATAACCAAACAGTGTTTAGTGACAGAACAGGGATAGGATATCCCTATTCTGATTTCAATTTGAATTTCAATTTCTTACACTAGGAACCAAACAGTCCTGATTCAATTTAAAAACTTTTAAACTTAAACAAACTGTGTCGTTTCACTTACCCGTTTCTCATTCGGTTGGGTCCTGACCCGGATCTGAACCTTGACCCGAACCCAACCCTAAACCAAACAGTTTCCTTCCCCGTTTTTTCGATAGAGCTCCGGTAGGGTTCCGGTGGTGAACAGTTATCTTCTCCGGCGACGGCAATCGGATTTTGGTCATTTTTCAACCCTTTTTAAATGCCTTCCTCTACTATTTTTCGTGGAGATCTCATATCTAGCCCTAGATTTAAGTTTCATTCATTAAATCTCCACGAATATGGCCAAACCCGTGGCTCCGGCCAACTGTAAATTTCTGATTTTCGGCTTATTTCCCCACTGTTTTCACTTCTTTCTTTTTTATTTTTCTTTCTGCACTTTATAGGATAAATCCTAGACCATTCAATCAATTTTTCATGCATAAAATATAAACAATTTTCAATATATACTAAGACCTGTAACTTAGATTTTCTCACTGGTTTTTGGCCCTTTTCAAGCGGTTCTTTTTGCAATATTTCCCATTTTCCATGCTTAACAAGATCCTACTGTTAAAACTACACGAATCATGCTAAAAATTTAAAACAGAAACGACCCACTTACCTTTCAAATTCTGATTTTCTGGTACAGGTTCCTTTTTCTGTTTCTATGCTTTTGGACCTTCTTGCTTCACTTCTGAGCCTCTCCAAACCCTTACAACCTCCCCAAGTCACTGCTTTCTTTTCTGTCTTCCATTTTACGCAACCCATATATATATATATATATATAAGATACAACCGACCCCTCTCTCTCTTTCTCTCTCGGTTTCCCCCCCTCCAAGCCTCTTTATTTGACTTATCTTTCTGATTTTTCTCTGCCAAATGCAAGTTGCATTTATGGCTTAGAGACTTGTATTATATATATGTATATTATATTCACACGCACATAACACACACACACACACACTTAAGCCAACCGACACACACAACACACAGTGACATACCGCCACCTTCCTCCCCCTTTCCTTTCCTTTCTTTCTTTTTATTTTCTTTTCTTGTAGAATATCTTATATATATATGTACACACATATATATGTATAATACATCATGTTATACACATATATATACATATAAATACATATTTTATACGTGTATATATATATATATCTATATGTAGGCATATAAATCTATTTTTAATCATATATACATACACTCATTTTGAACGGGCCACACACATACGTAAATGTATGCATGCATGGGTTTGCGTGCGTGCACGCATTACGAGGCATAATTCTAGGATGCTCGGGAATGACCCAATACTGGCTATATAACTAATACTATTTACTTTCTATAACCGTACAGTACATTTGACATAATGATATAGAGTTTAAACGGTTCAGTTTACAACTATTAGTACACTACCCAACCCGGTCTACCTCGGTATACGTACTAACCCGGGTCAGGGTATTACATACATTGTCCCCACAGTGATGCCCTCGTCATTTCACTTAAGGTGGCAAATTTCAAGATTAGGAGAGTTGTTGGTGGACACTGGGAGCTCGGCCAACGTATTATTCTATGAGCCTTTCCGTCGCATGAAGCTCAGCACCGACGACCTGAAGAGGATGATCAGAAGATGCTAATCTCAGAGTATATAGTCGTGGACTCCCGATCTCCCTACAATATCATCCTCGAAAGGCCGTGGCTCCACCACATGGGGGCGGTCACTTCCACCCTTCATCAGTGCCTGAAATATGTTCAGAATGAGAAGGTCTGCACAATTAGAGGCTCCCAATCAACAGCGCGGGAATGTCACGTCGTGGCATTAAAGGGGCAAGCTCAGAAATAACAACTACAGGCATCTCGGGAGGATCGAAGCCTTGCGCCTTTTGAGCCTCGCAAGAGCACGGAATGCCCAACCGAGATTGATGAGCCACCAAGCCCCAGAGGGACAGAAAGTATGGCAACACCAATTCAGGAGCCCGTCAAAGCACTGGTGAGTTTCGAAGGAATGGGGCGCTATCTACAACTCGGCGCAAACCTGTCCCAATCTGAGCAGGAGGAGATGATCGAGTTCCTAAAGGATAATCTGTCAGTCTTCGCCTGGGAAACCAAGGACATGGAAGGAATAAACTCAACGCTCATCTCTCATAAACTGATGACAGATCTGAACCATCCCCTAGTCAGACAGAAGCGAAGGACTTTCGCCCTCGAGAGGCACGAGATCATCAACGATAAAGTCCAAAGGCTGTTGGATGCTAAGATGATTAAAGAAGTATACTACCCAAAATGGCTAGCCCATACCGTCCTCATCAAGAAAAAGAATAGAAAATGACGGGTACGTGTCGATTATACCGATCTCAACAAGGCATGCCCTAAGGACAGCTTACCCCTCCCAAGAATTGACCAACTGATTGACGCGATTGCAGGTCACGAGCTAATAAGTTTCATGGATGCGTACTCCGGATCCAACCAGATCTAGATGTATTGTAACACCCTGACCTAATTAATTAATAATTAGTTTGCTAATTATTAATTAGACACAACATAAAGGACGATTGAGAGAACAAATCGTAAATTTTTGGATGGTCACGATAAACCCATAAATAATTTAATACGTTAAGAGGGGAGGGCTTAATTTAGCTATTTTAGCCCTAATTTTTAACATTGTTAAAACTCGAATTAACTAATCGTGAAAACTACAATAGAATAAAAATTGACACGAGGCCTTTGGTAACGAAGCTAGTCTAAATAGGAAGCCATCGGAAGAAACCGCTTCGTAAAACGAGCGATGGAACAAAAGTTATTAAGGAAATAGTCGAAATGGAAATTTGTGCCAGCCAAACAAGGCCTAATGCCCAAAATGAGAAAAATGTCAAAATGTGAGGCCAAGGGGATTTGAACCCTTAACTAAGTGGAGAGTGTTTTTTTTAAAAAACACTCAAAAAAAAAAAAAACCAATTAGGCAAGCAACCATTTTCTGTCTAAATATACAATAGAATTGTATATGAACTAAAGTTGCCCAAACGCACCTCACAAATTGGCCAATGGCCTTACATGCAAATCCCACATCATTGGCTTACCTCATCTCCTCTTACTTCAGTCTATCAGTCAACCGAACCTCCATTTATATATACATGGATGTATATATAGGGAGACAATATGATGGTTGCATTACATCATTAACCACCAATCAGCCTACATGCAACCTGTTCCATATATTAAATAAAAAAAAACTGAGCAATGCTACTGCATGTCTATATATGTATTGAGTGGTGAGGGGATTGAAGTGAGAAGAGAGAAGGAGGATGAGAGGGAAACTTGGTATGCATGGTGTTTGAGTTATATCTGTGAGTGTGTTCACTGTGTGTACGTGAAGGAGGAACTGGGCACACCTGAAGTACACCAAGAAGGTCTGAATCAAGTTATAACAGAGAGAGAGAGAGAGTCACTGTTAGAGGTAAGTTCTGAACCTACTCTATTTCCCCATTTTAATTTTTGGTACTGTTTTGTTCATTGTGGAGCTGTTAAGATTACATGCATGCATAAAACTTAACTCTAGGAATTATATTATGCATACTATGAGGGTTAGAAGGGTCTGAATGGCCAAAAACCATGAAACCGTACACCCAACCTCCATTGATGGACCTTAGAAACACAGGTCTGAATCGACCTTAACAGAATGAAACTCTGAATGATGGAACTTAAAATAGACCCCAAGGGGATCCCAAAAACCCACCTGCGCGACCCCAGAACTCAGTTTAAGGCCCTCAAATTTTGAGTTGCAGGTACGGGTCTAAAACCCAAATCCACTAAAAAGCGACCAAACAGAAATCTCAGGCCAGGGACTTGAACCCCACGGTCTGTAGGTCACAACGCAACAAATTTCATGAAAAATGGACCTAAAAGGAGGGTGCTAGAACTAGTTACAGGTCACGGTTATCGTTTTGAAAACAGAACCAGTTAGGGCTCGATTCAATGCTTAAAATGAATGCTAGATTGTTGGTATGATGTACAGAAACCGATTGGGATCGAGAACAATGAGAAATCGTACCCAGAATCCCACGAATTTGAAGAATAAAGTTTCTGAAATTTAGGGCTACAGTACCCCTAGAATTGGGGACGATGAACAGTGCGGGAATCGGGTCGGGCCCCGACCCGACAGAAAAAGGGTGAACCATTTAAATCGAACTGCGTCGTTTTGATATAACTGGTTTTAATTTTAAATCCTAGGGCTGACGTCATCATGACGTCATCACTATTCCTTGAACCGGTTAAAATCAGATTGGGCCGGTCCGGTTCACTTATAAGTGAACTGAACCCTTTCGGTTCAGTTTGAAACTTTAGGAAATTTACATTCTGACCCCAACAGTTTCACAGATTTCTACTGTGACCCAGTGCTTGAAAAACTTATGCAATTACACCCCTGAAAAAATAATTAAATAATAAAATAATTTATTTTATTATTTTATTAAATAAGCAAAATTACTATTTTGCCCATAGTCATTAAAAAAGTCAAACGAAGTCCGAATTTAGTGAATAAATAGTGTATTTTTACTATTTTGAGCATTCCGGACTCAACGGTGGAGTCTGAATTGGGAAATTAAGTCCGAAAAAATACAGACACGTAAGTGGCAAATGACCGTACTGCCCCTAATGATACCTAGGATCAAATGACACTGAAAGATAGTCCACTTTGACTACCTCGGCCATTCTGGACCCAACAGTGAAGTCTGTATTAACAAATAAAGTACCAAAAAATACAACATGAGAAAAATTATCAGATTGCCCCTAATGCCATATGAAGTCCAAATGGAACCCGATTGGGACAGAACTGACACCAATAGGAGCCCAGATACCTGTAAGACTGTACACGTGATTAAATGACAAATCAAAGTCAGAATTCCACAACTGTAAAAATGACTAAAATACCCCTGAGAATAGGAACTGCAAATTTGGGGTCAAATAAGGACCAGTCGATCATGATTAACTGTCATAAGTATAACGATGTAGATTAAAGGGCTAAATAAGACTCCGGAACAGTCAACGAGTAAAACGAAAAATGACCGATGTGTTCCGATGATCAAGATCAGATACCAAATGAAGTCTAAAAGACTTAGAACTTCACATATAAGCTGATGGGAATATTTTGAGGACTAAGATAGGGTCCGGGGCAAGAATGACAAAATTAACATTTTGCCCCTGAGGTTAAATAAGTGCTTAATTGATAACGGCTGGAGTCCAAATGACTTAAAAGATGATCCTAAAGGTTACTAAGCTCATTTAAGGGATATAATAGCCTAGGTTGAAACCCTGAAATAGGGGATTAAAAACACTTAACTAGATAGACTAAATTCAAAGGAACTTAAAGCAATGCATAACCATGTTTGGGGACTAAAATGGGTACTAATTCATTGTGCAATATTTTGGAACCATGATTATAGGAACCTCTAGAGGGAAGGAGAAGGAGAATTGAGTTGATAGAACTGCTGAAAGTTATTTTGAGGTAAGTAAAACCTGGACTTTGTTATGTGGTCTTTCCTTAGCCATGTCACATTTCTTTCTTCATGCTGCCACCTTGTACTCCATTATTTGATATGTCTTGATCTCCACAATTGATATTGTTCTATCTTGTGGACTTGATGAGTGATTGCATGTCGATACCCTGATATGATTTATACATCATTCTTTGATGCTTGAATACTGAACCGTACATGTTATATGATAAGAAAAGTACTACTCCACAACTTGTGAAATTATCTATGCGTGACCTGATCTTTCTGTGGTAGTACTTGACTCGTTACACACTTCAGCCCTTAGGGGCAAGATGCTGACAGTCTACACGTGGTTGTGAGCGTCACATCGCACGACCGGGCTACCCGTGGGTGTGAGCGTCACTTCGCACGATTGACACGTAGTCATGCAAGGCATGACGTACGACTTGAGTCCTAGAGGACACGAAAAGTTGATAGCGCTGTGCTGTAAGCACGAAAGGGTATGCCGGGCCCTGACAGATAACATCTAACAGATAGTTTCTTTTTTATCTCTTACATGACATGCTCTTGATTTTTGATATGTTGTATATCTTTGAGCACCGTTGATATTGTATTCCTTGGATCCTTGATATGTTTATGAGCTTTTTCTTGGAATACCCTTGTTGTACTATTCGACATGATGACCTGCCTATGTAGACGTTTTTCGATTTCGGCAGCATATTATTGGCTATCCCTTGTTGTGATTTTGTGTACCTATTTGGGATATGCCCATAGGACCCAAAGGTCATTTCCATCGATTTATACATTGGTGACTAGCTATTGTGACTATTATCATGTCTTCTGTTCTGACATGCATTGATTGGTATTGGTTCATTGCTTACATTCTTGAACCTATCTTGACCCATAACAGAGGAAGAGATTTTACTTACTGGGCTTTGTTAGCTCACCCCTCCCTTATATTTTTTCAGGTCAACAGGAAGTAGGAGAACCCTCGGGCGCTCAAGAGGTCTAGACGCTGCTAGCTACTAGTAGCTATTTTGGCGAGTTTTGTATTAAGTTAAATATTGACAGGTCTTAAACCCTCCCATGTCACCACGGTCCTGTCTGTTTGTGTTTTTGAGGATCTGTATTTTTAAACACTTATGTCCTTTTTTGGCATGTATCTAAATGATGACCTGACTATGCTACCAGATATTGTAATGAAAAAAAAAATAATGTTTTTGTTAAAACTTTACTTAGTGTTTCAGATCCTTTTGACGGGGAACGACCCATGGGCCGTAGACCCAGTCACGGTCCCTAATCCGCATAGGGTGGGTTTTGGGTCGTGACATGTATCCCCTAGACCAGGAGAAGATATCCTTAATCTCTGAATTGCTATAGGGTGATGCCGTTTGGACTGAAGAACGCCGGAGCCACCTACCAACGGTTGGTGAACAAAATGTTCAAGCCCCTAGTCGGTAGCACGATAGAGGTTTATATAGATGATATGTTGGTCAAGAACCAGAAGAAGAACGAACAGATCCAGCATTTGAGGTAGACCTTCGACATACTGAACCAGCACAAGATGAAGTTGAATCCTTCAAAGTGTACCTTTGGGGTTAGTAAAGGGAAATTTCTTGGTTTCTTGATTTCACAAAGAGGGATAGAGGCAGACCCCTCACAAATCAAGGCATTGACAGAGCTGGAGCCTCCGAGGTCCAAGAAGGACATCCATGTATTAAACGGCAGAATCGCAGCTTTGAGTAGATTCATTTCCAAGTCCACCGATCGTTGCCTCCCGTTCTTCAAAGCTTTGAGGGGGAATAAAGCCCTTGAATGGACCTCTGACTGCGACAGGGCCTTCCAAGAACTTAAAAAATATATGGCATCCCTAGAGCTCCTATCCAAGCCGGTACCGGGGGAAAAGCTCTTTCTATACCTCGCGGTGTCAGAAAAAGCATTAAGCTCTGCGCTTGTTCGAGAAAAAAAAGGGATTCAGAAACCCCTATTCTACGTCAACAAGGCACTCCTAGGCTCCGAGCAAAGATATCCCGAGGTCGAAAAGTTGGCATTTGCCTTGGTAATGTCTGCTCGAAAGCTCCGGCCTTATTTTCAAGCTCACTCAATTGTTATCCCAACATCCTCCCTTGGGACGACTAGTAAAGTGGTCTGTGGAGTTGGGAGAATTTGATATATCATACATACCCCAGACCTCTATTAAAGCTCAAGCTCTGACGGATTTCATGGCAGAATTCACTCTAGCACTGTAAGGCAACCCCGGGGTAAACACAGGCGCAGCGATATAGCAGCTCTTCACCGATGGCTCTTCTACCGACAAAGGCTCTGGAGTCGATATTGTACACCGATCTCCAGACGAGATCGCAATAGAGAAGGTGGTTACCCTGAGGTTCAGAGCTTCGAACAATGAAGCTGAGTATGAAGCACTGATCCTCGGTATGAGGCTGGCTCTAAAATGCGAAGCTCGGAGCCTCGAAGCATTCTTTGATTCCCAACTAGTGGTGGGCCAAGTCCTGGGCGAGTTCACAACCAAAGAAAACAGAATGATCTGGTATGCCAAATTGGTGAACTCATTGAAAAAATTATTCTTGGACTTCACTATCCAGAAAATCGAAAGAGGACAGAACACCCGAGCCGATGCCTTAGCAAACATGGCCTCTCACCTCAAACCTGAGGGCAATTCAGAAGTTGGTATTTCTTGCCAAGATGGGACAAGTATCGAGGAAGTTCAGTCCACACACTCCTCATAGAAAAATCGAGACTAGAGGACTCTTATCTTCTAGTACTTGAAAAAGGGACAACTTCCCGAAGATAAGAATCAAGCTCGGAGTATACGGATCAAAGCAACATGGTATATTGTGCTAAACGACAAGCTTTACCGCAGGTCTTACAGCCAACCCCTTCTCAGATGCTTATCCCTAGAGGAGTCTGAATATGTCCTAGCTGAAATCCACGAAGGGATATGTGGGAATCACAACGGAGGCAGGACCATCACTCACCGAGCTTTGACTCAAGGGTACTATTGGCCAGGCATACTCAGACACGCCAAGGAGTATGTAAAGAAATGCGATAAATGTCAATGTTTTGCCCCGTATCAGCATCTGCCATACCATGAGCTCACCCCCATCGCTAGTCCGTGGCCTTTTACCCAATGGGGGATGGACATTATAGGGCCACTGCCAAAGGCTCCCCAAAGTAAAAGATATTTTCTCGTCGCTATCAATTACTTTTCCAAATAGGTAGAAGCGGAGCCTTTAACTCACATTACTGAAATAGAGGTGAAAAGTTTCACGTAGAAAAACATCGTCTGCAGGTTTGGTGTACCCCGTATTATCATCTCTGACAATGGCACCCAACTTTCCGGGAAGGTATTCGAAAAATTGTGTAGCGACCTGCATATTAGCTACCACTTCTCCTCATCAAGGCACCCCTAGGCTAATGGGCAGGCTGAAGTCACCAATAGGACGATCCTCGACGCTATCAAAAAGAGGTTAGAGTAGGCCAAAAGAAAATGGGTCGAAGAGCTCCTAGGAGTGCTCTGGGCATACCGAACCACGAGAAGGACATCCACCGTCGAAACTCCGTTCTCACTCGCGTACGGCACCGAGGCGGTCATTCTTGTCGAGATCGGCATGCCTACACTAAGATCGGAAACCTTCAACCAAGAAATCAATGACCACCACTGGCAGAAAATCTCGAACTGCTAGAAGAAAGAAAAGAGCAAGCTGGAATCAAGGCTGAAGAGTATCGGCGTAGAATAGCCAAGAGCTTTAATCAGAGGGTGATACCCACGGTTTTCCAGCTTGGCGACCTCTTCTTAAGGAGGGTTTTTCCAACACTAACGCCGGGAAGGTATTCGAAAAATTGTGTAGCGACCTGAATATTAGCTACCACTTCTCTTCATCAAGGCACCCCTAGGCTAATGGGCAGGCTGAAGTCACCAACAAGACGATCCTCGACGCTATCAAAAAGAGGTTAGAACAGGCCAAAAGAAAATGGGTCGAAGAGCTCCCAGGAGTGCTCTGGGCATACTGAACCACGAGAAGGACATCCACCGCCGAAACGCCATTCTCATTCGCGTACGGCACCGAGGCAATCATTCTTGTTGAGATCGGCATGCCCACACTAAGATCGGAAACCTTCAACCAAGAAATTAATGACCACCACTGGTAGAAAATCTCGAACTGCTAAAAGAAAGAAGAGAGCAAGCTGGAATCAAGGCTGAAGAGTATCGGTGTAGAATAGCCAAGAGCTTTAATTAGAGGGTGATACCCATGATTTTCCAACTTGGCGACCTCTTCTTAAGGAGAGTTTTTCCAACACTAAGGATCCCACCATGGGAAAGCTCTCCCCGAATTGGGAAGGGCCCTACAGAATCGTCAGAATTACCTGACCCCTTATCTACTGGTTAGAATATATGTCCGGTAAGCCGGTTCCTAGGCCTTGGAATGTTGAGCACTTGAGAAAATATTATCAATAAAGCCTCTCTGTCATTTTAAAAGTGTTTTTTAGTTTAATGCACAGATCTCTATATCTGGTCCATCTCAAAAAGACCCCTACCAGCACAAATGGTGTAGGCATGGTCTCAATCCAATACACAGATCTCCAGATCTGGTCCATCTCAAAAAGACCCCTACCGGCACAAGTCTTGTAGGCATGGTCTCAGTTTAATGCATAGATCACCAGATCTGGTCCATCTCAAAAAGACCCCTACCGGCACAAGTGCTGTAAGCATGGCCTCAATCCAATGCACAGATCTCCAGATCTGGTCCATCTCAAAAAGACCCCTATCGGTACAAATGCTGTAGGCATGGTCTCAATCCAATACACAGATCTCCAGATCTGGTCCATCTCAAAAAGACCCCTACCGGCACAAGTGTTGTAGGCATGGTCTCAATCCAATACACAGATCTCCAAATCTGGTCCATCTCAAAAAAACCGCTACCGGCACAAATGTTGTAGGCATGCTCTCAATCCAATGCACAGATCCCCAGATCTGGTCCATCTCAAAAAGACCCCTACCGACGCAAGTGTTTTAGGCATGGTCTCAAGCCGATGCACATGTCTGAAGGTTTATTAATTACCTTGTTTCATTACAAGTGTTCTACGTCTGAACCCCCGGTTGAGGGATAATGCTTTCAGGTCTGAAGTCTTGCCAATTATCAGGTCTGAAGGTTTATTAATTACCTTGTTTTGTTACAAGTGTTCTACGTTTGAACCCCCGACTGAGGGATAATCCTTTCAGGTCTGAATTCTTGCCAATTATCAGGTCTGAAGTTTTATTAATTACCTTGTTTCATTACAAGTGTTCTACTTCTGTATTCAGGTTTAAAGTCTTGTCAATTATCAGGTCTGAGGTTTTATTAAGTGCCTTTTATTATTATCGGTGTTTTGCTTCGGGATCCCCAACTGAGGGATAATGCGTTCAGGTCTGAAGTATGATTAATTGACTCGTTAAATTACAAGTATTTCAGGTCTACGCGATACCAAGATCACTTAAAGAAAGAACAAGCCAGAGAAAAAAAAAATTGTTTTTCATTAATAAGAGCCCGAAAGGGTTGAAGATTACAAAAAAAAAAAACCCTATTCTAGGGTAATAGAGGGAACTACCGAGATAGGCACGGCATCCTCGACTACAGCGCCTTTAGCTGGCTGGACTTAGGGGTGTCAATTCGTGTTATCGTGTCGTGTTCGGGTCGTGTCAAGGCATATATATTCGAAAATATGTGTGAACCCTAACCCGATACTATTAATTAATCGTGTCAAGTTTCAAAACCCAAACCCAACCCATTTATTAAACAGGTTACATGTGTCGACCCACTTAACCCGTTTATTTTAATTTTTTTATTTTTTAAATAAAAAAATTTACCTATCTTTTAATATGTATAGATAATTTTCAAATATAGTAACTTTGGATATGAGCCAAATCAAAGTAGAAACCTCTTTTATAAATAACAAATCTCAAAACCTTGATAAATATTTGATGTGAGATGAATTACCTTAACTCATAATATATTTTATAATTAAACGTGTTAAGTCGTGTTAAACGGGTTGATACTAGTAAAACCCAAACCCAACTTGTTTATTAATCGTGTTATACGTGTCAACTCGTTTATGACCCAAACCCATTTATGTTAAGCCCAAACCCGTTAACTTAGTGTCGTGTTCGAGTCGTGTTGTCGTGTCGTGTTAAAAATTGACACCCCTAGCTGAACTAGGGCAGGCTTGGGAGAAGGTGGCTCTGAAGCTTCCATCTCAACATCATCCACCCCAGAGATGTCCAGATCAGGGTAGAGCTTCTGGATTCTCTTCCTGAAGAGAAGGTATCCAGTGTCCACAAACTCGTGCCCCATCTTGTTCACCTCTTCCATCATTTCCTTCTCCGTCGCCTCCCTACCCGCTGTTCGGGCCGCTTCTACGCTGAATTGCAGCTTCTGAGCTGCTGCGATCTCAGCCTCCCTGTGCTCTTTCTTCATCGCCTCCACATGGAGAAGGTATTTATTCCTCTGAGCCTAAAAGACGCTTATTGCTTTCATTGCCTCCTTGTACTTCCCTTCAAAAGAAGTGTACTTCTTTTTGAGAGAGTGAAGAGCAGATCGGGAGGCATCCAGGTCGGCCTAAAGATGGTTTACCCTCTCAATGTCATCATTGGTGATCCCAAATGGCCGCCATCGCCTGGGCAACCTACAAACAAGAACGAAAGAGTTAAAAAAATAAAATAAAATGAATAAAAATATATATCTCTTTCGAGAACAACATTTACCTGTACATGGCTGACCATGAGGTCCAGGGCAATCTGTCGTAGGTTCAGACCCTCGAAGGATGCAGACCACGACCTCTTGAAGGCTAGCCTCATGGCTTCCTTCCCCAAGGCCACTCTGGCGATGGCGGTAGGGAGGGGCCTCGAAGTTAGGGGGAGGGGCTGTAATAACCTCAAAAAAAAATTTTTTTTATATATAAAAATTTTGTGGTTATTATTATTATTATTATTTATTATTGTTATTATTAATATTATTATTGTTATTATTAAAAATGTGAAATGAGTGTAATGTGTATATTATTATGGAATGCATGGGTGTTATGTATATGTAGCATGTATATGTGTGGGATATTATATGTATGTGTATATGTGTAGAATAATATGTGTACAAGTATATGTGAATATGTCTATGTATATATACATAGCAGTGCATGTGTGCACTGGGTGTGTGCAACAAACCGTGTGTGTGTGTGTGGTGTCGTGTAAGTGTGTGTGCCTAGTGTGTGTGTGATGAGTGGTATATATATATATATATAGGTATATATAGGGCAGCTTTGCATTTAATGCAAAGCTGCATTGGGGAAAAGCAAGGGTGGCTGAGCAGAGGGAAAAAGGTCAAGGAAAGGGGCTGTGCAGGGGGTGACGTGAGGGAGTTGATGTGTGAGTGATATATGTTAGTCTCGGTTGGGAGAAAGGAAAGAAAAGAGAAACAGAGAGCGAGAGAGAGAGAGAGAGAGAGAGAGAGAGAGAGAGAGAGTTCTGGAAAGAGGGAGTCTTGGAGCTTGAACCAAGCTTGGAACCAGAGGGTGAAGGAGGTGCACGGCTAGAGAGAGAAACCCAACAAAAACCGTAAGTGACCCAGTTCTGTTTTATTTTTTTCAAAGCATGATAATTAATTTGATGTATAAGGTCTTAAAGAGTATGTTATAAGGTTCATTTTGCAAAAAGAATGAAAGAAAACGATTAAGAAATGAGATAGAAACAGTGAGTTGTAGGTTTCGGTTATGGGAGTTGGGTCTTGACATTTTATGTGTATAACTCGGTTTAAATGGTAGGGAACGAACCCTAGGAGGTGCAGAAACCCATTAGGATAAAAATGGAGGTTGAACCGTGACCAAAAAGTCACAAAAATGAAAGAGAAGGGTCGGCCGGAGAGTTGACCGAAATCTTTGGACCCTATTTCATGAAAATCTAGTGGCTTAAATCCAAAACCAACCTTAGATATGGAATCTATATGAAAAATCGAATAGAACCACGTTCTGTCTTACCCTCAGACATATCTGTAGTGACAATTCCTTTTGTTCTTTATGTTCTGCATTTATCTGTTAGTATCATTTCCATTAGTCAACTTGATGCCTCTAGTTTTGATGTCCATTTTTCTTCTTCTATTTGTACTATGCAAGATCGATTGTCCAAGAAGCAGATTGGGATTGGGCGTAGAGTTGAGGATCTATATGTGGTGGAAAGTTTACATCTTTCTTCTACTGTTTCTTCATCTACTCTTTCTTCTTTTCAGTTAGACTCTCAATCTAGTCAATTTTACTTATAGCATTTGCGATTAGGTCATTTGTCTGTTGATCGTTTATGATCTTTAGTTCAGTCTGGTCTTTTGGGTAAAGTTTCACTTAGTAAACTTATCGAGTGTCGCTGTTGTAAACTTGCTAAAATGACAACTTTACCATTTAATAAAAGTACTTCAATTTCTAATACACCTTTCTCTTTAGTTCACTCTAATGTCTAGGGACCTTCTCCTGTTTCTACTAAAGGTGGTTCTACTTATTATGTTTCCTTTATTGATGACTGTACTCGTTATGCTTGGACTTTTCTTATGAAACATAAGTTTGATTTCTACCAAATTTATCGTGATTTTCAGTCTATGATTTCCATTCAGTTTGGGTTTGTTATCAAAGTATTCTGGTCTGACTTGGGTAGGGAGTACTTTAAAACAGAACTCTATGAATACATGGCTTATTTAGGTACTCTTCATCAATCTTCTTATGCCGATACTCCTGCCCAAAATGGTAGGGCTGAGCGCAAACATAGTCATCTTCTTGACACTGCGCGATCTCTTATTCTTTCTGCCTCCGTTCTAGCACCTTTTTGGGGTGAAGCTGTTCATACTACTACCTTTCTTCTAAACCGAATGCCTACTCCTATTCTTTCTGGTCGTTCCCCTTATGAAGCTCTGTATTTTGAAGTACCTAATTACTATTTTCTTCATGTTTGTAAGTGTGCTTGCTTTGTTCTACTCCCTCGAAAAGATAGGACCAAATTGAGTGCCAGGTCTGTTCTCTGTGTCTTCTTAAGGTACAGTTCCACCCAAAAAGGTTATCGTTGCTATGATCCTACTTCTTGTCATCTTTATGTCTCTCGTCATATGGCTTTTCTTGAACGATTGGCTTACTTTCAGTTACTTACTACCACTGCTACTGTCTCCAAAGAAGATTTGATTCACAGTGATCCTTTTCCTTCTGATGTGCCTTCCGATGAGTATATCTCTACAGTCACTGCAGAGTCTCTTCCTAAACCCACTTCTACTGAGTCCCCGCCAGATATCTCTCTCCCTATTCCTTCTACTTCTGAAGATGCTGATCCTGCTCCCCGCCGATATCTTCTTTGCCATCGCCAGCCATCGATAAAATTGCTTGTTTTTTCTAACACTTGTTTCTCTCCTTCCTACTATACTTTCTTGTCTGCTATTCACTCTTTTTCAGAACCACAATCTTATAAGGAACCTTGTCAGAATTCTCATTGGGTCCAAGCTATGGTTGAAGAGTTAGATGCCTTACAAAAGACCTCTACTTGGGAGTTAGTGTCTTTTGCCTGCTAGTAAAAATCTGATTGACTGTAAATGGGTCTTTAAAGTCAAGACACACTCTAATGGCTCTCTTGAGCAGTACAAAGCTCAACTTGTTGCTAAGGGATTCTCTCAAGAATATGGCCCTGACTATGAGGAGACAATTTGTAACACCCTAACCCAGAATATGGCACGTAAACTGAGGTAAATTAAGTTGAGTAGAGTAATACCAGTTGTAACCGAACAAGAGTTTCGAATGAAATATAAATGTCAAAAGAGTCAAACAATAATACCGAGATTTGACCAAGCCATAAGCATAGTACCAAAAATAGACCGAGACCAACTTAGACCAAGAACAATGACCCCAAAATATACCAAACTATCATGAATGATTAGTATACAGTAAATGGGTACGAATACCGAGATAAATAGTAGAATCCATAATCTTAGGAAATTAAGAGATTAGGATAAGCCAAGTACGAGCAGACTGAGCCGAGAAATGTAATACCAGCCGAGAAATGTAATACCAAAATAGACCCGAGCTATCATAGTAAGCCATGTACCGTAATAGGCACGTAGTTCGAGATAAATAGTACAGTTCACCGATTTAGTAATATACAGTTTAAAAATACGAGAAGCGAATTTAAAGTAACCCCGAGTACCTAGGAGTACCGTACAATAAACCCAAACGGTACGGAGAATCATGCATGTAGACCTTTACATGCCTCGATATACGTGCATAGTATATATTAAATAAAATATAAGAATATACATATGATAATTGGTTAAAAAGTGCATATTTATTTTGTTAATCCTAAATATTCTTGCACTTTTATTATTTTAATTTCTCCAATCTATATGCATTTGCTAGTTAATTCTTGTTTTATCTTTTTGCAAAGAAAGCTTGACAAAGTTGATGATTTGGTGGTGGATTTGGAGTAAAAGGGAAATATTGGGCTTTGAAGTGCTAAAAGAAGTGGAAAACAAGTGGTTTTGGGTTAGAAGAGAGGCTTGATCCATATGTAGGTGGACCAGGGCCCATTTTAGCACTACAGGCCCTATTTTGGAGCACTTTAGCCTCCCTTTTTGGGCCCCTAATGTCTAATTACGGGATTTTATTTTATTTTCCTGAATTCTTATGTAGTGGGGGTATTTTTGAAAAAATGAGGATAATATTGTGAGCTAGGGTTTTGGGAAAGGGAGGAAGCCGTTTTTGGGGATCTTGAGGAGGAAAAGAAGAAGAGGACTCTAGAGAAGAAGATGAAGAACTCCATGGCTATGGTGTTCTCCTCTTCCACCATCATGGGCTAAGTTTCTCTCATTCCTAGGGTTTAGATGAAACCCTAGTCAAGTAATCTTACTTCTTTGTATTTTATTTTTGGGTTAATTAGTATTGGATGTTGATTGTATAACTTTAGAATTTTATTAATGCAATGACTGTGTTATTCGGTTTCACATAATCAATTTCTGTGATTTTGTTTATGTGGTTATACAATAGAAATATTTTTACATACATCAAAACCATAGGACGACTCATAACTCAGGGAAAACAAATTGTGACTATGACCTTAGAATTAGCGTAGACAATTTGTGTTGACCAAAGATGATTCGTGCTTAGGGTTTTGGTGCATGGTTTTCTTGATGATTGTATTGAGGCTTGTAGCCAAGATACATCTTTTACATCCAAATTTAATGGCCCAAGAATTAATACAATTGAAGCTAGTTACAAGATTAGTGGTGGATTCAACACTCTAAGAATCCTCTTTTAATTTGATTCATCGTTAATTCGGTTGAATATTTGCTTTAATTATAGTTCTCATTTAATTTTAAAAGAAAAAATCAACAAACAATCACTCTTTGTTAATTTGAATTAAAGTTAATCTCAACTTTGGTTTTCAAACAATTAACAGTCTCTATGGGTTCGACCCTTACTTCTCTACTATACTAGTAGTTTAGTTTTGTAATTTGATTGATTTCCATGACAGATCAATTTTTGGCGCTGTTGCCAGGAACTGTTGAATTGTTAAAAAATTTAGTAGTTGATTTTTATTTTAATTCTTTATTTTCTGCTATTATTCTTTTTCTTTGTCTTTGGTGTGCAGCAATTATAAAAAGCTAAAGAGAAGCGGAGTCGATTGGAACAAACACTGGTTTGTTAAAAAAAAAGAAGAAAACTTCTACCTTCTTTGCAACCGATCACGGTGAAATCTTTCCCTTCTCTTTGCATTTTATTTTTGCTACAGTTGGTATACTTGATTGGGTAGGTTTATTTGTTTTATGTTTGGTCGTCGTTCGTGCAATCCAGACTTAGAAAAATTAGACCTTGAGCTAGAAAGAACCTTGAAAGCTTTTCGTGGTTGTTCCACTAAATCTGGAGTTTTAGGAAATCCTATTTCTATAGACATGGCTAATAATGGTAGACAACAACAACCACAGCCTCTTAAGGCTCATTTTGTTCCTACAACATACACCAACCCTTCATGTATTCAAATGCCTGTTGTAACTGGGCATTATGAAATTAGACCCCAAACCATTCAGATGTTACCATCTTTTTATGGGAAATCAAATGAGGACCCATACCACCATCTGAATGAATTTTTAGAGCTTTGCACCACTGTCAATGTGCAAAATCTGAGTGAGAATGCTCTTAAGTTAAGGTTGTTCCCTTTTTCATTGAAGGATAGAGCCAAATAATGGCTCGGTTCTTTGCCTACAAATTCCATAACAACTTGGACTCAACTTCAACAAGAGTTTTTTAAAAAATACTTTCCTATAGGAAAAACCAATGATATGAGAAGAGCCATCACAAATTTTACTCAACTCGATGGCGAGTCTTTTCATGAAGCTTGGGAGAGGTTTTTGGACCTTCATAGGAAGTGTCCCCATCATGATATCATGCGTTGGCAGTTGGTACAGAGTTTTTATGACGGTATCACAGAACAAAACCGTCAAATGATTGACTCTACTTGTAGAGGGACTTTCCTCAACAAGAATCAGGATGAGGTATGGGATCTTTTTTAAACCCTTAGTGAGAATTCACAGCAGCACACCTCAACAAGTCGGAGAGCTCCACCCACCTCCTCTAGTGTCCCTAAAAGAGGTGGCATTTATGAAGTTGGACAAGCTGTGGATGTCCAAGAGCAAGTTGCGGCGTTGTCTAGGAAACTAAATCAAGTTTTGGCTAGGGGACAAGTTTTTACTTCTGCTCCTGCCACTCAAGAGGTGTGTGCTTTATGTTCATGCCCAACTCATTATGTGTCAAACTGTCCCTTAGCCCCGTAATATCCAGAGTTTGTGCAAGAACAAGTTAATGCTTTTCAAGGTTTTTCCAAACCGGCTAATGATCCATATTCTAGCCAGTACAACCCAGGATGGAGAAACTATCCAAATTTTTCTTGGAGGCCTCAAGCCTCAAATCCTCCATTCTTACAAAATTCAAGGCCAAATGTGCCTAATTCTTTTCCATCATCGTCCTACCATCCTCCCCCTCAGCAATATCAACAACCACCTCCTCCTCCTAGAAATTCAGCTTTTGAGGACAAGGTGTTGAGTGCTTTGCAAGCTTTAAAGTCAAATCATCAGTCTAACACTCAATTGCTCCACTCACACACTCAGTCCATCTTGAAGCTAAAATCCCAAATGAGACAACTAGCACAAGCTGTGGGTAGAAGAGATGAGGGACGTTTACCAAGTCAACCGGTGAACAACCCCAAAGGCCAATATGGGGTAGAGTCTTCCAACCCCAATGATCAATTTCATGAGCAAGTTAAGGCCATAACTACTCTTAAGAGTGGGAGAGTGATAGATAACAAAGTTGAGTATAAGGCTGAGGGTGAATTGACAAGTTCTTCTAAAAAGGATGAAGCTGAGAATGAAAATTTGCAGAAAGGGGATTCTTCATCCCCAAGTGATCCTTTGAGTGTTCTTGTGGCATCCTATGTGCCCAAGGCCCCTTACCCTTCTTGCTTGGCTGACCCTTCTCCTTTTGAAAAAAAGGGTGCAAATATGGAGGAGATGCTTGAGATTTTTAAGCAAGTTAAGATTAACTTGCCACTTCTTGATGCAGTCAAGCAAATTCCTTCATATGCTAAATTCTTAAAAGACCTTTGCACTCAAAAGCGAAAAGCTAAAACTCATGTGTCAAAGAAGGTCTTTTTGACAAAACAAGTGAGCTCGATTCTCCAGCACCAAACTGCACCTAAGTTCAAAGATCTTGGAGCCCCCACAATTTCTTGTGTCATAGGTAATCACATTATTGAGAAAGCGCTCCTTGACTTGGGGGCAAGTGTCAATTTGTTGCCATACTCTGTCTATAAGCAATTTGGGTTAGGTGAGTTGAAGCCTATGACGGTTTCTTTGCAGTTAGCTGACAGATCCGTCAAGATACCTCGTGGGATCATTGAGGATGTTTTGGTGAAAGTAGACAAATTCTACTTGCCAGTTGATTTCTTAGTTCTAGACATGGAGCCCGCTCATGACCCTAAGCGTCAGATTCCCGTCATCTTAGGTTGACCCTTCTTAGCTACTGCTCATGCATGTATTAATTGTCGAACTGGAGTGATGAATATTTCTTGTGGGAATATGACTGTGAGGCTCAATGTGTTCAATGCTTCACAACAACCTCCACATGAGGAGGATTGTTTTTCAGTGGATGTGATTGATGGGATAGTTGAGGAATCTCTCCCTCAAATCTTAATTGAGGATCCTTTGGAGAGATGTTTGACTTACTTTGATAGTGATGCTTTCGATATTGATGCTTCTATTGAAGAAGTCAATTCATTGCTTGACTGTTCTCCTTCTATAGACTATCCTCCTTGGAAGTCTAGACCGGAACCCCTACCTAATCTTGCGAGCACTCCTGCTCCTTCATCTTTAGAGGTTCCTCCAAAGCTTGAGTTGAAGCCACTCCCGGCTACTCTTAAGTATTCATTCTTGGGACCCGATGACACTCTCCCTATTATCATTGCTTCTAATCTTTCAAGTGAGCAAGAGTGTCGTCTTCTTGAGGTTCTTAGAGAGTACAAGGGTACTATAGGTTGGTCCGTAGCTGATTTGAAAGGGATTGATCCTTCTATTTGTATGCACCGCATTCATTTAGAGGATGATGCAAAGCCATCTCGAGAAATACAGAGAATGCTTAATCCCAATATGAAAGAGGTTGTCATGAAGAAGGTTGTCAAATTCCTAGATGCGGGTATTATTTACCCAATTTCTGATAGTAACTGGGTGAGTCCCACCCAAGTGGTACCAAAGAAGTCTGGTATCACTGTTGTTGAGAGTGATAAGGGTGAGCTTGTCCCTATGTGCACCACCACAGGGTGGAGAGTTTGTATTGATTATCGCAAGCTCAACTCTATGACTCGGAAATACCACTTTCCTCTCCCATTCATTGATCAAATCTTGGAGAGGTTAGCGGGCCAAAGCTATTATTGCTTTCTTGATGGTTATTCTGGATATAACCAAATTGCGGTCTTTCTGGAGGATCAGGAGAAGACCACTTTCACTTGTCTATTTGGCACATATGCATATCGTCTCATGCCTTTTGGATTGTGTAATGCACTAGCGACCTTTCGGAGGTGCATGATGTCTATCTTCTCCGACATGGTAGAGAAATTTTTAGAAGTCTTCATGGATGACTTTTCTGTTTTTGGCCCTTCGTTTGATGATTGTCTCCAAAACTTGACCAAAGTTTTGAAGCGTTGCAAGGAGTCAAATCTTGTGCTTAGTTGGGAAAAGAGCCATTTTATGGTTCAAGAGGGGATTGTGTTGGGACACATTGTGTCCAAGAGAGGGATTGAGGTCGATAAGGCCAAAGTCCATCTCATTGCTAAGCTTCCGCATCCTACCATGGTCAAGCAAGTTTGATCATTTTTAGGACATGCTGGTTTTTATCATTGGTTTATCAAGGACTTTAGTAAGATCTCTAAGCCCTTGTACAATCTTCTTGCCAAGGATACTCCATTTGTCTTTAATAGTGCATGTGTGGTGGCTGTTGAAAAGCTTCGTGATTCTCTTTCCTCCGCCCCGATCATGCAACCACCCAATTGGTCCATTCCTTTTGAAATTATGTGTGATGCCTCCGACTATGCAGTTGGAGCTGTTTTGGGACAAAGGGTAGAAAAAGTTTCATATGCCATTTACTATGCGAGTAAGACTCTTCATGATGCTCAGTTGAATTACACCACCACAGAGAAAGAGTTGTTCGCTGTAGTCTTTTCTTTGGATAAGTTTCGTTCCTACCTCCTTGGCTCTAAGGTAGTTGTCTATACCGACCATGCTGCTTTGCGGCATTTACTTTCCAAGAAAGAGACCAAGTCGAGATTGATTAGGTGGATTTTGTTGCTTCAAGAGTTTCATTTGGAAATTCGGGACAAGAAAGGTTCCGAAAATGTCATAGCCGACCACCTATCCCGCATTCTTGTTGAGCACACAAGTGACACTCAACCTTTGCATGACTCGTTTCCTGATGAGCAACTCTTTTCTGTGTCATTAGTGAAACCTCCTTGGTTTGCTCATATTGTGAACTATCTTGCAATTGGTCAAATTCCTTCCCAATGGTCCAAACAGGACAAAGATCAATTTTTCTCGCAAGTCAAGTTTTTCTATTAGGAGGATCCTGTGCTCTTTAAGTATTGCTCTAACCAAGTTATCCGTCGTTGTGTTCCAGAGAGTGAGTTTCATAGCATTCTTACTTTCTGTCATTCTTCAGCTTGTGGTGGCCATTTCAGTGGTCGCAAAACGGCGGCGAAAGTCTTGCAGAATGGGTTTTATTGGCCCACTCTATTCAAGGATGCACACAATTTTTTCAAGACTTGCATTCGGTGTCAACAAATGGGGACGATGTCTCACAGAGATATGATGCCACTTAGCCCAATCTTAGTTGTTGAGATATTTGATATATGGGGTATTGATTTCATGGGACCCTTTCCACCGTCATTTGGCTTTGAGTATATTTTGGTAGTAGTGGACTACATGTCCAAGTGGATTGAGGCTGTGGCAACTAGAACCAATGATCACAAAGTGGTGGTCAAATTCATTCAAGAGAATATATTTTCTCGATTTGGTATGCCACGGGTAATTATTAGTGATGGGGGGTCTCATTTTTGTAATAGACCCTTTGCAATCTTGCTTCAAAAATATTCCATCACTCATAAAGTTGAAGTTCCTTACCATCCCCAGACTAGTGGGCAAGTTGAAGTGTCAAATAGGGAGGTCAAGTCAATTCTAGAGAAAACGGTACGGCCCGATCGAAAAAATTGGTCTTTGCGTTTAAATGATGCTTTGTGGGCATATCGTACCACTTACAAGACCCCTATTGGCATGTCTCCTTACCGATTGGTTTTTGGTAGAGCTTGCCATCTCCCGATGGAGCTAGAGCATAAGGCCATGTGGGCCATTAAGAAATTTAACTTTGATATGCTTGTTGCCAGCTGTAACCGAAAGCTCCAACTCAATGAGTTAGAGGAGCTTAGGAATGATGCGTATGAGAGTTCCCGCATTTATAAGGCTCGGACTAAGGCGTTCCATGATTCTCACATTAATCGTAAGTCCTTTGAGCCCGGTCAAAAGGTGTGGTTGTTTAACTCTAAGTTACGGTTGTTTCCTGGGAAGTTGCGGTCTAGATGGGATGGTCCGTATGTGGTTGTTCAATCTTGGTCTCACGGTGCGGTAGAAATTCATAACCCTCAGAGTGACCAAACTTTCAAAGTTAATGGCCAAAGGTTGAAGTTATTTATTGAGGGTGTGGAGGAAGGGAGTTTGATTGAGGAGATTGGTCTTGAAGACCTAGTTTATGTTGATTGATGTTTTTCTCCTCTTGCTGTGTCTGGCTGAAAACATTAAACTTAGCTCTTCTTTTGGGTGGAAACCCAAATTTTTGTTGTTTTTAATTCCTTTTTTTTTTCTTTTTCTTGTTTTGTAAGTGTTTAGTATTTATTTTATTCCTATTGTTTTAAAAAAAAAGGGGGGGTCTTTCTTTAGTCATTTTTGTTTTCTGGACTAAAAAGCTCAAGCAATTTCAAAAAGCTCGAGCATTTTCTCATGCTCCTTCTCCAAATGTTTCTGGTCCAGAAAGCTCGAGCACTTTTCAAGAAAGCTCGAGCTTTACGTCCCTGAAGCTTGAGCACTCCCCAAAAGCTCGAGCACTTTTTCGTCAAAAATTGTTTAAACATTCTACCCCGAAAAGCTCGAGCACTCTAAGAAAAGCTCAAGCTCTTTTTCTTCCCTCAAAGCTCTTAAGTTTCTATCCCAAAAAGCTCGAGCTTTTCTCAAAAGCTCGAGCACTTTCACATAAAAAAAAAAAAAAAAACTGCCCAGTAGCTGTTCACGCGTGTAGGGCTGGCAGAACAAAAACAAAAGAAAAAAAAAGGGGTCTTGAGAGCAGCAACGCAGGGAGATATAGGAAGCTGTCCGGCCATCCCTTTCATCGCCTTGCCCACCTCCGGCCACCGCCGACTCTACCACCATCACCGACCGTACCCGCTGCACCCAACCCCTAACCCTCTACCTCCATCACCACCGCCGACTCTACCGCCATCACCACTGCTAACCAGTACCTCCACCGCACCTCCATCACCCATAGCCCCAGCCGAACCTCCAGCCACAGCCCTAACCCGTTGCACCCAACTCCGCCGCGCCCACCACCGGCGACCGTAGCTCCATCAACCGACCTCTATCTCTCTTCGTTCCTTTGGTAATTTTAAATGTAAGGTTTGAATTTCTTAATTTTAATTTTGTTACTTTTGATTTTTTGAGGTGGATTTGAAGTATGGTGTTGATAATTGTTCAATTCTCTGGGTTCAACCCGTGGACTGCACCTGCGTCGATATCCCTTAGTTCCGTTTGAGATTTGAATCAAAATCAGATTCAAGAAAAATCAAGGGGAAGCTAAAGAGGCGGTGCAGTGGCTAAGGTTTTGTTCTTGATTTTGGGCCAAGCCGGGTTGGGTCTGACCCAACGCACCCATTCAGATGGCTGCCCAGCACTGTTATTTTATGGGAAAAATTTTCAATTTGCATTTAGGGAGTGTTTGGTTGGAAAGGAGAAGCTATCTAATGGATGGCTTAAACATGTTTTGGTATGGCTAGGGAATTGCAGTATATATTTATAGCTTAGCACAAATATGTGGCATTTATGTTTTACTGTTTCTTTATTGTGCACATTGGAATGGCTTTCGAGGATTGTAAAAAAAAAATCAAAAAAAAATCAAAAAAAAAATAATAATAATAATAAAATAAAATAAAAAAACAAAATTGCATAGCAAGCCGTTCCAAATTCACTTCATTCCACTATGGATTTGGTTTAGTTGTTTCTCAGCCTGCACTGGCACTTATTGGCATATTAATTCTCTTTTCCCAATTTGTTTTGTTTTGCCAATATTTAGATTTTATGCCCCTAATAATTTTTATTGTTTAGTGAGTTATTATAGGGACCCATGGGTCGCCTAAAAGCCGTGCAATTGAAATTGAATCCACTTCACGCAAACGGCCCATTCAAACCCGTCAAATTCACATTGAGCAACCAAATGAGAAATGGCCCACAAAACCAATTGCCATACAGACTACATTTGATGTGGCCCTGTTCTTTCAAGACGATTCTACAACCGAATGGGCGGTCCAAGAGTTCTTCAACCGCCACTTACAAGCTTTATTAGCCCTGTCCGATGTTGCGTACCCTCGGTTGGTTCGCTTGTTCTATCAGAATATGTATCTTTAGCCGATAACCGACCCGGGGGTATTGTTTACTAAAATTGATGATGAGGTGATCATTGTGACCAAAGAGTCTATTACAGCTGCATTGGGTTCTCCTCTTCAGTCTCACCTTGCTTACTTGCCTCAGTTATCAATTTCACAAAAAGTCAATGCTTTGAGCACTGTTCCATTGGGTCACTCTACACCAAATCACATTCTATGTTCTCAACTTCCATGACGGCTTTGGTTTGTTGATTCGGTGCTCAAGAAGATCGTGTGTCCCAATGGTCATGATCAACAACGGCGAAGGGATTTCCTCGATACCCTATATGTTGTGGGGAATGGTTTTTCTTGTGACGTTGTTGCCATGATTTGGAACCAAATGTATGCTTGTTATAAACAGTTCATCAAGACGCCCACACAACGTGCTCAAGCATGGCCTCTGCCCTTTGCCAATTTGATCACTGTATTGGTTCGAGCCGATGGATATGACATTCCTACTGAGCCGTCTGATACTACTTGTGTTTATTATGGTCAACATCTCTGGGCTGTCAGTTGGCGTAAATTGGTTCGGGAAAATGGGAAGCATCCTAGGTTGTCCTGGCAACCTGTGTGGCTTAGTAACCCTATTGAGATTCCTCCATCCACATCCACTGGACCTTCATCTCCTCCCATTTCATCTCTACTTTTGCTTCCTACCACCTCAGAGGATAGATCACATTCGGACTATAACCGTCTTGAGCAGCGGTTTGATGCATTTGAGGCTCAGTATCAGCTTGATATCGCAGAGACTCATCGCCTTCTTCGGGCTATTCTTGCCGCTCAGCTCCCGCCTTCTGATTCGTCGGGCTCTTTGCCCCCTTAGTTCTCTCTACTCAGGTGCACTCCTTCCTTTTACCTCTTTCGTTCTATTTCATGTTCTTTAATGTGATGTCCCCTTGAGAACAAGGTGTCAAATAAGTTGGGGGAGTTGCTATTATTTTGCCTACTTGAGCTCAATATACTTCGTGATTACAATTTTATTGTTTTAAGCGTATTCATGTATTTCCGAGCTTGCATGTGAATCATTGTGATAGTTGTGCACTGCTAGTGATTTGTCTTTCCCTGATTTTCATAATTGGAGACAAATTAGGTTGCTACTCTTGTGACTCTATGATTTGATGGTTAGACTTTGAGACTCTAGTATCATGATGGCATTGACTGAGACTTATAATCCATGTTATGTAGATTTGAGCTTGAACTTTATTTTGAGGGTTATACAGTTTGCATATCTCCATTCTATCAACTGCCATTGTCAAATGTCTAAGGTCAGTCAGTTCAGATGTCAGATGACACTTCTTGCCTTTAGGGAATGAAACTAGGCCCTCTTTTTACTTTGAGCCCGTTCGTTTGTTTCTTGCATCTTTACATTATTTACCTGATTGGAACCAAGTTGAGCCTTCATTATTATATCTTTCTTTTCATAGCTAGTAGCCTCGCTTTGGATGAAGAAGCTGGGTGATTTTTCTTTGAGAATTTGGTGTTGTGAAAGTAGAGAAGTGAAGATGTACTTTTTTCTTTTATTGTAATTTTATTCGATTTAAAAAAAAAGAAAAAAAAATATTTCATTGCCTTTTCCTTTTCTTTTGGTTTGCTCAAGTAGAAAAGTTGTAAGTAGTTTGGGAATGCTTTTAGTGGAATTTTGGGAGTGGTGTTGTAATGTTCAAAAGAGATGATGAGTTTGAAAAACTGCAGTTTATTCACTTCAGCTTCTTCGTTTATCACATGGAGATTATTATTCATTTGCCCCTACTTTATCCTTGACCTTGACCTACGTTACAACCATAAACAAAGACCTAGCCGACCCCGAAGGTGTCGTAGTCGATGATTGAGGATGTGACTGTACTGATCATGTGACATTGGGAGTTAATTTTCGTAGTGGTTAGAAATCTCTCTATATTATTCTTGTGGTGCTTTCATTCATGTTTACATGTGGATTATTTGATTTGTACTTAACAGTTATTCTATCCACATGTATGAGAGGATACATATGCACCCCATTTCTGTGAGCTTCATTTGTGAGTGATATCTTTTGGTGAGATTTGGAGTCAAAGTAATGCCTGCTTGAAAAAAAGTTTCATTGCCTAAACATCTCGTTATGGTTGTTGCTTTTGTGCACACTAATTCTATCCATTTATGAGCACTTACGAAATTCACAGGTTGCTTTTAGTGAGATAATTTTTTACTTTGCTTCGATTGTAACTCAGATTATACGTTCACTAAGATTCATTTTTATTGATTGTGGAGTATATTATGTTCAAGTTGAGGGGTGTCGAATTTTGTGGGTAGATTCTCTGCAAACCCTCACGAGACTATAACTCGTCCATTAGGGTAACCTAGGGGTTTAAAGCCTTATTGCATATGGTAAATGCAATCGTGTATCCCACGAAAGAGGATTTAGTTAGTTGTATTTTGTCTCTTGTTTCCTTGGCTTTGCTCAAGGACTAGCAAAGTGTAAGTTGGGGGGTGTGATAACTGGTTAAAAAGTGTATATTTATTTTGTTAATCCTAAATATTCTTGCACTTTTATTATTTTAATTTCTCCAATCTATATGCATTTGCTAGTTAATTATTGTTTTATCTTTTTGCAGAGAAAACTTGACAAAGTTGATGATTTAGTGGTGGATTTGGAGTAAAAGGAAAATATTGGGCTTTGAAGTGCTAAAAGAAGTGGAAAACAAGTGGTTTTGGGTTAGAAGAGAGGCTTGATCCATATGTAGGTGGACCAGGGCCCATTTTAGCACTACAGACCCTATTTTGGAACACTTTAGCCTCCCTTTTTGGGCCCTTAATGTCTAATTACGAGATTTTATTTTATTTTCCTGAATTCTTATGTAGTGGGGGTATTTTTAGAAAAAGGAGGATAATATTGTGAGCTAGGGTTTTGGGAAAGGGAGGAAGCCGTTTTTAGGGATCTTGAGGAGGAAAAGAAGAAGAGGACTCTAGAGAAGAAGATGAAGAACTCCATGGCTATGGTGCTCTCCTCTTCCACCATCATGGGCTAAGTTTCTCTCATTCCTAGGGTTTAGATGAAACCCTAGTCAAGTAATCTTACTTCTTTGTATTTTATTTTTGGGTTAATTAGTATTGGATGTTGATTGTATAACTTTAGAATTTTATTAATGCAATGGCTGTGTTATTCGGTTTCACATAATCAATTTCTGTGATTTTGTTTATGTGGTTATACAATAGTAATATTTGTACATACATCAAAACCGTAGGACGACTCATAACTCAGGGAAAACAAATTGTGACTATGACCTTAGAATTAGCGTAGACAATTTGTATTGACCAAAGATGATTCTTGCTTAGGGTTTTGGTGCGTAGTTTTCTTGATGATTGTATTGAGGCTTGTAGCCAAAATACATCTTTTACATCCAAATTTAATGGCGCAAGAATTAATACAATTGAAGCTAGTTACAAGATTAGTGGTGGATTCAACACTCTAGGAATCTTCTTTTAATTTGATTCATCGTTAATTCAGTTGAATATTTGATTTAATTATAGTTCTCATTTAATTTTAGAAAAAAAAAATCAATAAACAATCACTCTTTGTTAATTTGAATTAAAGTTAATCTCAACTTTGGTTTTTAAACAATTAACAGTCTCTGTGCGTTCGACCCTTACTTCTCTACTATACTAGTAGTTTAGTTTAGTACAATAAACCCGAACGGTACGGAGAATCATGCACATAGGCCTTTACATGCCTCGATATACGTGTAAATAAAATATGAGAATATACTTATATACATATATAAGATAATATATATATATGTAATAATATTTATATACAGGCAATTATACATGTATACAAGTATATGCCTCAAAGTACGTGCATGATGTATTTGTATGTAGATGAGTACAAGTATATATATAGTAGTATATATATATATGTAAATATACAAGTATAAATATAAAAATATATACAAGTATGTATATATATACGGTTATGTATGTATATGTATTATATAAATACATGTATTAGTATAAATGTGTATATATATATATATAATGCAAATTTATTATATATACACATAAACATGCAAATGCATGCAAGTGGAAAAAAGAATAGAAAAGAAAAAGAAAAGAGTGTCGGTAGTGTTGGGTGAGTGTGTGTTTAGTGTGTGTGTGTAAATATATATATATATATATATATATTATATATTATATCTACAAATATCTAAGTCAAATTGAGGCAAGAAAGTAGAAAAGAAATTCATGAAAGATTAAAGAAAAGAAAAGAGAAAAGAAAGGTCAAAGAAAGGGGCAGCAAGTGGGAGGAAAGAGAGGAAGCCGTGAGGGGCGGCTATTTGGTGTATATGTATGTGTGATATTTCATTAGAGAAAAGGAGGAAAACAAGAAGCTGAGATCTTTAGAGGGATTCTAAATCATTCAAAAGTAGGAAACAAAAGAAGAAAGAATGAGAAATAGAAAGAAAAATGTGAGAAATTTACTGTATATTCAAGTTTTAAATTTTTGGTTTTTTTGTAGAATTGCTTAAAGCTTAGAAAGAATTACATGGTTTTAAAGAGCATGAAAACTGGTAAATTTAAGAAGAAACTGCAGCTCATTTAGTGGAGAAACGAGTGAGAAAAACTAATTTAAAGTTTGAAAAAAATTCTGAGTCATTGGATTTTTTATCGATTTAGCTTGTTTTATGAATTTGAAATTATTGCCCATAGGTGCAGCAACTTAAAGGTAAAATTTGGGCTCAAAACAATGGCTAAAAAGCCATGAAAAAGTGAAAATTCAGTTCGCCGAAAAATTGGGAAAGCTCACCAGAGTTGGCTGCAACTCCATTTTTTGACTCCTTTCGATGATGCAAACTGAATTCTGAGGGTGGATATGGAAATCCCATGAGGAGTAGAAAAGGAACCCGGTGGTCGAATGCCGAAACATCGCCAGAAAAAGACTGCTGTGGCAGGAGAAGACCACCGGCACACGGCTAGGCAGCGTGCTGTGCGCTGTGTGCGTGTTGAAGTTTTGGGGGGTTTTGGGCCATGGGCTCGGGTCGGGTTGAGCCGCCCAACCAATATGGGTTGACCCAATACAGGTGCAACCATGAGGGATTTTTAAAAGTTTAAAAAATGGTGATTTGGAACTGTTTGGATGCAAGAATAGTAGATAGAAATTAAATTGAAAATGAGAACAATGATAACTTATCTAAGGTTTAGGGGATATCTGTTGTTTGGCTATTCTAAATTGGAATAGAAAATTATGAAATTAAAAAATTTACCCAGAACTTATAGTAATTAAATTTGACCCCAAGTGATAAAATAATAATTTGTTTAAAAGGAAAATTACCAAAATGCCCCTAAGTCTAAAAGTAGTCAAACGAACTCCGAGTAAAATAAAAGAATAGTGAATTTTTAATATTTTGAGCATTTTGGACTCAATGGTGGAGCCCAATTTATGAAAAAAGGTCTCGAGAAGTAAGAACTCATAAAAGTGCAAAATGATCGTTTTGCCATTTTTAGTATAGAAGTCCGAATTGAATTCCGCAAAAGCCTAAACCGAATTTGTTCGACATTCCAGATTCAATAGTAGAGTCTCATTAATTAAAAGATATACAAATAGTAAAAAGACATAAAATTTGATGAATAACATTAGTTATATAGACATATAGACTGAGATGCGTTTTATGAATCATAGGAACGCCAAGAGAAAAGGAGAAGGCGGTTTGACCTTCTAGACAGATACAAAAAGAGGTAAGTAAAATCTAATCTCTGCATGAATAGTTCTTATACATATTGCTTATTGTATTTCATACATACTAGTATTTATTTAGCCACATTGATATTGCCCTATCATGTGGGAAGCAATTATTGATTTCTATATATATATCTCAATCATGATTGTATACTTGTGCATGGATTTCTTTTTGTACACTTGTACCGAGGGCCGTAAGGGCCAGACAGTTATATTCGAAGCTGTAATACCGTGACCCAGGTTAGCACGTATACCGAGGTAGACTGGGTCGAGGAGTGTACTATCAGTTATAATCCGAGCTGTTTAAGCTCTATATTTTGATATCACATGTACTGTACGATTTTGGAAAGTGAACGGTGTCAGTTATACAGTCAATGCCGGGCAATACCCGAGCAGCCCAGAACTATGCCTCAAAATACATGCACGCACGCATTCCCATGGATACATACATATACTCACACGCATAATCTATTTAAATATTAGTGTATGCACGTGTGATGCAATATGTAAGTGTGTGTATAGTTATGTGTATTTATGCATGTACATAGGAATGTGTATATATATATATATGTATGTATGAATATACATATAAAGAGAGCAGCAAGTGGTTGATTGAAGGATGGATTGAGTGATGGGAGGTCTGGACAGATTGTGTGTGCAATTCGACTAGTGTATTGTGGGGGTGCGTTGGTGTGTGTAATATAATATATATATATATAGATACACCAAACATCACATAACCTTAAATGCAAAGTAAAGAAGAAAAGAAATCAGAAAATGGGGGAGAACTGAGAGAGAAAAAAGGAGAAATGACTGGGCGGGAGAGTGTATAGGTGGGTAAAATATAAAATATGTATATATATATATATATATACATGTGGGTGTTGCGTAAGAGAAGAAATAGAGAGAAGAGACTGATTTGAGAGGCTAAGTTAGAAGCAGAGAAGCAGTGGGAAATTCAGAGAGGAACTAGAAGTCAAAACAGAAGGAAAAAGAGGGGAACTACACCAAGAAAATGAAAATAGGTAAACCATGCTTGCTTCTGTTTTAAATTTGTAAAGAGCATGATAATTAGTTTGGATTTTAAAGCCTTGCTAAGCATAAAATGTAGATTAAGTAGCAAAAAGAACCATTGAAAATGATTAAGAAATGAGAAAGAATAAGCTAGTTGAAGGTGTTATGATATTTCGGGTTTCTCAATATATTATGCATAAAATTTTGTTTTGATGGTCTAGAAGTTTTCCTATAAAGTGCAGGAAGAAAAACGTAAAAGAAAGAAATGAAAACAGTAGAGAAATTTGCATAAAAATGGAATTCTTCAATCGACCGGAGCTACGGTTCATGGTTGTTTTGTGAGGATTTAGTGAATGAAACTTAAAACAAATGTTAGATATGAGATCTATGTGAAAATCTGAAGAAAATAGCATTCAAAAACTGTTAAATTTCGATCAGAATTAGGTCATCGTCGCCGGAGATGGCGACGGAAACCTACCGGAGCTCCGCTTGAAAGTCGGGGAAGACTGTCACGCCCCGAATTCCAAGAAACCCGAGGCGCGACTGAACGAACAGAAAGTAAATAAAATATAAAGTAAATAAAGGACAATCTAACGGATTCAACCCAAACTTACATTCATTTCCTTTAATGTACATCTATATAAAGCACAGTCAATAAAAACATTCAACATGTCATTCGGGTTTAAGCCCTACATCACAAAATATGCCCTCATGGGCCAAATATCCTCCTAAGCTCATATCTCCTCCACCCTATAAGACTTCCTCAAGTCTCAAGTGCCGGGAGCGTCATCTGAAATGTTTGTCCCACGAATGGGTCAGCTCAACTGCTGATACAATATAATGCTAATGCAAGAAACAAAATTAAGGGCGTGGCATGTGCAAGTGTACAGTTATATCTACATGGGATTCAACATCATGCATACAATATACTAGCAATAATCTACATGTCATCCAACTCATTAACATAATCTAAGGCGTGGCATGTGCAAGTGTGCAATTATCTCTTCATGCATTCTAAATCATCCATGCAATGTAATATCAATAATCCACATGTTTTCCAAATCGTCCATGCCACATAATAGCAATAATCCACATGCCATCCATATTATCCATGCAATGTAGTAACAATAATTCACATGTTTTCCAAATTGTCCATGCCATGTAATAGCAATAATCCACATGCCATCCATATTATCCATGCAATGTAGTATCAATGCCCATGAAACACCCACACCACTCTATGCCACAATCATGTCAAATTTATGCCATGTCCATGTCAACTCATGTAATTTAATGTAATGCAATGTAATGTCATGTCCCTTCACGGATCGCTCCCGTTGGTTCGGGTACTAAACACAATATCATGTCCCTTCGCGGATCGCTCCCGCTGGTTCGGGTACCAAATACAATATCATGTCCCTTCGCGGATCGCTCCCGCTGGTTTGGGTACCAAATGCAATATCATGTCCCTTCGCGGATCACTCCCGCTGGTTCGGGTACCAAATGCAATATCATGTCATATCATGTCATGTCATGTCTAAGGAATCATACTATGCCAATATGCTTTGATTCCACCATACCATAATGCAATCTCAATAAAGCATCATATCCACACATGAAGTATGCTTTAAATGATGTATTACACAATAACATTCAAATCAGAAAATCCTTTCATCAAGGTCACATATCATGCATAGTCCATTTAACACTTGCTTCAAGTCACATATTTCATAATCCCAACAATTCTAAAAAAAAACATAATCCACATACTATGCTAACACATGCGATATATACATAGTCATGATTCACATTCATCACCAACTTTTAAAAAGGTAACAGGGAATACATAAGCATATAAGCAATAAAACAAACATGTGAATCATCAAGTCAACATAGCAGTTATTCCTAAGTTTAATTCTATTTCTTACTTAGCACAATATATCGTACCTGATGGGTCGCCTTAACCCCAGAAGTCGCACTCGTAGCGTAGCAAAACTAACGGTAAGAATGTAGAAGGTTAGGCCACCTTCCCTTTGCCCTTTAGTATTCCTAAAATCATGAAACACGATTCAATTCAATTACCATTTGAATTATGCTATTCATCAATTTTTATGTCTCTATTTTATAAGTTTCTATTTAGCCAAAATAGACTTTACCATTGAGTCCAGAACGCCAAACAAAGTCGGTTTAGGCTTTCACGGAACTTAATTTGGACGTCGAAGTCAAAAAGGGCAAAACAGTCATTTTGCACTTTTACGGGCCCTTACATCCTGAGGCCTCTTTTCACAAATCAGACTCCACAGTTGAGTCTGGAATGATCGAGATAATAAAATTTCACTATTCGTTTACTCAATTCGGAGTTCGTTTGACTACGTCTCAATTCAGGGGCATTTTGGTAATTTTAAAGGTTACTACGGATCTTTTATTTTTTGGGACCCCGTCTTGTAAAACAGACCTCACCATTGGCTTCAGAATGATCGAGATAGTCAAAATACACTAATGACTTGTCCCATTTGGACTCTGGGTTATTTTAGAATATTTAAATAATTAAATTAATTAAATTGATTAATTAATTAATTAATTTAATTAATATTTTCTTAATATTTTATTCTGGGGGTCAGTTCATAATTTTTCAAAAGTCTAGGGGTCAAAGTGGCATTTTTGAAAGTTCTGGGGTCAGATTTAATTTTTCCAAAGTCTAGGGGTTAATTTGTAATTTTTCAATTTCCCTATTCCCAATTCAGTTAGCCAAACAGAGGCCAATCTAAAACAGGGATAGGATATCCCTGTTTTTAATTTAATTTAAATTTCAAATTTTATAACCCTGTAGCCAAACAACCCCTAACCCATTTTAATTTAAAACCAGAAGATGACACGTGGCAGGGGCGGGTCAGCCCAAACCCAAACCGAACCCGAGACCCGAACCCGAACAGTGTCGTCCCCCCCGTTTTTTCGGCGAGACTCCGGTAGGGTTCCAGCGCCTTCTCCGGCGCCGGCGAGAATTTTTCGACCACTTTTCAAGCTTTCAAAAATGCCATTTTCTTCCAATTTTCAAGAGGTTTCCATTTCTAAGGTTGGTTGTTGGTTTGGCCCTTTAGATCTTCACGAAATAGCCCTAAACCGTAGCTCCGGCCAACCTTGTTTTCATGATTTTGAGCTCGACTCCTAACTGTTTTGGCCCCTATCCATCTTTAATGAATTTCTACATCTAATAGGGTTTGTTTCCTACCATTTAAACCAAGTTCAACACATAAAATATCAACACCCATTTCCTATAACCGTGACCTGCAACTGTATCTTGCTCTTTCATCTCTCACCCATTTTGACTCATTCTTGTTGTGTTATTCTCTATTTTGCATACCCTACTAGCCCTATACTCAAATCAATTAAACAAGCAAAAGAAATCTTAAAACAGAAAATGAATTCACTCACCTATTTTTTGGACTTCCGTTCTGGTACAGGCCCCTCTCTTCTCCTTCTTGGATTTTCTTCCACTTCTAAACACTCCTCCAATGCCCTTAGCCTCTGCTTCCTCTTTTTCTAACTGGCTTCCTTTCCACCCAACGGATACACATACGTATATGTGTATATAGCACCTCCTCTCTCTTTCTTTCTCTCTCTCTCTCTCTCTTTACCAGACCCGTACACCCTCTGATAACCCTTTTACACACACCACCAACCTATTGCCAGCTACTCCATGCCCTCTTGAGTGTGCAACACTCAATTTCTACACACACCCTCATCCACACACATTCACCCGTACACACACAATATATATATATATACACATATATGCAACACTACTTGCTGCACTGCACTGCCCCACATGCCCCTTTTATTGACTTTCTTTCCACTTTCTCTTTCTTGCATTTAATGCTTCTCTCCCATTTTGGTTTTCATTAGGTACACATATATAGATATATATACATACTATATTGCACCCACCAATACACTCACTATTGCACACAACCTCACATGCACGTGGGCTGCAACCCACACTTGTGTACACAATACACATGTAATACCCCGACCCAAATTAGAGGCTATTAAGCTGTTGTGTTGAAATTAGAGATCAACACCTTTAGTAACAAGGTCGGTGTCGACCCCGACGCACGAACCTTAAGTAAGTGTCCTGAAAAGTCAGGATGACTGTACATCACTTTCGTTGCAATCACCAACATGTCGATTTTGATGATAATTACATTTTCACGTCAACTACCAATTGTTGATACGAGTACGAGAATTTGGACAAATATTACGAGAATACGAAGATTAGTACAAGATAATGCATTTAAGAAAATAATTAATTTTTAAAGTAATTAATTATTTTAAGTATAAGAAATAAATTGTAACAATTAATATACGTAATTAAATATAGAGATATATATAAATATATATATATATTGTATAAATAATTATGACCTTAAATATATATATATAAAATTACAAATGAATATATATGTGTATGTGAATGCATGCATGTATGCCAAAATATGTATGTATGAGATGTATGTATAATAGGGCATACTATTGTCCAAAGTGTACAAAGGTGGGAGAGGTATGTGTATTATCCAAGGTGTATTTGGGTTGAACTTTGTGTGTATATATATATATATATATATGTGAGTCAAACACCACACACACACACAACCGGCCACTCATGGCCTGCCCAACAGTGGCAATTCAGGCCACTCATGAAGAAACCTGAAATGGGTTAAACAAAAGGGAGGGGAAATCAGAAATTTCAATGATTTCTTCTCCTTATACATAATGCATGGTGCTTATACACACAAAACACAACCATCCGAGAGTGAGGGAGAGATTGAAGGAGTTTCTGAGACATTCAGAAGTAGGAAGCAAGGAGCAAGGGAGAGAGAAACAGTTTGAAACAAGGTAAACCCTCAAACACTTGAATTTCTCTCTCTAGAATTTTTATATGTATGAATCTGTTTTAAGCCTTTAATTTAGCATATATGATGATTAGGATGTGTATACATGAATTAGGCATGAAAATCTCGACCTAGAACACCTAAGAAGCACAAGCCGTACACGCGGCAGCCATGGATGACCTTGCTTGAAGCAGGTCTGAACCAACTTTCCCTAAACCAAATTTGGTTTATCAAGACCTCAAGAAGACCCTAAGAGCATCCCAAAAACGTATATACACGATCAAAAATCCCAAAGAAAGACCTCCAAACATGAACTTGCAGGTTACGGGTTTACAACCCAAACCCTTAAACTCTCATTTAAACCAACATTCACGAATGGGATTTGAATCCTCATGAAGAGGGGATCAAAATAAGCCCATCCTCACTAAAAATGGTGAAGAAATGAGCATGAACGAGCCACTTACAGTCAGGATTATCGCCCCTTTAACCGAGCAAACGAGTTCGATTCGAACTCTCAAACGAATGCCAAGTTGTTTAGTGATGTTGTAGGAAGGGTTTCCCATCAAAACAGTTGGGATCGGTTGAGGGAAAATTCTCGAAATAGAAAAAAATGGGAAAACTGTAACTAGGGTTACAGTGGGGAAGAAATGGGGAAGACGACAGTGAGTTGACTCGGCCTTTTAAAAATTCTGTGTCGACTCGGACGCGTGGCAGCCTCTGGGCTTGCCACCGAATTATTGGGGCGACGTCGTTTTGGGCATTGGGATATATATATATATATATATATATATATATATGACGGTTTAAATTAAAAGAAAGGGGAAGGATTTGTTGCTACGGGGTATCGAACCCCTGACCCCCACGCACCCATGCACGCCCTTTTCCACTCGGCCACGCATGCGCGTGTGCCATATATGCGAGCCAATATATATATATATATAATATAGTAAATTAAATCCAGAAATAAAAAAAAAGGTGCAACCGCACCTGGTGAGATTCGAACGTGCGTGGTATGGGGAGGGAGGTGACACGCTGGCCAGCGTGCCACCCTATTCAACCTGTTCTAATTATGTACCAAATAATATGTATATTATGCTTAATTAAGATTAATTTAATTAAATGAAATTAATTAAATTAAATGCTCCGAAATGGCCCGTTGTCCAAAAAAATTACAAGTTATATATGTAACCTTACTATCTCGGACCCTCTGAGTCCATTGGTGAGGTCTGTGACATGAGATGAGGCCCCGAAAAATTTAAGACTCCTAAAAATGTCAAAATGACCAAAATGCCCTTCTCCCTAAACAAGTCAAACGAAGTCCGAATTAAACAAATAAATAGTGTATCCTTACTATTTTGGATACTCTGAGACTAATGGTAGGGTCCATTTTAAGAGACGGGGCTCGAAAAAATAAAGACACGTAAAAGGGGAAAATGACCAAATTACCCCTAGTACACCAAAAGCCAAATTAAACCAAAGAAGGTCTAAACTGACTTTCTTCGACGCCCCGGACTCAATGGTAGAGTCTATTCGACCAAAAGAAATGTCTAAAATAAAAACACATAAAATTTGATGAATAGCATCTGTCAGATGACTATAAATTAAAGTGATGCCAAAGTACTAATCTACGGCATACACGAGGACATGACGACACATCAACCTTAGAATAAAAATTTCTAACTCATAAATTGATCTTAGGTAAATCATGGAAGAACAACGAACCAAATACACGATCATGACCAAGGCCCAAAGGGCCAAGGACCCAAAGCAACAGGCCTTCATGCAAGAGCTGTTGCGTCGACAGAGAGTAATCAACAGATTTGTCAAGATAGCCAAGGCGACAGAGGTCGTCTCGGTAAGCCCCTTCATGTTCAAATCACCCACCAAGGCCATGGTGGCGGAGGCTAAAAAGAAGAAGGAAGAAGAAAGGAAATTGGAAGAAGAGAGAGAGAATACAGAAACCTTAGCCGAATGGCGTCGCAGGTAATATTATTATCATTAAGAACCTAAGTTACTAGTTCTGTATTACAGTCATAAGACAGACAGGTATGACAAGTTAGGCTTCTCACAGTCTACACTTAGTGAGTTGTGAAGTTAATTAAGTACATATGAAAATTTATGAAATCTTCATGAATCTTGATAGGCTAAGGAAAGAAAGAGTAAAAGGGAAGGCGCCTCAGTAGAGCTAACCCTAAAGGACCAAGGTGAGTAACCCTGTATTTGAACTGGAGATTTAACTCCATATATTTGAAGAAGTTTTAAGCTCAAGTCATTGCAGCCTTTGAATATCAAATTCAGTCTATATATGATTCCGTTCTTTTAAAATATTCTGTTACGGCATGCTTATTAAATGTTTTAAATTCAGCTCTTTTCTTGAAAATACATCAGCATGTCTAAATCAATTGCAAACCTCTTTAATATTCTGAATTTGATTATCACGTGTATTTGAAGCTTTATTGTAGAATTTGTACATTTCATGCTTTAAATGTTCATGAAAAATATCTATTGAAGAAGTCATGTGACAAATGTTTTATAAGATAAACGGTACTAAGTACCACCCTATATGATGGTTGAAACCCCT
Organism: Nyssa sinensis; assembly: GCA_008638375.1. Classification (NCBI taxonomy): domain Eukaryota; kingdom Viridiplantae; phylum Streptophyta; class Magnoliopsida; order Cornales; family Nyssaceae; genus Nyssa; species Nyssa sinensis. The sequence continues at coordinate 22,176,740 of CM018045.1, read as the reverse complement.
CGGGATTCAACAGTACATGCCCGGTAGAAGGATCTAATCCCCCAGGCAAATGAGATATCTCCATCGACAGTATTGGCAGTAAAATGGGAGTCTGGTTCGAAACAGATTCCGCCTAATAAAAGAGAAAAGATGACAAGTGATTTTGAAAATAGAAGTAGGTATTATCCCTATTCTATTTCACGTGTTTATATGCTTTTAAATTGCATATGCTCTATTTGAAGAAAATGTGTATTTAGCTTGAATATTTTAATTGTTCAAAGCTATTGTTTTAAGAATGCATATACTCTGTGTTCTAAAATGTACAAGCAATTGGTAGTGAGTATTTCATAAACCCTCATGTGCTAAACCACTACCAGTTGAAAAACCCCATGACGAATGCAGGAATTACTCACAAGCTTTGATTAGCTTACCCGGATTTTATCCGCCCCCCCCCCCTTTCAGGTGACTAAGGGCAGATCGATTTTTGAAGACTATAAGGAGAAACCTAGCTTTTGGGAAGATTTGCTTGAGGAGTTCTTTTGGGGAAAAATCACATGAACTCTGATTAATATGTTTTGTATTAGCAGATAATTTAAGGACGTGTATTAAGCCCTACGGGGCAGTTGAATTAAGATTTTAATTATGAAGTCTTTTAAGTTTTAGTTATGCTCTGATTTTATATGAATGTGTGAACATGTGTACCATTGAGAATAGCGGCAGTATCGGACGGATGTGCAAATTTTTTTAAAAAAAAAAAAAGATTTTCACGCTTCCGCAACCACATGAAGCACATCTATTCGATACCGCTACCTATGCGAGCCTTGTCTCGAGGCCTTCGGGTCTCGGGGCGGCGATCGCGATCCGGTAATCCGCGCAGGGTGGGTTTCGGGTCGTGACAACACACACACACACATATATATATATACACACTTCATTATACACTCATATGTATTTATGCACACACACATTAGAGTATATCTTTCCATACATACACACCAGTGGCACACATGTAATACATAACATTATGTACATGCACATACAGAAATAAATAAACATAATTATTTAAAAAAAAAATTTATTCCAAAAAAAAAATTCATTCAAAATTTTGGATCTTTACAAAGACAGTGAACAATAGATAGGCTGCGACGTCGTTTGGGTGCTGAATGGGCCAAAGCTACGCCATTTTGATTTTAAACCGTTTTAAAATTTAGTTAAATTGGGACAGTTTGGTGACGGGGTTAAGGAATTAGAAATTGGGATTTAACTGAATAAGGATATCCTATCCGTAGTTAAAGGGGCTGTTCAGTGTTTGGCTTCAAGAAATTGAGAAAAAATGGGGGGACTGCAATCCCCATGAGTCAAACGTGAGACCAAATGTAGGGGAGCCAAGCCTTAACCAACTGGGACGGGCACACCTGTGTCAACAAATCCCCCACAATATACATATATAATAAAAGTGAAATAAAAATAGAAAAAAAGAAAAAAAGGGCGCAGCCCTTGAGGTTTGAACGTTAGATGTGTTAGGAAAAATGCGTGAGACAAACCAAGTTGATAGGACAATCCCGTGTCAACAAGGTCTCACAAATATATATATATATATATATATATTATACATAAATTATATTAAATGAAATAAAATGAATTAATTAAAATAAATATAGCAAAATGGCCCGAAGTTCAAATTGGACAAGTTATTAGTGCATTTTGACTATCTTGAACCTCCTGAGATCAATGGTGAGGTCCGTGTTGCGAAATGAGGTCCCGAAAAATAAAAAAAACCTGTAAAAGTATAAAATGACCATTTTGCCCTTTTTAGCACAAATGTTCAAATTGAATTCCGCGAAAGCCTAAACTGACTTTCTTCGATATTCCGGACTCAATAGTAGAGTTATTTTCATAAAAGAGAAACTTAAGATATAAAGGCATAAAATTTGATGAATAGCATAATTCAGGTAGCGATAGACTGAGACGTGTTTCATAAGTTTTAGGAACACGGAAGGGCAAAGAAAAGGCAGTCTAAATCCTTCTATTTCATAGACAGTAAGAGGTAAGTAAAATTCGATCTCTGCATGTGTTAAATTTCCAGCCATGTCATTAGTTCCTTGTACATATTGCTATTTGTATTCTATACATACTAGTATTTATTTAGCCACATCGATATTGCCCTATCATGTGGGAACCAGTCATTGATTTCTATATATATCTTGATCATGATTGTACACTTGTGCACAGATTTTTTTTTGTACACTTGTACCTAGGGTCACAAGGGCCGGACAGTTTTATTCTAAGTAGTCTAGTAACCATAGCTTCGAAAACTATTGTTACGTCAGATTTCCTAGAATCAGTTATGATTCCACTATACTCTTTGTGGAAGATAGCATGATCCCGATACATTATTAGTGTCGGATTTGTGCTCAGTCACATTTCCATTCTGATGCTATTTATGACCTTCAGGTCCAGGTTCCGAGTGGGACATTGTAATATCCCGACCCAAAAATATTGAGTCATATGGCACGTATTACGAGGCTATGAAAATTTGTGTAAAGATTTTTACACTTAACAGAAAAATTAATTAATTAAATAATTAATTAATTTAAAATACAAGAATATACTTTATTATTAAAATTAAATTCAAATAACACACCTATACGCACACTTATAGTGTATTGTGGGTGTATATTAGCAAGTGCATATAAGTGAATATATATATATGCATGTACATAAGGAAATATATATATATATATACATATATATATATATGCTTAAAGTGTGAACAGTGTGTAGTGTGTGTGTGTGTCGATAGTGTGTGTTTCATGGGAGTGTGTGTGTGTGTGTTGTATTATATATATATATATATATATATATATATATTATATACAAAATATCCTACACATTAATGTAAAGCCACAAGTGGGCTGATTTGAGAAGAGTGATCGGAAGGGAAACTGCAGCTAGTGTGTGTGCTAGCATGTGTGTAAGTGAGTTAGTATGTGTGAATATATAATATACATATATGTTACAAATATCACCTCCCCCATTAATGCAAATTGAAAAGAGGAAAAGAGAAATTTATGAGATGGGATAGACAGTCAAAAATGGGGACTGGAGTAAGTTGAGGTCGTGTAGAGAGAGAGAGAGAGGAGAGAGGAGAGAGAAGGGTCGGCGGAAACCCTTTAAAAGTAAAGCATGCAAAGCATGCTTGCTTCTTAAGAAAGAGAACCAGGAAGGAGCCGAGAAGCTTAAGGAAGAAGAAGTGAAGAAAATCAGAAAGTGAAGGAGATTGAAATCACAACAAAAATGTGAGAAATGTGAAAATTCATCATTTTCTCTCTCTAAGATTTAAGCATGAATATAAACTGTTTTGAGTAGTTTATATATGTAGGATGTTAAATATATGTTTACAAGTTTATTAAGCATGAAATGTAGCCTTGAAAAAACCCAAAAACTAGAGACCTAGAAGCTACGACCATTAAAAGACCTTGCTCAAGCAGGTCTGAACCGACTTCTGCCAAATCCATTTTGGCTTACCAAGACCTCAAACTGAGACCATGAGGGTTTCAAAAACCCAAATACGCGATCAAAAATCAAGAGAAATGACCTCCATAAAACGAGTTGCAGGTTTCGGTTTTGGAGACCAACCTTTCGAAACCACACCAAAACGGGTATATTCAAATGGAAAATGAAACTATATGAAAAATGAATCACCATAGAACAAACCCCAACAGTTTTAGCTCAGAAATGAGCATTTACAATCGATGTACAGGTTTTATTATCAAACCTTTGAACGAGCAAATCGGACCTTTTTGATTCCTCAAATGAATGCTAAAATGTTCCTTGATGACCCAGAAATGATTTACCATGAAAACAGTAGGGTTTGAGTTGGCCAAAATTCAGGAAATTAAAGAAAATGGAAAACTGCAACTAGGGCAACGTAGGGGAAGAAGGGAAGAAGAAAATGAATAGTAACGGTTCGGGTTTTGGGTCAAATCGGGTTCGGGTCGGAACTCGAACCATCGCATAAAATGGGTAAGTAGGACGATGTCGTTTTGTCTTATGTTTAAAATTTTAAAAACATTAGGGCTGACATCATCATGACGTCAACATCACGTTTTAAACCAACCAAACAGGATTGGTTCAGTTGAAACTAGACCGGTTCACTTGAAATGGAACTGAACCCACTGGTTCAGTTCGGAAGTTTTAAAAATTCTATTTTGACCCCTGAACTTCTGGAAAATTGTACTGTGGCCCAACTTTTGAGAACTTTATGCAATTACACCCCTAGAAAAATAACTAAATTAAAAAGCAAAATTACTATTTTGCCCCTAGGTCATAAATAAAGTAAATGAAGTCCAAATTAAACATATGAATAGTGTATTTTGACTATTTAGGATATTCTGAGACTAATGGGGAGGTCCGTTTTGCGAGACAGGGCCCCAAAAAATAAAAACGTAAAGGGGTAAAATGACCGAATTATCCCTAGTACCCCTAAAGCCAAATTGAAACCAGAGAGGGTCTAAATTGACTTTCTTTAACATTCTAGACTCAATGGTGAGGTCCAAATTACGAAACGAAGTATGAAAAAACATGACACGTAAATAGGTAAAATGACCATTTTACCCTTTTTCATACAAAAGTCCGAATTAAATTCTAGGAAAGCCTAAACTGACTTTCTTCAATACTCCGGACTCAATGGTAGAGTCTATTCGACCAAAAAGAAATGTCTAAAATAAAAGAACATAAAATTTGATGAATAGCATCTGTCAGATGACTATAAACTAAAGTATTGTCGAAATATTAAACTAAGACAAGTACGAGAAAATAAAATACGAAAAGACACGACATGAAAACATGTGAAGTAATTAAATTTAAATTAAAATTTATGGAGCTACCAGAAGAGTATAAACTGAAATAAATTCAATTCCTAACACATTAAAGTGTGTCGTAGGTTAAGAGTACGAGTTAAAATAAGTACATATGAAATTATAAGATCGTTTTAGGATCTAATACGAACTAAGCATAAGTTAAGCAGCATCAATAGGTGTTATTACGGTGAATGTGAAGTTAATGAGGTTATTATGAATTGTTCTTAGGAACTACAAAGGAAGTGGGAAAGTGCATTCTTGGCACTAACCCTAAAGGACCGAGGTGAGTAACCCTGTGTTTGAAGTGGGATTTAACTCCATATATTTGAAGAAGTTTTAAGTTCAAGTTATGTGAAGTATTTGAATATCAAATTCAGTTTTGTTACAATTCCTGTTTTAAATTATTCTGTTACGACATGCTTGTTAAATGTTTTTATATTCAGTTCTTTTCTTAGGAATGTTTAGCATGTCGGGGTAAAATGCAAATCTCTTTAAATATTCTGAATTTGATTGTTACAAGTATTTGAAGTCCTATTGCAGAAGTTATATATTTTATGTTTTAAATACTCATGAAAAGTGTTTATTGAAGTAACCAAGTGATAAATGTTTTATAAGATAAACGGTACTAAGTACCACCCCCTATGATGGTTGAAATCCTTCGGGATTCAACAGTAAAATGCCCGGTAGCAGGATCTAATCCCCCAGGCAAATATGATCGGCAGTATTGGCAGTAAAACGGGAGTCTGGTTCGAAACAGATTCTACCTAATTAAAGGGAAAAGATGACAAATGATTTTGAAAAAAATGGAAGCAGGTTTTACCCCCATTTTATCATACAAGCTTATATGTTTTTAAAGTGTTTATGCTCTACTTGAAGAAATGTGTATTTAGCTTGAATACTTTAAATATTTCAAAGCTGTTTGTTTTAAGAATGCATATACTTTGTGTTCTAAATTGTACGAGCAATTGGTAGTGAGTATTTTTATAAACTTTCATGTGTTAAACCACTACCAGTTGAAAACCCCATGACGAATACAGGAATTACTCACAAGCTTAGATTAGCTTACCCGAATTTTTATTCGCACCCCCCTTTCAGTTGATTAGCGGCAGTTTTGATTAGAAGACGTTGATGGTGAATCTGCCAATTCAGGGAAGTCATGTTCAAGTAGCTCTTTTGTCTAGCACTACGAACTTTAAGTATGAAATCTTGTATTAGTAAAGTGGTACTCTGTTATGTATAAGCCCTACGAGGCAGTTAAACATGTATTGTTTATAAAGTCTTTAAGTTTTTAGATATGCTCTGAATGTATATTCATGTGTACCGCAATGTGAAGAGCGGCAGTATCGGACGGATGTGCAAATTTTAAAATGAGAAAAGAAAAAATTTTTCACGCTTCCGCAACCACATGAGGCACATCTATTCGATACCGTTACAGATGCGAGCATTGTCCTGAGGCCCTCGGGCCAAAGGGCGGCGGTCGCGACTTGGGGTTCGCGCAAGGCGGATTTTGGGTCGTGACAGACATCTACTACGTTGCTATGTGAGGCATGGGACGTAGAGATATAGTGTACACAGAGCAGTATCCATACAGCCCGAATGGATCTGGATACTAGCTCAGGGGGATATTCGGGCCCACTAGTGCATCTCAGTTTTAGTTGATATCACTATCCTTTATTGTTGATATTCATAGCTTGATCATGTTATATTGTTATTGAATGATCATGAGATTTTACAACTTTTAGTATAATGCTTACATCTCATACTTGATATAGCTCATGATTGTAGCAGTATGACATTGTTGGCATAGCAGTTCCATTTCCTTATCATTTGACTTCTATCACTTGATATTGAGTTATATATTCATTGACTGGCTAGCATTCTTTTATACCCTTGTACACATGGCAGAGTAAAGGACTACTTACTGAGTTTTCATAGCTCATCAAATACTACACAACTTTTGCAGGCACAAATTTTGAAAACAGACCTTAGAGCCTGATAGCTAGAAGGTGGACATTTACTTTTGAAGTTGTAGTGTAATACTTAGTACAGACAATCTTATAGCTCTCCTATGTTATCCACGTCTTGGGGATGAACAGTTGTATTAAGAAATTTTGTATTCCACATTTTGTAAACATTATATGTATCACATGCAGCTTTTAATTATTTATTCCGCATTTTAGTAGTTGCATGTTAGTAGCACTGATTGTGTAGCAAGTTGAGATGTCTCGGTTCGGCACCCCGAGTCGGGCCGGGGCATTCATGATGTGAGATCCGCATAGGATGGGTCTCGGGTCGTGACAGAAGCAGTCTAGTAACCATAGCTTCAAGAACTATTGTTTCGTCAGATTGCTTAGAACCAGTTATGACTCCACTATACTCTTCGTAGAAGATAGCATGATCCCGATATATTATTAGTGTCGGATTTGTACTTAGTCACATCTCCATCTGATGCTACTTATGACTTTCGGGTCCAGGTTCCGAGTGGAACATTTGCTACGTTGCTATGCGAGGCATAGGACGTGGAGTCACATTGTATACAAAGCAGTATTCATATAGGCCGAGTGGAACTGAATACGAGCTCAAGGAGATTTCCTGGCCCCACTAGTGCATCTCTCAGTTTTGATATCACTATCCTTTATTGTTGATTTCATAGCTTGATCATGTTATATTGTTATGAATTATCATGATACTTTACAGCTTTCAGTTAAGTGCTTACATTTCATACTTGATATAGCTCATGATTGTAGCAGTATGACATTGTTAGCATAGCAGATTCATTTTCTTATCATTTAACTTCCATCATTTGATATTGAGTTATATATTCATTGACTGGCTAGCACTTCTTTTTATGCACTTGTACACATGGCAGAGCAAATGACTACTTATTGAGTTTTCATAACTCACACAGATACTAAATAACATTTTGTAGTGCACAGATATCGAGAATAGACAGTAGAGCCTAATAGCTAGAAGTGGACATTATTTTTGAAGTTGCAAGTGTAATACTTAGTATAGACAGTCTTGTAGCTCTCCCATGTTATCCACGTCTTTGGAATGAACAATTGTTTAAGAATTTTGTATTCCGCATTTTGAGAACCTTATATATATCACATGCAGTTTTTATTTATTTATTTGTTTAAGTCTTCCGCTATTTAGTTATTGCATGTTAGTAGCACTGATTGTGTAACAAGTTGAGACCCTTGGTTTGACAGCAACGTCGGATCGGGTGCGCGATATGAGATCCGCATAGGGTGAGTCTCGGGTTGTGACACATTTGCCCCTATTGCCAAAATGACCACTGTCCGTACATTGATATCAGTTGCTGCCATTCACTCCTGGCCCTTCTATCAAATGGACGTAAAGAATGCCTTTCTTAATGGCCATCTTACAGATGAAGTCTATATGTGTCCTCCACCAGGACTGCCCCATTTTTTCGGTCAGGTGTGTCGTCTTCGTCGTGTCCTTTATGGTTTGAAATAGTCTCCACGCACCTGGTATGACTGTTTTCAAACAGCTGTTACTCAGCTTGGTTTTCTCTCTAGTGCTTATGACTCTGCCTTATTTCTTCTTCACACCTCCTCTGGGTTTGTTGTGTTAGTATTTTATGTGGATGATATGATCATCACTGGCTCTGATTCTTCTGCCATCACTCTCGTTAAGCAGCATTTGTTCCGCACCTTTGAAATGAAGGACTTGGGTCCTTTGCGATATTTTCTTGGTATTGAAGTGGCCTACTCTCCCAAGGGATACTTTCTTTCACAGGCTAAGTATGCTAATGAGGTTATTCATCGGGCTGGTTTGACTGATTCTAAGGTTTCTGACACTCCCATTGAGTTGAATGTGAAACTGAATTCTACTGATGGTGTCCCTCTAGATGATCCCTTTTTGTATAGGAGACTCGTTGGTTGCTTGGTCTACCTCATTGTCACTCGTCCTGATCTTGCCTATGCTGTTCATATCATCAGTCAGTTTTTCTCTATTCCTCGTTCCCTACACTGGGCTGCCTTGGTTCGAATTTTGCGTTATCTTCGTGGTACTATCTATTAGGGTTTGCTTTTATCTTCTACTTCCTCTTTGAAACTCGTTGCTTATGCTGATTTTGATTGGGCTAGTGATGTCACTGATCGCAAGTCCACTTCTAGTCTCTGCTTGTTTCTTGGTGATTCTCTTATTTCTTGGAAAAGCAAGAAGCAAAGTGCTGCTGCCCGTTCTACTGTTGAGGCTGAGTATCGTGCCATGGCACATGCTACGACTGAAATTATTTGGCTTCGTGGTCTTTTGTCTGATTTAGGATTTTGTCAGTCTTCTCCAACTCCTCTCTATTGTGACAACAAAAGTGTTATCCAGATTACCCACAATACCGTGTTTCATGAACACACTAAGCATATTGAGATTAATTGTCATTTTGTTCGTCACCATTTGCAGTCTGGCTCTATCTCCCTTCCGTTCGTTTCCACTGTACTCCAACTTGTTGATTTCTTCACTAAGACTCACACTGTTGCTCGTTTTCGGTTCCTCCTTGACAAACTTTTAGTGTTTTCATCCAAAACCCCTTGAGTTTGAGAGAGGGTGTGAAAGAATATAGAATATCTTTGTATTCTATATTTATTGTATATATTTTAGGAATATTAGCTGTAATTCCCTAATTTTGTGTTTAGGTTTGATTGATGTAGTTTCCTTATTTGTAGTTTTCAGTTTTCCTATATATACACATATGTATTGGTACAAATGATTCAATGAAATATACCCAATTTTATCAGAAATCTTTCAATAATATATAGAGACTTCTCTCTGGTTCATTTTTTTCTTCAAAATGATAAAACTACTCATTTCATATTTTTTTTTTCAATTTTTTAAATCTTGACCATTTTTTTTGTTCATTTTTCAAATAAATATTGATAAAAATTTTAAATTTATTTTTATATAAAATAAAAATAATTTATTTATCTTAAATTTATTTTTAAATAAAAAATAAAAAATTTTAAAAAAGAATAAATTGGTAAAAATTAGAAAAATGCAAAAATAAATAAATAAAAAGAATAGTTTTATCATTTTGAAAAAAAAATTAACAGGAAGGTGGTATCTGTATATTATTTTATAAAATAAAAGATGTCAGTGTAATTTCATAAACATTAGGGGAGGTCAGTATAATTGTCATAAAACTTAAGGAAAGTCACTATAATTTATATATGTTATTTTAAAGTTTAAAATTTATTTCATAGGCGAAACTCTCTTATAATTAATGGACATAAGAGATTAGAAATTTATTAATTATTAGATATTCTTATACTTTATTAATTAATAAATATTTATTATATATAAATAACTTGGAATACAAAAATAAGATTTCATATGTAATTTTTGATTAATATTTTATTTTTTTATAAAAAAATACATATAAGACTCAAACTAAAGTATAAAATATTCATAATATAATTTTTAATTAAAATACTTACGACTTTAATTATATTAAAATATTTATTACTAAGAAATGTCATAAATATAATATACTATGTTTTATATTTTAAATAATTAATAATATAATTTATTTGAAAAATATTAATTATTGGATAATTAAAAAAATAAATTATTAAATAATGTTAAGCCATTACACTACAAACAAAGATTAAATTGACACTTAGTTGATGGGATTGGGAAGGATGGACGAAGACGAAGTTGTATCAAATCACTGAAATACGATAGAAAGAGCCAGATATCGCGATAAATTACATGAGACATTAAAGTTTCTTAAAGACAAAAGTATAGTTCATTACTATTAAATAAAAGGACAGCAGAACAGTACAAGAAAATTTAGAGAGAGAGAACAGGCAAGGTTTTTTGTCAGTGCAAAAGGTGAGAGAGAAAAAGATGGCAACGAAAAGAAAAAGAAAGCAGGTTCTGCATCCCTCTTTCGTTATCATCTTTCATTAGATTTGATCGATCTCTCTAAGCACACGGGCGAATAGTCTGTGCGTGACTGTGAATATTCAACTGTCTCTCTCTCTCTCTCTCTATTCACTTTCACACACATATATATTTCTTTCTTTCTCGAGAGAAATCTCTTCTATTCTATGGTTTTGGTTCGTCACTAACAGCACTGGCCTGGAGGATTACTTGGTCAAATACATAGAGCGAGAGTTATGGGCTGTTGCGAATCGTCCTTCTTGCAGGAACCTATCCCTGACAAGGATCACCATCACGGCCAAAACCACCTCCATCCAACCAACGGCACCGCCACCACCGGAGGCGAAGGCGCCGGCGGCGTGCCTGCTTTCTCCGAGTTCTCTTTGTCCGACCTGAAAGCGGCCACCAGCAACTTTAGCTCGGACTTCATTGTCTCAGAGAGCGGGGAAAAAGCCCCAAATGTCGTCTACAAGGGCCGCCTCCAGAATCGGCGGTGGATCGCCGTCAAGAAATTTACCAAAATGGCCTGGCCCGATCCCAAACAGTTCGCTGTAATTATTCTTTTGGTTCTTTCTTTGGGTTCTTCAATTGATTTTAGCGTGTTTTGAAATTAGGGTTTAATATGTCCCTTTTTTAATTCTACTTTTTCAAGGACGAAGCATGGGGCGTTGGGAAGTTGAGACATAAGAGGCTCGCCAATTTGATTGGTTACTGCTGCGACGGCGACGAGAGGCTGCTTGTTGCTGAATACATGCCCAACGATACCCTTGCAAAACATTTATTTCACTGTATGTAACTAAATTGGTTCTAGTTTACTAGTTCGATTTTGCAATTATTAATTATAACTTTAGTTTATGTTAATTGAAGTTTATTTGATTTTAAATTCACTCTTTAAGTAATTAGGTAAGCACTTGCAAAATTCTCCCGACCCTTGCAAATTGACCTCCACAAACCACAACCATAAGGTTCTGTTATCTCTTTTGAAGACCATCCTTTAAGTTCACAACCATAATTCATTATAACATACACATAACCAAGGCACAATATTGGATCAAATACAACAGAAAATTTATAAAATAAATGTTGCCAAATGGATGATAATGCGGTTGATAATCAAACAACGATTTCTCTTTTTGCATAGTAACTAGTAAGAGCATATACAAGAGATAAAGAACTGATGAAGATAAGTGGTAGGATCAGACAGAAAGGAGAGGAAGAAGATGATGATGAAGAGGAATATAAAAAAAAAATAAATAAATAAATAAAGAGCCCAAACAGGACCCAGAGAGAGCGAGAGGACTCAATTCAGCAGAAGAAGAAAGAGGGAGAAGATTAGACAAGCAAGAAGAAGAAAATGACAAAGATGCAGAAAGAGAGTGGGAAAGAAAGATAATAGAAGGGTCAACTGAGTGTGTGTGTGTGTCTGTTAGAGAGAGAGAGAGAGAGGGAGAGAGATAGGCAAATAATGCTAGATTAGAAGAGAGATTACTAGGTAGCTGATGCAGGCTGGAATGGAGGTTGAGGCTGTTGCTATCAGTCTCCACTTGGGGAAAATGGTTGTGAAGGTGACAATGGAGATTAGGGCTTTTACCTAGAAAAGAATGTTGGTTTTCTTGTTTTGTAGCTAATGTGATTGATGGGGTTGGGGAGACCTCATGAATTGTACGGTTATACATTCTTGTTTCTTTTTTCCATAAAAAGAAGACCAACCTTTCCCCCCCTTTTTTGTGCTTATTTTTGGCCTAAATCGTGAAAACATATTTTTTTTTATAAAAACAATGTAACAAACATGTTTCTTTCTTTCTTCCTTTCCTTTTTTGTTTTGTTATTTTTTTTTAAACAATATTTTCCCATTTGATGAATTAATTAATTGAACAACTAGAAGACATGGGAAGGAGAAAGGAGGGACTAAAAGGTTCTTCATGGCAAGGATAGAAGTCTGAGGGTGTTACAACGGTTGAATGATGGCAAGTCCTTCTTAAGGAGGATAGATGAGTCAAATGGCGGCACTTAGTGATTTGGCGACCTTAGTAAGCTAATAGGCCTAATGGCCTTAATACTTTCCGTTCCTTTCTTTTCAGGAATCAAAGTTATAAATGAAGCATTAAGACTCCCTTCAAAGGAATACGACTCATAAATGTAAGCAAACACCGCCATTATATTTTATTTGACCACCCTCTAATAATGCTTGAAAAAATCCGTTGTAAAATCATATGGACCTGGCGCCTTATCCCCTCTGAGTCAATGTTGTAGGTGCATAGAGGAGGAGGAGACGGTGGATCATCTCCTTGCCCGTTGCAAGATGGCAGTAGACGCTTGGAATTTGATACTCTCTCTTTGGTTGTCTTTGGATGATGGCAACTTCTATTAAGGAGATCTTTTTGGGTTGGAGGTGTAGAAGGATTAGGAAGGAATTGAGGATAACATGTAGGATGGCTTCCTTATGCCTTGTATGGTGCTTATGGCAGGAGAGAAATAGGAGAGAACTTTTTTCTTTTGGTTCAAGGAAGAATTTTCAATGTATTCACATAGATTTATAGATTTTATTGGGGGGGATTTTAGGCTTTAATTTTGTAACAAGTACCTTTTGTGTAATTATGGGTTTGCCCTACTCAGACGCCTTGTTTATAATACAATTATCTTTTATCGATCATTTTTTTTTCTTCTTGGTATGGTTTTTAAATATTCCCTTTTTAGTGTTATTGCACCATGATTATTATGCATTGTTATTAGAACTTTGGTTACATTTCTATATTGTAATAAAATTAAAAGATTAGGGTTTTCTTTTTTTTGGAACACATACCTGTGTATTTTGCAGAATGGGGATCTCATAAGTTACATACTCTAAATGTGGTATGATAGAGGATGGGTCTATATAGATGATATAAGTGGAATACAATATGGTAAGTTTAATTGTAGGTGTGTGTTCTTTTCATTCCAAAATGAGTAATGAGAATCAATATCATTAAGGTACACATGTTCATTATATAGTTATGGAAATTTATTATATTAGAATGTAACGTCTACCAATATTAAATTAAGCATACTTATTTATGTTGATCTCTTGATTTGTATTATTATTTTTATATTACTGATCTCTTAAAAGGAAAATTTAGGAAAGAACTAATAAAGAACTTTTTTGAATCGCTAAATTTAATGTTATGGAACTTAATTGTTCTCTATTTTGGAATGTGCGAACCAAAATGGAAATCACTATGGTATAACATTTTTTAGTAACTATGTTTTTGTTTGTTATAAATTTGGCTTGTGTTCCTTCGCTTCGCGGATTAGGTTTTGCGTTAATAAAACCTACAGATCCATTGTTTTGGCCTTTTGTAGTTTTTCCTTTTGTTTTTTAATTTATTTTTTCATTTGTTTTTTTTTGGTGTAGCATGACATTTTTGGAGATATGAAATCTTTGGAATTTTTATGGAATTTTCTGTGGCATATATGCAAAAAAGATTAGGGAAGTTCTTCAAAACTAATTAAAAAAAGGTATTGGAATCATCAGGAAGTATAAAATTACAGACCCTTTTAACTCTCATACTTCCATGCAAGAAGCTATATGATAAGTAGCAGAAGCTTTTGATTGAATTTGCATGCATATTTCAGAATCTTATAATTGATTGTGGACAAAACTTAAACAATGATATTGTCAACTAAAACTTTATAATAAAAAATGGTGGTATCTTACTCTTTTTTGGTGATTTTGTTTTAGTTCCAAGTCAAAAGGACAGAAGTGGTGATCTAAATTTGAAGGGGTCACAATAAACAGTATCAATACTGCATATATAGGAGGTATTTTAGCAAAATTAGGGGTAGAATTGAGGGAATGATGAAAAACAAGATGGATTAAATGCTGAAAGTACGTTTTTTTGGGATGTTGTGTGACGTTGGATGCATATCAAGATTTAGGATTTTTTTTTTAAATGACTATAAGGCCAGCCATATTTTATGGTACAAAAGAGTCCTGGATCATTAAGAGTTAGAAGTTTTTTTGCCTTATTCCTTATTAAGCTTGTGTAGTATCTTGTCCTTTTTCTTTTGGTTGAAAACTTTCATTTTACCTTAAAGTTTTAGCTTGTCAGAAGTCATTGCATCAATTGAAGCATAAACTTATGAGATCTTCCATTATTCAATCCAGTTGAAGGATATTATCAAAGCTTTACCATAACTTTCTTGCTTGTTTTTTGCCATAACTTTGGTACTTTGTTTCTGAATTTTAGCTTGCTTCTTTACTTCATAGGGGAGAATCAAACCATTGAGTGGGCCATGCGCTTAAGAGTTGCTTTATATATTGCTGAAGCATTGGATTATTGTAGCACTGAAGGCCGTCCATTATACCATGACTTGAACGCATATAGGGTTCTCTTTGATGAGGTGTTGTAATGAATCTCTTTTCTCAAACTTGAAGATTTGTTTTTTTATTTCTCATTTGTGATATTAATTGTTTGATTATTTATCAATTATCTTCTTGTTAAGAAATAACAGGATATTTGGATGGTTTCTGCAGATTGGCGATCCACGACTTTCTTGTTTTGGCTTGATGAAAAATAGCAGGGATGGCAAGAGTTATAGCACAAATCTTGCATATACACCACCCGAGTATCTAAGAAATGGTAATAACCTCACTTCTTATTTTTTATTTGCATTATGATTAATTGTGTTAGTGACTTGGTGTATTATAGTAGTCATATATAATTTTAATAATTTAGACATTATCTATGTATCTTCTGTACAAAGAATGATTAAGAAAATTCTTACATGACATTTTTTTTGGTATTAGCGGAGTTTGGAGGATTTGATTTTATATGTTTTTCAAGAAGTATGGACTTGGGACAAGGATGTAATACGATATGGGTGGACAGTATTGAAAATCCTAAAAAGTTTGGATATAGGCATGGCGAGGATACGGATAACAATGAATATATAAATATATATATATATATGTGATCATATAATAGAATAATAGCAATATTTTCTTCAAATTAAGAAGTATAAAACAACAATCATAATACATAATGGGTATAATGATAACAATAATTCTATTATGGAATCTATTATGGAAGCACCATTGGACATTAAGTCACAAAATACATCACTATGTTTAGATTCCAAAAACAACAAAAAACCCAAATATTTTCCATCCAAATTGAAAGAGTTAAGAGATTAGGATTAAAAAAAATTACATGCTATTAAGTCCCCCTAAAGATAAGGAAAAAGAAAAAGGAGTATAGGTTGCAAAAAAGAAGAAAGATTTAGGGTTGGGTTATGATGTATTTCACGATAGAAGAGTTGAAGATGTTTGTTGCCCCATGGGAAACAGCTAAAGGCCACTGGAAGGAACAGAGAGGTGCAGTTCTCCGTGTGTGTGACTTCACTTCTTCCTTCCTTTGTCTCTTCTCCCCCCTTGTAAAATCCCCGCCCCCCAAAACCAACACCAACACCAAAAGAAAAAAAAAAAAATCCTTTTTGGTATAGCCTTGCTTCTCATTATGTTCTGATAATAAATAACGCATTAAAGATACGGGGCAAGGCTCCACATATGTGCAAGTTATACCAAAATAAAGAAGTCTAAAGCAACATCGATGAAGGCTATAGAATTTTGAAAATTCACCGAAAGAGAAAAAGATGTCTCCTTGTGTATGTCTCTGCATTGGCTCTTACACAACAAAGATTTTAGATGACATTTGTTAAATTCAAGATGGGATTGCAGGGTTTTCAAACTTCTTATTATTTTTGCCCCCTCTAGATACAACAAATAAGAAAAAGCTGATATGCTCTCTATATAAAAAAGCTGCAATGATTATCACTATAGATCCACCCTCCATGGATCCACCATTCCTTATCCACCTCAGTAACAAGTTTAGACTTGATGATTAGTCAAAGGATACATAGACATACCCAAAAGTGTAGCAATATAAGACACGTATCAGACACAAACAAGCGTCAGACACTCCTCAAATGTTTTGGACATGCCAAGTAGGTTGAGGTTGTTGAGAGCTTGATATATATTGTTTGTCCATTCTTTAACAACTTAAGCTTTTAAAGTAATGGGTTGCTTAATATGGTATCAGAGATTTGGTTATGAGAGGTCTTGAGTTCAAGTCTCTTTATTTGCATCTATTTCCCGTTACTAATCAAAAATAAAAAAATAAAAATTTGCATCTATTCCCTATTTGCATTTGTACCATCTTCTACTTTGCATTTGTCTACGTTTCTTTGCCTTTCAATGTGCAAGTCTGGGGTCACATGTGAGGAGTGTTTAGAGCTTGATATATATTCTTGGCCCATTCTTTAACAATTTAAACTTTTAACAATTTAAACTTTTGAAGTAATTGGTTGCTTAACAGAGGTGATGACAGATGGCAATTTAACCTTTTTCGTTGGGAACCCGCCAACCCCGCCCCTATTGGGACGAGTTTGGGATAAGATATTTTCACTCCATTAGAGTTTGGAGAGAAGGCGTCCCGTCCCGCCCTGATTATATAAAATAAAATAAAACCCCACCCCGCTTATAGAAAATAAAATAAAATATATTTTTATATTATATAACCAATGTTTATAATGATATTTTTTAATCACTTATTAAAAGTTTATACAAATTTAATAGAGTTATATGTTTGAAAAAGAAAATAATGTCATTTTAATTCTCTATTAACATGTATATTTCTTATTTTAATACATGTATCCTTTTGTTTGAAATGTATTAATTACAATTAATTTAATAAAATGAATAAATAAAAGTTTAAAAATAAATGGGGACCCGACTCTGCCTATCATGGGGTTTAAACGGGCTTTGGGTGAAGTTTTTTTTCAAGGGGCGGGGTTGGGGAAGGGGTCCCCTACCCCGTTGCCATTCCTAGATGTCAATGATGAAAGAACGATTTCTTCCTACCAAACATGAATAAAGCTCTTACCATGAGATGTTCTCTCTTGTACAAAGTACTAAACCAATGCATGGGGAAAGTACTCAACAAGTCTCTAATATGGTTACTAGAGATTCTTACAAAGGCGAAGCATCCACCATCAGACGTCCCAAACAGGTTGCTCTTATTACTTTATATTCTAAATGCACATGTGAAGTTATGAACCTTTTCCATGAGGAACAAACACTTAAATCTGATCCAAAATTTCAAGAAGAGAAACATCAGGAAGAAAGACCTTATGAAGAATCATATTAAGGTGATGATATGATTAAAAGCTTTAATCTTGAGGTGCGACTAAGTTTGGCAATGGAAAAGGAAAAAAAAAAAAAAGAAAAACAAAAAAGAAAGCAAGGATAACGCTCTTGTTGCTCCGGTGACACATGATGTTGCTGAACGAAAGGAATTAGAGGAAGTAAAGAAGGAACAACAGCTTAAAGCACAAGGCTCAAAATCAATAGTTAAGGAATGGCACAACAAGCTATTTTTAATGTCTAATTATACCATAATCCATATATTATTGATGAGGTGTCAGGTACAAATTATTCACGTCTCATGAATCCAACAAAGGAGGTAATTAAAATACCTGATATAATTCACCTCTCATTTGAGAGAAATGACAATGAAGCGTCTGATTCACTTACTCAAAAAGGATTTTCTTTGGTGAATAAGTCTACCACTGCTATTGGCTTTAAAGAGCTAAAGTGATGCTATCAAAATGATGTTGATTTGACAACAACTTATGCTGCTCTTGCTGATTTGGGAGGACAACAGGCTGATTTTCATATTTTGGCCAGGTAGTTGGCCAACAAAAACCATCTAATTCTGCCGAAGGTCTCTTTACATGATCACGTGACATGGTAGCTGGATGAGGGAGGTTCAGGAGAACATTTTAGCAGTCCAGATGTTGTAGGACTTTTTTCCCAAAGCAGGTTGCAAAGTACTGTTGGGAACGTATCATATAGAGAGTTTCTGATTTTCTTAACTCATCTTGAAAACTACAAGTTGTGTAAGTGGTTAACACATAATGACAAGGACTGGCATCTCTCTATCCTTGCAAAATGACAAAAGATACTTATTCAAGAATCTAGTGTACTGGATGTCCTGGTAGATGATCTACAGCAGCATGTGTTTTTATTGGGCCCGAATCTATGAAATAGTAAACATGATCAATTTAAGAAAAGATTTAGTTCAAGTGGCTTCAACAAAAACGTGAACAGTAGGGATGCCATTATTTCTTCACACAAGTTAGCCGAATTTAGTTCAAGGAAGTTTCCTTTTTTTTGAAGTTGGGAGCACTTGGAATATGGAAGTGAATCTTCACCAACTCAATTCAAACTACCACAAATTGTTTCAAGGTTCAAACTTGCCAGAGTTGAGTTTGATCAAGCGGGGAATTAACAGGAATTGGCACCTTAAAGTGTATGCTTGAAAAGCAGAGAAAAAAAAAACGTTTGTGCGGGCCCTATGAGTCCCACCCTAGGTGTCACATTATAAAAAGCTGTTTTGGATGGGTTTCTAGGTGAACTTGTATATTTTTTAGTTCTCTTGAGTCAGAAAAATTAGATTTTGCACAGCTAGGGATATTTTGATAAATTTATAGATGGACCATTCATAATTTCAATTTTTTTTGGTACCTGTGTTATTTGGTGTTTAGTTGTGTGCTTGTTTAGTCCTTTGCTTGTTTGGAATTAGTAGACTTTTATTTATTTTAGAAAGTCTTTTATCTTGTTGAATTTAGGAAATCGTATGTCTGGTAGGACAAGTGCTATACATCTACATAAGCAAGTGTTTACTAAAACCAATGGGAGAAATTTGTTTAATAACATTTTCTTCAGATTTTACATTCTTTAATGGTGAGACTCATAGGAGGTCTTGAAGAGATTCTAGGATTTCTATCCTCTTCTTCTTCTCTCTCTCTGTCTGTCTCTCTGTCTCTGTCTGTGTCTCTCTCGCTTTCCCCCCACCCCTTTAAACTTGAAACCATACCTTATCTACCATTCTTTTCAATCCTAAAAACCCCTACTTTGATGAGCCCAACCGTACTCTCCATTAAATACTCAATCCTATTAAACCTAAAACCATCAAATACAAAGTCACTATTCTTGGTTACAACAGATAACACAGAATGGCCTCATAATATTCTCCATATCAGTAGTTAACCAATGTTAAATCCTTTTACATCAAACCTAAAGTCCTAGCCTCCCATATTTGATTATATGACAGCCTTGATATCCTTTTTTAAGGTGTTGTCTTACCTCATTATCTCTAATATTAAGATTTTCCCTGGTTCGGAAATTTTAAGCGAGTTTTTTCATTTTATATTGTTTCCTGTAGGAGTTTTGGCATGAATTTTCAATTTCAAGTATATTTGGCATAATTTTGTGTGTTCATAAGCACTTGTCTTGAATATTTGGACTTTGTTGTGGTTGAGGAAAATCCAGTGGAAGATTGAGAGAAAACGTGGGCATGCCATAATTTGTCTGAAATTTGGAAAATTAGAACAGTAATTATGTTTTTCTAACACTGAACATATTGTTAAAATATTCCGTGATGTGCCTCGTAAAAAAAAAGGCTGATCAGTTCCTGTGCATGACAGAATGGTACTCAATTGAACTGCAATTCTGGTTATATTGCCTTGGAGCTGTTGTGGGTTTGCACAGTGACTACTTTTTTTATGCAATACTTCCTGTAATACCAATCTTATGTATGTTGTAGGAAGGGTCACTCCTGAAAGTGTTATCTTCAGCTTTGGGACTGTCCTTTTGGATCTTCTCAGTGGAAAGCACATCCCTCCAAGTCATGTAAGTATTTTTCAATGTTATTTATTCTATCTCTGGTCGTTAGCTGTAATGGACCTGTTATTTTATGGTTTTGCTGCAGAAGTTCAACTGAGCTACTTAGAATTGTAGGGTGGTGAAGTCTGTAATGGTACTTTTGTGGAGGAATAGTCATGTAAAAACTGCTCCTTGTTGAGCGGCCAACTTTTGTTGATCGGCCAACTTTTGTTGATTTGCTAACATCAATTATTGGAGTTGATGACTTTGCCATGCTTCGTGATCCGTGATATAAAGGATACTTGGACCTTTTCTTTTTATTTTGATGATTTTAATTTTCAGCATTTTATCGACATTATCTAGGAATTGCTTTAGAAAATATTGAAATGCAAGCTTTTGTTCTTGTTGTTCTCCTTTTTGGAACACTAATTTAACAAAGTAATAAAGTATAATCATTAAAATGACCTTGCTGATGTATCTGAAACTGAGCAAGACTGATTTGCAGATGCAGAAGTTAGGTTCAGATTTCCTGCAATTTGATTTCTTATCCTAGCTTGCATTGTTTTAAAAAAATGTTAAATATCCTAAAAGTTTCTGTTTTTAGATTTAAGGGTTGAGCTGGGTTGGGTGAGCTGGCGGCTGGCACAGAAAACGTCGGTTTCCCATTGTTGCGTTATATATCTTTAATTTTAATATCTCAAGAGTATTTCAGTTTGCATGTATAATTCTATAGAAAAAGTATTTACTGATCCCTCCCTCCCAACAAAAAAAAAGAAAAATAGAGAAAGAGTGGGTTGCAATGCTGAGGAATTGCTAGTGACCTGGGTATTAATGTCAAAAAAAAAAAGAAGAGAAATCCCATGTTCTGAGGGCATCATTTTTTGGCTTCTATGATTATGTTATTTATGAATTTTTAGACATTTATGATTCCATAAATTGTATTCGGAATGAAGAATGGAAAACTGGATCTCTTTAATATTTATTAATGTTTTTGCAAGAAAGCTTTCGGGCAACTAACTGAAAGATTGAATTGTGGAACTATTATAAGGGGGGAAGGGTGTAAGAAACTGAAAGATGGAGTGGATACTTAAGATGCTTCATAGACTTAGTGAGCAAGGGTTCTTCCCTAGAGCTTTCTCTCAGTTTGGGACTTTTAGCACCATAGCTTAAGTCATCAAGGATGTGTGTTGCATCTAGGCCTCCCTGTTTTGCAGCAACTTGTGGCCAATGAAAGAAATGTAGGGAAAGAAGGAACATCATACAGCTGTGACAACCCACCGGCAACTATTTGCGTCTCAGTGAAGATGTTTCAGTTCTCATACCGTTCTTCCTTAGACCTCCCTCAGTTTGGGACTTTTAGCACCACATCCTAAGTCATCAGGGATGTATCCTGCATCTGGGCCATCCATGTTCCACAGCAACTTCTGGCCAACTAAAGAAACTGGGGAGGAGCAATGTCCAGCTGTGTCAAACCATTGGCAACAACCAGCTTCTCAGCAAAAATAGTTCCACTCTCCCATACTATCCATAATCACAAGTTTAGAGTCTACCACCTAGTAGAAAAACTCATTCTTCATTCCAGTTAGGCCAATAATATAGATATTCGGTGTAACAACTATCATTTTGTTTCTTATCTGGGACAAGCTCTCGTTAGCTTCAAAATTGAAATTATGTTATGAAGATTTTAGGCAGTTCATTTTCATTTTTTATTTTTTTGGTGCTTGGGAAAGAAAATGGGGCTTAAGAGCCCCTAACAAAAGCAATGCCAGAGATATCAGCAGCCAAATGCTGGATCACTTGGGGGGGAGGCACATCAGTCACCACCAGCTCCAAACTCATGAGAATTCCAAGGTTTGCAAGGGCATCCGCGCATCTGTTCGCTTCCCTCAGAGTGTGCACGAAAGTGCACGCCTCAAACCTTTTAGCCAAATTGTGGCAGACTTCTATCAATGTGTTGTGCTGAGGGTTCACTTCCAAAGTGTTTTTAATCAAGTCTATAGCAGCACTGCAATCAGATTCCACCATGATTTTATTTATCCTTTTGTCAGCCGCTGTGAGGAGACCATCCCTGATGGTCCACAGTTCTGCGTTTAAGCTGTTCCAGCTTCCTATGTTGCCATAAACACTCCAAAGCCATTTACCCGTATCATCTCTAGCCGCCACTCCATATCCAGCTGGACCCGGATTTCCTTTAGCACAGCTAACCATTTCAATAGAAGAAATTAAAGAAATTACAACTAACCATTTCAAATCCCTCTTCTCCCAGGAGAATTGTCAGGTCCAACCACTCCCTCTTTCTCATCACCAAATATCCCTAGAGGAAGGTGAAGCCAACCTCCGAGCCCGTCCCCTATCCTCCGAAGAATTAAAAAATGCGCTCTTCTCGATGAAACCCTTCACAACCTTGGGCCCATATGAGTTCCAACCAGGGTTTTTCCGAAGGTATTGGGATGTTGTTGGAAACTCAGTATGTACCTTGATTAAAGACATCTACAATCAAGGGTAGGGGTGTCAATTCGTGTTATCGTGTCGTATTCGGGTCGTGTCAAGGCATACATATTCGAAAATATGTGTGAACCCTAACCCGACATTATTAACTAATCGTGTCAAGTTTCAAAACCCAAACCCAACTCATTTATTAAACAGGTTACACGTGTCGACTCACTTAACCCGTTTATTTTAATTTTTTTATTTTTTAAATAAAAAAATTTACCTATCTTTTAATATGTATAGATAATTTTCAAATTTAGTAACTTTGGATATGGGCCAAATCAAAGTAGAAACCTCTTTTATAAATAAAAAATCTTAAAACCTTGATAAATATTTGATGTGAGATGAATTACCTTAACTCATAATATATTTTATAATTAAACGTGTTAAGTCGTGTTAAACGGGTTGATACTAGTAAAACCCAAACCCGACCTGTTTATTAATCGGTTATACGTGTCAACCCGTTTATAACCCAAACCCATTTATGTTAAACTCAAACCCGTTAACTTCGTGTCGTGTTAAAAATTGACACCCCTAATTAAGGGTCCATTCCCAACAATTTGAAGATGAACTTGGTACAATTATCCTGTTTGGATCAATCTACTATAATTTTGTGGTCACTGGAATTGCATCTGTCTCATCGTTGCTCTTTGTTGATCTTTTATGAAATTTTGCTTTAACCTTAAATATAACGAAGTACTTTAATGATGAAAGCTGATGTTTCAATTGATTCCAGATAAAATAGGTTTTGTTCTCTTATATGAAAATATGGAAATAATTGTGTAAATCACCACCATGCTATTATACTAATTACATCACTGCATTGTTGCCTTTACTGCCATTGGCAGACCACGATGTAGTTGCTTTATATTATTCTATATATTTTTGTTGATGAGTACAATATAGTTGCTTTATGTCATGCTGCTTGTGGGAACTTTTTTTTTTTATGAACTTTGTGTACCTATCTATTCTCGGTGTGTATGCAGGCTCTTGATATGATTCGGGGCAAAAATATTCTTCTATTAATGGATTCACATTTGGAGGGGAACTTTTCAACTGAAGAGGCAACTGTAGTTTTTGATCTTGCCTCAAGATGCTTGCAATATGAACCTAGGGAGCGGCCAAATATCAAAGACCTGGTTGCAACACTTGCCCCACTGCAAAATAAACCTGATGTCAGTACTCACTTCTTATGTGTGCAATGATATTTTCTTGGCCTTGTGCATTTGTTTCATGCTGTCAATGCTGCCTGCATTTACTATGTTTATTAATTAGTGATAGTCCAAATGTTAACCTACACAGGTAGCTGAGTTGGTGATGGCTTAGGAACCAGATGTCTTAGGTTTGACTTTCCTGAGGCTTACCTGATGCACGTGATTGGTGGGTGATTGCATGCGTCCATAACAATCAGTCTCAGAAATGGTCTGGGAATGCTTTGGCTATATTTCCATTTTTTTTTATTAAAAAAATGTCAAAATACCATACCATTTGAGGCCACATGCAGATATGTTTAGTTACAAAAACTCTTGAACTATGTTACCTAGAAGGCTAGAACATGGATCGTTGTAGTATGCAGAACGGGAACGGAATCGCAATACGCTACATACTCTAAATGCGGTACGATAGGGTGTAGGCTTATAGTACGATAAGGGATATGGAAATTTAACTGTATTGTGGGTGAAGATGTAAGGGTTTTGATGGATGGTGGTGAAATTAAAGAAAGGTGAAAAGTTTTTTTTGAGAAATTGAATGAAAATTTTATAGGAGGTTTAAGTTTAGAGGACTCTAGGGAGAGGAGAGTAAATGAAACATTTTTTTGTAGTATTGGGGTAGCACGTCCGAGGTAAAAATGCATTGAGAATGATGAAAATAAGTAGGACTTTAGGATCGGATGATAGTCTTTATTGAGGTTGGGGAAGTGTTTAAGAGTGGAAAACATGTATTGGCTAATAAAATTATTTACTAAGATCATACTAAATAAGAAAATGCCTAATGAGTGTTGAAAAAATATTTTAATACCTATATAAAAAAATAAGGATGATATTCAAAATTGTTTAAATTCTCATGGTATTAAATTACTGAGTTTTACTATGAAATTTTGAGAGTAATCGAGCACCGATTAAGACTAAGCAACAATGTCAGAGAATCAGTTTAGGTTTATGCTAGGGAGGTCAATGATTATGATATTTATTTATTAAGGACAATTATGAAAAAGTACAAGGAAAACAAAAAAGATATTCATATAGTTTTTATGAATTTGGAGAAAACTTGTCATAGAGTTTCTTGAGATCTAATTTGTTGGGTTTTGGAAGACTTTCAAGAGGGTTTAAGATAAATAGAATAAAAATCAAATATATAGAATGCAACTATAGTAAAAGTAGGAAGACAAATGGGAATGTAGTGAAAATTGGAAATCAAGAGATAATAAAATGTGAACAATTTATCCAAAAAAATAAACAATTTCGTTATCTAGATTTGCTTGTTCATAAAATAAACAATTTCGTTATCCAAAGATTTGACCGTGTGTATTCACAAATTTGAGTTGTCTCTCTTCAATATTAAATCTTCCATCATTGATTCCAAAAAAAAAAAAATTATATCTTTCAATTTCTTCAATAAAAAGGCAATGGAGAATATTTTGTACACCAACATTTGGAGAATTTTGATTGGCACCATATTGATTAGTTACTTGTGACATGGCTCTCTAGCTTGGACATCCTCCACCGATGTCGGTCCTAAATACTGTTCAATGATCGGCAATTGGTAACATCAACAACAGTAATGGTGTAGGATCACGAGGCTCGTGATTTGAACATCGAGAGGGATAGACCAAGAGAAAAATCAATAACCAATCTCCTTTGCAGAGGTTTTTAGAGATAGAGTATAGAATGGGAAAAATTTCAGGAACAGAGCGAGAGAGAAAAATCAATAATCAATCTCCCTCACAAGGGGTTATAGAGAGAGAGAGAGAGAGAGTGAATGGGAAAAATTTTACTCTCTTTCAATTTGCCCCCATGTAATCCATACCATATCGATTCACCTGTTCCATAAAAAATGGGTGAAGAAGGGGTTTTGGTGTGTGGAGGTTGTTACAATTGCAAGGCTCTGTGCAATTCGTATATATAGTTGTAAGCTTGGGCTTGATGTTGGTGGTTGGGCATGGTGGTGGCAATTTTGGTAGCAGAATCTCACAACAGAAGAGAGGGAGAGAGAGGTGCACGATAATGAAACCCTAACCCTAACCCTCATCCTCTATTTTCTCTTTAGTCTAATACTCTCTGTCTCTCTCTCTCTCTCTCTCTCTCTCTATATATATATATATATATATATATATATCAATCGGTATCTTTGCACAATATATGGTTTTGATGGTCATTTACATTTTCACCGACTTTTGAGCCAATATACATATATAAAATTGTTTTTTGGAGGGGGGGGGGTAAATTCATCTTTTAAAAGCCTCTATTAACTCCATTCAATCGACAACCTGATAGGGGTTGCAGTGTAATTTTAGAAACTAAAAGGGTCGTATTTGCAATTGTCTCAATGTAATTTACCCAATTAAAATGAATGTATGTAGCACTTATAGGAGATAAAATGAGTAAGATGGTTTGAACATGTGCAACGACGACCAATAACTACATTGTTGAAGAAGAGCGTCATGGTTCACATTAAGGGTTATATTAAGGCGAACTAGAAGACTAAAATTAACTTGGGTTGAGATAATAAAAAAAGATATAATAGTGTGTGCTTGCTTTTACTGAGGGGATGACTTTGGATAGAGTAGAATGACGGAACATGAATCATGTAGCCAACTTCTAATAATTGGGATAAGACTTTGTTGAGTTAGTACATATTTTAATATTAATTGAGCCAAAAGTATCATATAAGTGGGACAAGTCTTTGTTGAGTTGAGTACATTTTTGAAGCCAAAATTATTAGAATAAAATTTTATTTTTCTATTTTCCTTCCTTTCTCCATTTTTAGGCTTTAAAAATAACAACAGAACTTGGGCTTAAAAAGAGGTTTCTTCTCGGACACTTTTTTTTTTTTTTTTGGGGGGGGGACTTAATTTTACAGTACGTGGTGTGTTTCCATGTAAATGTATGTTTCACGTTCCTTGATTTTATTTGTGTTTTCTTGTGTGTTATTGAACCTTTGCTCATTTCGTCTGTTTCCAAAAGGACTCCATTGTTCTTCAGTTTTGTTAGGAAGTGCATTTTCAGGCAACTTTGGTTACCACTCAGATGATTCTTCTGCAGATGGTATTTGTTGTCATAACACCACAATTCTTTATAGCACTTGAAGACCATAATTCTTTGCTTACAGGTTCCATCTTATGTGATGCTGGGAATTCCAAAGCACGAGGAAGCACCGCCTACTCCACAACACCCTCTCTCTCCTATGGGTGATGCCTGTTCAAGAATGGACCTCACGGCAATTCATCAGATTTTGGTGATGACACACTACAAAGATGATGAAGGAACCAATGAGGTAATGATTTATATTAAGATAAGTTTTGCAGATGTCACCAGTTCTTTTTTGAATTATTAATCTGGAGATTTGATTTGTGCAGTTATCTTTCCAAGAGTGGACCCAACAAATGAGAGATATGCTGGAGGCAAGGAAACGTGGGGACTTGGCATTCCGTGACAAAGATTTTAGGGCTGCCATAGACTGTTATTCTCAGGTAAGTATTTTGTTTTGTGGGATCAGAAAATAGCATACAAATAGAGATTGTGCCATATTCAAGTCTATGGGATACTGTATGTGGCCTTGTTTTTTCTTTTCGGCTATGCTCCAGCTATTGGTACCCATATTTAAGTAGCATAAGAATCTCTTGATTGGTAAATTGGAGATAGGGTCCTGGGATTTCTATCAGCAATTCGTTTAGTGCCATACCTAGAGTGAGTATTTGTCTTTCCACTTTGCCTGCCCAAAAAAACCTTAAAATAACTGTTCAACAAAAAGACCAAAAAGCAAAAAGATTCACATTATACAGGTATCTGAAGTGGTTGCACTGTCTGTTTGTTTAGCATGATTCTATTTTTTTGTGCAGTTCATAGATGTGGGAACTATGGTTTCACCAACTGTTTATGCACGGCGGAGTCTTTGCCATCTTCTCTGTGATCAACCGGATGCTGCTCTCCGAGATGCAATGCAAGCTCAATGTGTGTACCCAGACTGGTCCACAGCATTTTACATGCAGGCAGTTGCTCTTGCTAAGCTGGACATGCACAAGGATGCAGCCGACATGTTGAATG
This sequence comes from Nyssa sinensis, assembly GCA_008638375.1. Classification (NCBI taxonomy): domain Eukaryota; kingdom Viridiplantae; phylum Streptophyta; class Magnoliopsida; order Cornales; family Nyssaceae; genus Nyssa; species Nyssa sinensis. The sequence continues at coordinate 22,148,538 of CM018045.1, read as the reverse complement.
AAGCTGCTTCACTAGAAGAAAAAAGGCAACGAGGTGGGAGAGGATCCTAAGAAAACACCTGAATTCTTTTATAATCATAACCCCAATCAATTGCTGTTGTTGTTGTTGTTGTTGTCACAAAATGCATATGCATTGTGTTGATGTAAAATCTAAGGTGGGAAGTATGGTTGTCGTCCAAAGATGTACCATAAGAAGGATCATACACTTGTTCTTTTGCACTAAACAATTGTGTAATTTTTTTTCTGCATTTTTTGAAATAATTTATTAGCTTTGAACGTGTACAAAATGTATATGAAACTTGTAATACCCTTGTGATACTAAAGGGCACAGTTACGCCACATATAGTTCAGCTTTGCCATCAATGAAGAGGCTCATGAACTCTTCCCCATCTACAGTTTCTTTCTCTATGAGGAGTTGAGCAAGCTTGTGGAGGATGTCAATGTGTGTTGTAACGATTTCCTTGGCCCTTGAGTATGCCTTCTCTACCAGTTCTCTTACTTCGGCATCCACCACGTCAGCTGTAGCCATGGAATAGTCTTTCTGGGATGACATCTGCAATTTAAACACGAAAGAAGACATCAATTACAATGTTGATAATGTACCAGAACAGATTTCTAGTTTACATAAGAACACGCAGATTGTAGATTAATTGACAAACCAATGCTTGTATTAAATCATAATCCCTACCTGTTGACCTAAGAAGGGGTTCCCACCAGCTCCACCAATGGCAACTTGTCCAATCCTTTTGCTGAAGCCAAATCTCTCCACCATCTGCCTTGCCACCCGTGAAACTTGCATAAAATCATTTGACGCTCCTGTCGTTACATTGTTCTCGCCAAAAATAACCTCTTCAGCAACCCTGTATTTGTGATGGGGTGAGAAAAACATTTTTGTTACCTTATATTAAGGAAGCAAGTTGGTCGGCTAGTAGAGGATGGGTAAAATGTTTGCACCTCCAATCATGTAACATTGCCCTTAAGATTACCATTTGAATTAGGGAGCTCAATCAAAACTGTATATGGCTTCTCAATAACATCTTAAAGAGAAGGGAGTTGCTCGTACATCTCAAAACATTTTCCTATGCATTATTGAAGGTGACTTTCTGTACCTTACACTTGGTTTGGAAGTTTTGGCGAAAAAAAGAAGAAAATAAATTTTAAAATAGAAGAGAAAAGAAAATAAAGTATTCATCTCATCTTGTTTGAATCTTCGGGAGAAAAATGAGTAGAAAATCATTTCCTATACATCATTGAAGGTGACTTTGTGTAACTTACACTTGGTTTGGAAGTTTTGGAGGAAAAATAGAAGAAAATAAATTTTAAAATAGAAGAGAGAAGAAAAAAAAAATATTCACCTTATCTTGTTTGAATGTTCGGGAGAAAAATGAGTAGAAAATCATTATATCTTGTTTAAATGATTAGTAGAAATGAAAAGAAATGAAAAGAAAGTAGATGTTATTTGACAATTTTACCTTTTTTATTTGTCATTTGTCTAATTTTTAAATCATTCATATAAGAGTATTTTTAGTATTTAAAAAAATTCATTTAATGAACTTTCTTTTCTCTCCAAATCTCTCCACTTTTGGAGGGATTGGAGAAGCCACCATAATTACTTAAACTTTCTCATCTAATCTTCTATTTTCTCTCTATTATAGACATCCAAATGAGAGAAAGTGGTCTCACTCTCGCCGAATCTTTTCTTTTCTCTCCGAATCATCCCATCCAAATGAACTGTTAAGTAACTAACCTTCCACCAAGAGCAACAGCCATCTGATTCTCCAGGTAGCTCCTGCTATACAGTCCAGACTCAAGCCTCTCTTCACTTGGTGCAAAAAAGGTTAGACCGCCAGCTTGGCCACGTGGAATGATGGATATCTTGGCTACAGGATCATATTCAGGCATTAGTGCACCAACCAGAGCATGCCCAGCTTCTGCAATATAAAAAAGCACATGAGTTGTTAAGACCTAAAATGGAAATCAGAATAGAAGCTTGGGACCTTAAGAATAGTGGTGTGCTCGTGTGTTTAAATACCATGATAGGCCACTAGTTTCTTCTTCTCATCTGAGACAACAGCATTTTTCTTCTCAGGTCCAGCAATTATTCTCTCTAGAGCATCGGATATCTCATCCTTGCTTATTTCCTTGAGGTCACGCCTAGCTGCAAGAATGGCTGCTTCATTCATTAAGTTTTGCAAATCAGCTCCTGTGAATCCTGGTGTTCTCCTTGCAATTTTGTCAAAGTCCACATCCTTTGCAAGTGCCTTTCCTCTGGAGTGCACCTGTCATACAGAAGGTATCAATCGGAAATCTTTCTTCCGCTTGAAAAGAAAACCACAATCTAATAAGTTTAAAAAAAATGAATCACTTGCTCAAAACACCACCCCAACTCAACCCCTCTACTGACTCAGCCTGGGTCCAAGGGCCTTGAAATTTAAAAAAAAAAAAAAAATTGAAGCAATATGTGGAACCTAGCTCCACCTAGTGAATTAGATGGATTGACAAAATTGGAAAAGTGACTGGCCTGAGTCATATAACCTAGCACAATACTAGAGCACCCTCTAAATAGAGAAATCTCTCTGAGACAGTGTTCAATCTGCCATCACTGTTAGTTACTGCAAGGCTGTTTGAGAATTCTTAAAAGTGGGTTAGATAGGATGCATTCCCATTAAGTTATCTAGTTTTTGAGAAAACCAACCCCCTTGTGGAGGTTTTAAGCATCCTTTGGAGCAAATGCCTTGATACTACAAAAAAACTTCCCAAACATTCAAAGATTTAAAATTAATTCATTTATATTCTACTAAACTAGTTCTGGCCTTTCCCAAACAGGGCCGAATGTTGAGAGACCCTGTTTTATAAAACTGAACTACGAATATAGCTCGAATTACTTCTAGAAAGACTCTACACTTGACAAACTAACTTCTACATCAATACATTCCACTATTTTCACTTGTAATTTTATATGCGTTTCTTCATACTGCAGACTAAGATTAGTTCTGTTTCTGATTCTTATTTTTGTTTCCACTTTGTACTCCATAGGGTAATTAGTCCTCTATATATTAACAGCTATGACATGTCCATAAACTGAAATCAATGTTTGGAAAAAAAATTATATAATGAAAAAGAAAATGAGTAAAGGAATTTGAATGGAGCTGACCAACCTGAAGGATCTTGACTCTACCAGCAACATCAGGCCTGTCAACGGTAACTTGGCGATCAAACCTCCCAGGCCTTAACAATGCTGAATCAAGAACATCCGGCCTATTAGTTGCACCCAACACTATAACACCTGAATTGCCTGAAAATCCATCCATTTCCGTCAACAGCTGATTAATAGTTTGCTCTCTCTCATCGTTCCCACCGCCAAGACCAGCCCCCCTCTGCCTGCCCACTGCATCAATCTCATCAATGAAGACAATGCAGGGCGCCTTCGACTTTGCCTTCTCAAACAAGTCCCGAACTCTTGAAGCACCCACCCCCACAAACAATTCTACAAATTCGGATGCTGCACACGAGAAGAATGGCACGCCAGCCTCACCGGCCACCGCCCGAGCCAAAAGGGTTTTCCCGGTACCGGGTGGTCCAACCAAAAGACATCCCTTGGGAATTTTTGCCCCTAGGGCGGTGTACTTATCGGGGTTTTTCAAAAAATCAACCACCTCTTGCAATTCCAACTTGGCCTGGTCGGCTCCGGCGACATCAGCGAATGTAACGCCCGTCTCCGGAACCTCCTGGAACTTGGATTTTGACCTGCCGAAGTCCATCGGCCCGCCAAGCCCACCAGGACCGCCAGGCCCTCCCTGAGCACGGCGGAAGAGGAAAAACAATCCGGCAAAGGCGATGAATGGGAACAGCAAATTTCCAATAAAACTGAAAAGCCCATTTCCAGCATCGCCCTCAGATACCGATATATCAACGCCGTTCATGGCCAAAATGTCGATAAGGTCCGGGTCATTCGGGACAATTACGGTGGCGCGGCGGCCATCGACCGCGGTGAGTTGAAGGGTACTGCCGTCTTTGCTGAACCGGACTCGCTCGACTTTCCCCTTCTTGACTGCATTCAAGAACTCGCTGTATCGCCATTGACTACCGTCAGGAAGTTCAGAGGTGGTTTGGGTTTGGGGTTTCGGGGCTGTCAAGATAAGGTTCTGAGAAAAAGGAGAGGAGTTTGACGGACTGGGTTTGGGGGCTTCAGCTTGAAGTACAGGTGGGGAGGTGTTGTCTAGGGCTAGGGCTTGCGGGGCGAAGGAAGAGAAGACAAGGGCAGCCAAAGTGGCATGTGATGGCAAGTTCTTTAGGGTTTGAGAATTATTGGGTTTTTCCTGGAGAACTGATTGTGGAATTAGAAACTTTCTTTTAGAAAGCAAAGGCAAAGATTTAGTTGTTTTGGGAGTTGGGGGAGAGATTAAGATTTGAGAACCAAAAAACTTGGATGAGAGCAAAGAATTGGTGGTTGAAGCCATGAAATTGGTTAGGTTTCAGTTGTGCACTCACTCTGTCTCCGTGAACTTGGTTTTATGGTTGAACCCAAGCCATGAACTTTTGAGTGTTGCTTGGCTTCCACTACGTGTTTCAAATGTCATCCATTCATTTCGCTTTGATTTTTATGTTCATAAATCATTTTAGTATGCATTTGGTATGAGGCCTATTTGAGCCAAAGAAGAAGAAGTAGTAGTAGATAAAGTCATTACTTTTTTTTTTCCTTCTTTCCTTTGGGCTGGGCAAAATAATAGTACACTATTCCCACTTCAAGTCAGAATGAACAGTCAGGCCCATGTAATCACGATGGCCCAATCTCTGGTATCACCTCTTGGGCTTACGGCCCAAAAAAAACCAATGAACCAAAAGCACATACAAGTTTATAACATATTTCCCCTCTGTATCTATCCTGTATGGAGAAGCTATTGATTGAGATAGTCCCTACATTCAATATGGTAGGACTTTCTTTCATATAATATAGATTCTATTATATTTTTAAATTTATAGAAAAATTATTTACCACAAATTTTGAAAAAGAAATAATTCTTAAATGAGACTAACCTATTACTAACAGTGCTCTCAATAGTGTGTGTGTGTTATGGTCTATCTTTTTTAATAGGTTATAACATACATTATAAAATGTTATTGAAAATACACACTCTCAAGTGATTTGATAAATTTTGTGAGAAACTGCCACACTTCTTCAGACTCATTGAATAATTTTTCCAATGTATCCTATTTCCAGAACACAAAGCAGCAGGGTTGTAAAATATCAAGACTGCATGAAGGTGGGTGGAGGAATGTTAGGGCCTTTTTTCAAATTCTAAAAGACTCAATGGAGTTTGAAAAATGAATCTGCAATTTTGTTACCAAAACAACCCTTTGAATCCTTGATCTTAGGAGTTTTGGAACTTTCACTCGTATGTATACTAATGAAACAATGCTTAATCCAATATCAGATTCTGATAAAAACCATTCCTATATATTGTAATCTAAAATCAGTGTAAGAATCAAAACAGCTGCTTCCATTCTCATCAGTCATCAGCCCTCAGCCCTCCGAGTGTGCCATTATGCCATAACAAATTTGATACATTATCTATTATATTTTGTTATTGTTGTAGTCATTGAGGATGGCAAGTCTACATATACATCATCTGAAGAACACAAAGATCGACAGCAAATATAATTAAATGGAGCTCTAAGGCTGTCAAGATTCGAGTTGTTTCCAGGCAAAGCAGTACATTATTAAGCTCTGTGTAACACCCAGGATCTCGTCACCATCAAATTATAATCAAAGTGCTTAGAGCTGGTCGTCCTTCTGTTGGGATCTATGGTGGCATGCCACTCGTGCGCAGCCATATTCTATTTCGAGTTGCAGCAATGATGAAAAAAGGTGAGGTGGAAGAGATTCCTCACGTTTCAATCATTTTCCTGTATATATATATATATATATATAGTAGGTGCCAAAGAGATACCTCGTTCATCTTCCTTCAAACTATTCAAATAGTTCTCTTGGTTTAACACTTTCTTCTGCTAAACAAGGAGATGGCTGAGTCTCTTGAACTCCCAAAAGCTACTTGTCCTGCTCGATCAAACAGTTTGCCATCAACATTTCATCCTCTCATTGTCAGTGTTGAGGATCATCTATACAGGCTAAAGGCTTCTGAAGCCAAATCTTCATCGATATGCGGCAATTTGAGTAGCCTCAAAGATTTTCTTGAACACATTAATGATTTGGTCCAGCTGCCACGAACACAAGAGCCCCTCTCTCGTGAACGATGTGACAGATGGATAGAAGAGGTTCTGGATGGATCTCTTGTTATGTTAGATGCTTGTGGCACTGCTAGAGATGTTTTGTTGCTGATGAAGGAATCTGTTCAAGAGCTTCAATCATCTCTTCGAAGAAAAAGAGGCACAGAATTTGGCCTAGCTAATGAGGTCAGTGCTTACATGATCTCAAGAAAGAAGATAAATAAAATGGTTTCCAAGCGCATTGAAAATCTGAAGAAATTTGAGAAGACCCGCTCCTTGGGACACATGGACAAAGACAGCAAACTTTTGGCCATTGTAAGAATGTTTAGAGAACTCGAGACAATTAGTTTCTCAGTCTTGAGGTCTGTATTATCTTATGTATCTGGGACTAAGGCAGTATCAAAGCAAAGCAGTTGGTCATTGGTTTCCAAATTCATGCAACCAAAACGTGTTTTGTCTGATGCAGAAGAGATTAATGGTGCATTATGTGCCCTAAACATCCATAAGTTTAGCAAAGACCTCAAGGTTCTAGGAGTGTAAAATGTGCTGAAGCAATTGGAGACATCAGAGTTGGTTATCCAGGAACTTGAGGAGGGGTTAGAGTCCTTGTTTAGGTGCTTGATAAAAACTAGAGTTTCCCTTCTAAATGTTCTCAACCAGTAGCTTTTTTTCTGGCCATGCTCAATTTGGTCTCCTTCATTGGCACCACAGTGCAGTCTTGTAAATGAAAGAAAATGTATACATCGATATCGTAACTGAATTGATAATTACACAGTCGAATTTCAATTATTTAATTCACATTTTCTGTGTTAATGTGTATGAATGAGTGAGTGAGAATCTTTTTAACTTGATGACCAGATAATTCAGATACGAATGCTGCCAATCTTAAGTATGTTGCTGTGTTCTGATTATAAGTAATACTCTGTTTCGCATGCTGAAATGGAAATCTGCATTTATTTAGTTGCTATGAACAACTAAGTTCTCAATATTTCATTCTTACATACCAGAAAATAAAGAATTGCTACTTTCCCCAACAAAATATAGAAAATAAAGAACTAATTTGTTATAAGATTGATGGGAAACAAAATTTATTAGACATTTTCCATGACCTGATCTGATGGTTACAAAAGCCACCCATAGGACCCTATTCCATTTTTTTTTTTTTGGGTACGGCTTCATCTCTTCATCTTTTCATAATCTCTCATTGTCTTACAAAGTATCTTTTAAACTTAATAATTTGCAGCTGCATAGGTGGATCTCGCCTGACCCTTAATCAACAGGCACCAGGGTACCTCCCACTGTGAGTCCATCTCATCTTTTGAGAGTCGTGCACAAGGCAGATGATCATTTCATAAACATAAGCTTATTAACAAAGGATACAATATATATGCATGGTAGTCATCTGTCAGAAGAACCCATGGCATCCTCCTCGTGGAAATGGGTATGGACTGTTTGAATATTCTTTATCTTTCCCCTCACCTGTTAGCTGGGAAAAATTGAGATCACACGGGTGACATGTATATCTTGAAAGCTAGTGTTTTAGGTGGGAGATGGCTGCCTCATCAGGAGCACCAAAGACCATCTAATCGCCCCTGTTTAACTGATCTTTTCCTCGTTTAACGCCAGTATGAGGAAACTTCATAATGAATTCTGTGAGTTAACAAAAATCATCTCCTTGGAATATCTCATATGCACCTCAGAACTTGCTACTTTGAACTGAATGTACTTAAAATGATGAACAGGTGCATGAAAGCTAAACAGATGGTTACTTTATGAATTGATCAAAATTATAAACATGGACAACAATTTTAAATTGATGCCATGGCTGTTAAGATCCCCTTGCTACATGATGCAGAGAGTTTCAGAATCCACACGACTGGCTTCAAACTTATATCTGCTGATCGTCTTCTGTCAGCCACCCTCGTGACATGTTAGCTAGTCGTTAAAAATTGGAGGCCCAACTCTAAATTAGCTTCTTAAAACCTAGGTGTTAAAGAGAGGGAGAAAGGGCCTTTATATATCCCTCTCTTTTACACCTGTGTTTTAAGGAGCTAATTTAGAGTTGGGCCTCTAATTTTTAACATGGTATCAAAGTCAGGCCAGAGATCCAACCTTGAGTTAGAGGAGTCGGGGCCGCTCACCTAATTTCCCTCCGCGGGCAATGTACTCCAAGGGGCGTGTTGGATTGTCCCACATCGCCCGTCTCTAGCTCCCCTGGTCTATATATAAGGGCCCTCTCTCCCCCTCCTTAACATTTGGGTTTTAAGGAGCTAATTTAGAGTTGAGCCTCCAATTTTTAACATGGTATCAGAGCCAAGTTTGAGCTTGCCCACAGTAGCAAACGTAAGCTCCGAGTTTCGGGCTTCCGCGGTTGGATTGTCCCACATCGCCACATTCAAGCTCCTCTGTGCCGACTATAAGGCCTTCTGACCCCTCTTCTTAATGCCATGGTTTTAAGGAGCTGCATGGGCTGGGCCTTCATTTTCAATATGGTATCAGAGGCAGGCTAGAGATCCAACCTTGAGCTAGAGGAGTCGGGGCCGCTCACCTGGTTTCCCTTCGCGGGTAATGTAGTCCAAGGAGCGTGTTGGTTTGTCCCACATCGCCTACCTCTAGCCCCTCGATCCAACTTTGAGCTAGAGGAGTCGGGGCCGCTCACCTAGTTTCCCTCCGCGGGTAATATAGTCCAAAGAGCATGTTGGTTTATCCCACATCACCCACCTCTAGCCCCTCGATCCAACTTTGAGTTAGAGGAGTCGGGGCCGCTCACCTGGTTTCCCTCCGTGGCCGCGGGCAATGTAGTCCAGGGGGCGTGTTGGATTGTCCCACATCGCTCGTTTCTAGCTCCTCTGGTCTATATATAACGGCCCTCTTTCCATCTCCTTAACACTTGGGTTTTAAGGAGCTGAATGGGCTGGGCCTCCAATTTTCAACATGGTATCAGAGCTTGGTTTGGGCTAAGGAGTTGGGGCACGCTCACCTGGCTTCCCTCTGCGGGCAATGTAGTCCAGGGGGCGTGTTGGTTTGTCCCACATCGCCCGTCTCTAGCCCCTCTACGCCTATTTATATAGGTCAGAGATCTAACTTTGAGCTAGAGGAGTCGGGGCCGCTCACCTGTTTTCCCTCCACGGCCGTAGGCAATGCAGTCCAGGGGGCGTGCTGGATTGTCCCACATCGCCCGTCTCTAACTCCTCTGGTTTATATATAAGGGCCCTTTCTCCCTCTCCTTAACACCTGGGTTTTAAGGAGCTGAATGGGCTGGGCCTCCAATTTCAACATGTTAAGGACCATTGAAAATAACATGGTATCGAGCCTAGTTTGAGCTAGAGGAGTCGGGGCTGCTCACCTAGTTTCCTCCGCAGGTAATGTAGTCTATGGGGCATGTTGGATTGTCCCACATCGCTTGTCTCTAGCTCCTCTGCTCTATATATAAGGGTCCTCTCTCCCTTTCCTTTACACATGGGTTTTAAGGAGCTAATTTAGAGTTGAGCTTCCAATTTTCAACATAGTATCAAAGCCAGGCCAGAGATCCAACCTTGAGTTAGATGCACGGGGCCGCTCACCTGCCTTCCCTCTGCAGGCAATGTAGTCCAGGGGGCGTGTTGGATTGTCTCACATCACCCGTCTTTAACTCCTCTAGTCTATTTATATGGCTGGCTGCCCCTCTCCTTAACACCTGGGTTTTAAGGAGCTGAATGGGCTGGGCCTCCAATTTTCAACATGGTATCAGAGCCAGGCCAGAGATCCAACCTTGAGCTAGAGGAGTCGGGGCCGCTCAACTGGTTTCCCTCTGCAGGCAATGTAGTCCAGGGGGCGTGTTGGATTATCCTACATCGCCCGTCTCTAGCTCCTCTGGTCTATATATAAGGGTTCTCTCTCCCTTTTTTTAAAACCTGGGTTTTAAGGAACTAATTTAGAGTTGGGCCTCCAATTTTCAACACTAGTGTTGAGTCAATATCTTATTCCACATAATTTTCTTGTTTAACCTACTGTTTATAAAGATCTGACAAGGATAAGACACTGCTGGACTAGTATGAAAACCCACGAGGAGTTTTGACAAGAGTGACAACCAAGTAAAAGAAGGATGGGATATTGTGATTCCTTAGGTGGAGGAGAGGTTAGCTACGACATCCCCCAACAGAAAGTAGTACATCCATATGGACAGACAAAGAATACTTTCCATGATGGTGTGCATTTTAGTAAAACAAAAGCTGAGAAATACATACTAAAGGCAGGGGCACTGATCAATAAATGCAGGAAAAGATCTTCTCCATCATCTTGTAGTTGAGAGTGTATATGGAAATATGAACTACTCAGGATAGTCACATCCCAACTATACATATATAAAAATTGGGATTAAGGCAACCTAATCGATCAGGCGTAACGGTAATGAAATTATTTGGCAACACATATTGGTTGATTATTTGTCCAACTTTTAGTGTGGCTAAAAGTAAAAAAATTGATGCAATTTGCAAACTTTAATCCAGAATTCTCCATAGCTGATATTATGTTCATAACTAATGTTGATCCTATTTGATCAGAAGGGTCTCCCGTCCTTCGCTATTTGTCAAGAACTTAAGATCAGAAGGTCACCGGGAGCGGCTTTGGTGGTAGCCACTTCGATGATAAAGTCAGTAAATAAAAAGAGATTGTAATTTAGAAGAAGAATTGAATATAAATTGAAAGCGTACCTTATGGTCTTATTTATAGGTTGTAAATCTCCTAAGTTGAGTAGGATTAGGAGTCATAAAAGTAAGAATTTAAAGATATCTGAAGATAGTTAGCTATATTGAACTCTACTTCCTTATTCTAAGATTGGTAGGATATGGAAGGCGGTGCTATGCTCTAAACTATCCATGCTTGGTTGATCTGGATAAAATAATCTTTCTTGATTTGTTCCCTGAAGAGCTCTGTACAGACACGTGTCATGTTTTGAATACGTTTATCACTTTATGGTATATTAGCTACTCCCCTCTAAGCCTCTGTTCTGAGGCATGATCAGAGATGAGGTTAGGATTTCTGAGGCGTTATACATGTAGTGGTTATAAATGCACTGCTTCGTATTCTGAGGAGACGGCCGTTGATGCGACATTTATTGGGTTAGTTGCGGGTCGGAATTACAAGGTCATCATTGCTCCAACCGTCACGACGGTTCAGAAGTGAAGGCCTCCCATGTGACACATGTTAGATCTTTATAAAAAGGGGGGAAACACATTGATATCCTTCTTTTCAACACTTCAACATTCTGAGAACTTTCATACCGCAAGAGAGGTCTTTGAGTGAGATGAATTCTGGCATCCTAAGAAGATCAACTCCGATCAGATATGTGGTCAAGTTCAATTTCAAATACCTTTTCCAAATTCTTTATATCTTCTACCATTCTTCTTCATTTTCTTATTTAGATCATGTTGGCTTCTGATGCTCAGTCAAGCACTAGTTATGAAACAGAAGAGTCTTTGAAAATATTCAACCAGATAGAAGTCAACCTTGTAGCTACTAGCTCGTCAGAAAATGTAGAAAATAGGATTGTTGGTAACCCATCCCCCAGTTCTGTAGTCAAGATAGTAGAGGCTTTCATAGAGCTTAGGAACATCGGTGGGGAGACCTCGGGTAAATCCCACAAAAGGGAAGAAGGAGAAAGCGCCATGACTTAGAGCACGATAGATGCTCTGAGGGCTGCTTTTGACATCTTTGCAAACGTGTCCTATAGGGTACTAAGACCATTAGATCACCCCTCCAGTATTTAACAAGGTGAGATCTGTGCCTACCTTGAGTGGTTTGAGATAGGGGTTAGGTTTCTCTTCCACCCTTTTATAAAAGAATTTTTAATTGCTTTAATATCTGCGCCGCTGATCTGAATATAAATAGTTGGAGGCGTTTACTTGGGTTCATAGTTTTAGGACATTTGAACAATGTTGAGGTAGACCTCCTTCTGATTAGGAGTAATATGAACATGAAATACTTAAAGTTAGAGGGGATGTTTTATATGTCTTTCGACAAAGGGTTTAGACTTCTCTCCTTTGTACCCACTTCCAACAAGACTTGAAAGAAGTGGTACTTCATTGTAGAAGGAGGCTGGGAGTTCGAGGGCTTCCAATAAGACTTGCACTTTTTCCCTTTTGGGTTTTCATGTTCTGTTTTTTTCTTTTTTCTTTTTGAGCATAATCCTTTGCCTCTGTGCAGATAAGAAAGCTTGGAAGAGATTGATCTTCACCGTCGATCTTCAAAAAAAGTACAAAAGACTCATTCAGACCAACAACTGCTCTCACGAAGCCATCCTTTATCCCAAAAACTTGATTGAGGCTGGTCTGGTGCAAGACCGGACTGAGAGTTTAAAGAAATCCTTAGTGACCAGATGGGTGCCAGGCAAAAAGAAGAAGAAATTTGGGGAAAGTTCTTCCCTTACCGAGCCTCATCTTCTAGTGAAGAAAATGAGGTTAATCTCCAACTCCTCCGAAAGAATTGTTTTGGAGGATTTGGAGATTTCTCCTATTCAGAAGACTCTTTTGCCCCCAGTGCCTTTTGCTCTGAAGAAGAAAAGGGGGAAGGGCAAATAAGTTGCTGGCTCCTCAAGGTCTGATGACTCCGGCGTGACAGCCGTGAAGAAGGCTTATGAGAACTCTTGGGCAATGGACCTAAGTAAGTTTACAGGGCTGAATCCCTAGAGGATAGCCAAGGATTTGATGGCCTTTCACATGAGGATGAATTCTACATTACTTTTCCTTATTTTTAGTTTCTTGGTTCTGTATTTTGCACGTAATCCATTCTGACTTGATTGTGTTGTTTGTGTTTTCCAGGCTATGCATGGCTTGACAGCCCTTATGGACTGCCTTGAGAACCCTGAGCAAATTGACGCCTTCTAATCTGAGCTCGATAAGGTCAGATTTCAGTTGGGAACTGTGCAGTCTTTGGTGGTAGTAGCCGAGGAAAAATTGAAAGATGTTTCCAATTCCCACTCTATCGTGGAGTTTGAGAGGGATGCCCTCGCAACCGAACTAGAAGACCTCAAAAAGAGGTTTGCAGACTTCCAGGCTGTTTTTGTCCAGAAGGTTCAGGACACCGCTAAAGCCGTCAGACCCCAAATTGAGGTGGCCTGAAGGCCGAAGTCCAGAATCTGGGTGGTGAACTGATTGAGTATGGATACCAAACCTTTAAAGTGAAGCTCCGTAAGAAGTATCCCGACTTGGACTTGACTATAGTAAATGATATTGAAGTCTCCCAAGTTGAGATCAATATGCCGGATGCTAAGGACGAAAAAAATGAGGTGGATCCAGAACTCCTTCAAGTTACTGCTTCAAAGACTGCCGAACCAGCAACAAAATAGACTTGGGATGTTTTTGTATACTCTTTTTTTTATCTTATAATTTTCCCTTTTTGGGCTAATATATGAAATTTCAATCATTCCAAAACTTGTGTTTTGTTTGATATCTTTGTGGTGTGACTAACCTCGAGATAATTTCTTTAATATCTAGACTAGTAGAAAATATAAGTTCTCTTAGAGACTTTAAAGCACTTACAAGGCATCTCATAGGCCTAAATATTAGGACATATAAAACCACGACACTTATAAATAAATAAGGTTTCTTTAGCGTCTGCATACTGATAATTCATGATATATAGACCTATAACACTTGTAAATAAGACAAGGTTTTTCTAGAGGTATGTAGAATGAGAAAAATAAACCATAGCCACAACACTCATAATGAATACAAAGTCTTGAAGGGTCTGTACATTGATAAAATGGACAATACCTATAATACTTGTATTGAACGCAAGACCTTTAAGGATCTGTACATTGATTTAATGGACCAAGCATATAGCACTTGTAATTGATACAAGGCTTTTAGGGGTCTGTACATTGAGTGAAATGGATCAGACCTGTAGCACTTGTAATGAATATAAGGTTTTTAAAGGTCTGTGCATTGAGTGAAATAGATCAGACCTGTAGCACTTGTAATAGATACAAGGCTTTTAGGGGTTTGTGCATTAATAAAATAGACTAGACTTGTAGAACTTGTAATAGATACAAGGCTTTTAAAGGTCTGTGCATTGATAAAATGAACCAGACCTATAGTACTTGTAATGGATACAAGGCTTTAAGGGGTCTATGCATTGATAAAATGGGCCAAACCTGTAGCACTTGTAATGGATACAAAGCTTTTAGGGGTTTGTGCATTGAAAAAATGGACTAGACCTGTAGTACTTGTAATAGATACAAGGCTTCTAAGGGTCTGTGCATTGATAAAATAGACTAGACCTGTCATGACCCGAAACCCACCCTGTGCGGATCCAGAATCGCGACCGCCACCCTCAGGCTCGAGGACCTTAGGGCGAAGGCTCGCATACGCAGCGGTATCGAATAGATGTGCCTTATGTGATTGCAGAAGCGTGAAAAACTTTTTCTTTTCTTTTCTCATTTTAAAATTTGCACATTCGTCCGATACTACCGCTCTTCACATTGCGGTACACATGAATATACATTCAGAGCATATCTAAAAACTTAAAGACTTTATAAACAATACATGTTTAACTGCCCCGTGGAGCTTATACATAACAGAGTACCACTTTACTAATACAAGATTTCATACTTAAATTTCGTAGTGCTAGACAAAAGAGCTACTTGAACATGACTGCCTAGAATTGGCAGATTCATCATCAACGTCTTCTAATCAAAACTGCCGCTAATCACCTGAAAGGGGGGTCCGAACAAAGTCTGGGTAAGCTAATCTAAACTTGTGAGTAATTCCAGCATTCGTCATGGGGTTTCAATTAGCAGTGGTTTAGTACATAAGAGTTTGTAAAACATTCATTGCCAATTGTTCGTATACTTGAACATAGAATATATGCATTTCTTAAAACAGATAGCTTTGAAACATTTAAAGTATTCAAGCTAAACTCGTACTTCGTCAAATAGAGTATATAACTCGAAACATATGCATTTCATAAAACAGATAGCTTCAAAACATTTATGGTATTCAAGCTAAAAACGCATTTCTTGAAGTATAACATTTGCAATTTAAAAGTACATAAGCTTGTATGATAAAATGGGGGTAAAAACCTGCTTCAATTTCAAAATCATTTGTCATATTTTCTCTTTAATTAGGTGGAATCTGTTTCGAACCAGACTCCCGTTTTACTGCCAATACTGACCATTATATTTGCCTGGGGGATTAGATCTTGCTACCGGGCGTTTACTATTGAATCCCGAAGGATCTCAACCATTATAGGGGGTGGTACTTAGTTTGGTTTATCTTGTAAAACATTTATCACATGACTTCTTCAATAGATACTTTCATGAGTATTTAAAACATGAAATGTATAACTTCTACAATGGAACTTCAAATACTTGTAACAATCAAATTCAGAATATTTAAAGAAAATACATTTTACCCGGACATGCTAAACATTCCCAAGAAAAGAACTGAATATAAAAACATTTAACAAGCATGTCGTAACGGAATAATTTAAAACAGGAATTGTAACAAAACTGAATTTGATATTCAAATACTTCACATAACTTGAACTTAAAACTTCTTCAAATATATGGAGTTAAATCTCCACTTCAAACACGAGGTTACTCACCTTGGTCCTTTAGGGTTAGTGCTAATAATGCACTTTCCCACTTCCTTTGTAGTTCCTAAGAACAATTCATAATAACCTCATTAACTTCACATTACTGCAATATCACCTATTAATGCTTCTTAACTTATGCTTAGATCGTATTAAATCCTAACCGATTTGTAGTTTCATATGTACTTGTACTCTTATCCTATGACACAACTTAATGTGTTAGGAATTAAATTTATTTCAATTTATACTCTTCTGGTAGCTCCATAAATTTTTAATTTAATTTTATTTACTTGACATGTTAACGCGTCGTGTCTTCTCGTGCTTCACTTGCCTTAGTTTAACACTTTGGCAATATTTTAGTTTATAGTCATCTGATAGATGCTATTCATCAAATTTTATGTCTTTTTATTTTGGACACTTCTTTTGGTCGAATAGACTCTACCATTGAGTCCAGAACGTCGAAGAAAGTCAGTTTAGGCTTTCCTAGAATTTAATTTGGACTTTTGTATGTAAAAGGGCAAAATGGTCATTTACCTATTTACTTGTCATATTTTTTCGTACTTCGTTTCATAATTTGGACTTCACCATTGAGTCCGGAATGTTGGAGAAAGTCAATTTAGACCTTCCCTGGTTTCAATTTGGATTTAGGGGTACTAGGGGTATTTTGGTCATTTTACCCCTTTACGTGTCTTTATTTTTTGGGGCCCCATCTCACAAAACGGACCTCGCCATTAGTCTTAGAACATCCAAAATAGTCAAAATTTACTATTCATATGTTTAATTTGGACTTCATTTGCTTCATATATGACTCAGGGGCAAAATAATAATTTTACCTCATTTATAAAATAATTAAATAATTATTTAATTATTTAAATATTTTTTCAGGGGCGTAATTGAATGAATTTTCTCTCAGTTAGGCCATAGTAGGACTTTCTAGAAATTCTGGGGTCAATCCGCAATTTGGAAAAGTATTGGTTTGTTTAGTTTTAGATAAATTAGAAAACCAATGGGCTCAGTTCAAATCCAAGTGAACCAGTCTGGTTCCCTTGCAAACCAACCGGTTTGGTCGGTATATTACGTGATGCTGACGTCATGATGACATCAGCCCTAATGTTTTAAAAATTAAAACAAAACGTTGCCGTTTGACTAAACTCGTTTTATGCAATGGGTCGGGTTCCGACCCGAACCCAATTTGACCCGAACCGACCCGAACAATGTCGTCTTCCCCACGATTACCCCTGTGTTGCCCTAATTCTCGACTTTCGTTTTCTTTAATTTCATGCATTTTGGCTCATCAAATCTTTACTGTTTTTAATCCGATCCACTTCTGGAACGTTTTCCATGAGTTTGGCATTCATTATTGGAATTAACACTGGTTCATGCGTTCGGTTTTGGTTTTTATAATCCAAACCTATCTACTGATCGTAAATATTCATTTTCTGAGCCAAATCCAATGGCACTTGTTCTATTGTGATCCCCTCTTCATGGGGTTTTATATTTCATTCATAAAGGTGGGTTTAAAGGCAAGTTTGTGAGGTTGGGTTTTGAAACCCGTACCTGTAACTCAGTATTTGGGGTTCACTTCTTTTGAGTTTTGATCGCGGTCATGTGTTCTTGGAATGTTTGTAGGGTATTCTTAAAGTCTCTATACACCAAACACAGTTTGGTGATGATGAAATCAAACCTGCTGTAAGCAAGGTCTTCAATGGCGGTTTTCATGGGTTTGCTCATTTTCAGTGTTTTTAATCTCAATTTTTCATGGTTTAATGAGTCTAATTATGTTCTACATGTCACATATATATAAATTAAGGCTTACAACAGCTTATGCATAGAGAGATTCTAGAGAGAGAAAAAAATGATAATTTCACATTCTCACCTTTTTCTCACTGTTTTTCACCTGCTTCTTCTTCTAATCCTTCTTCAATTCTCCTCAGCTTCCTATCTTTCACTTTCTTTCGTAAGAAGCAAGTCTGCTTTGCATGCTTTGCTTCTTAAAGAGAAAGAACCGACTTCTCTCTCTCCTCCATTCTCTCTCTCTCTCTCTACACGATTCACCCTATTCTGACACCTACTTCCAGCCTCTTTTCCATCTCATAAATGTTTGCTTTTTCTCTTTTCCATTTGCATTAAATTTTCTTTTGATATTTTGAGAGTTATATGTATATTATATATACACACACACCAACACACCTATACACATAACAGCCGACACACACTCATATACACATACACCACTATTCACATATAGTTTCATGTTAATCTATTTATGTAAATATATATATATATTTATATATATATATCTTGGTGTATTAGTATATAATATAGTTATATATATATATATCTATATATATATATATACCCTTACACATGTGTACCCCTATACACACAACACATTAGTTATGTATGTATTTGTGTGCTATTGAATACAAATTCTTATATTTGAATTAATTAGTTATTTAAACTAATTAATTGTCCTCTTGAGGATGAAAATTTTACACAATTTTTCATCGCCTCGAAATACGTGTCAATGACCCAGTATTTCAAGTCGGGATATTACAAGACCTGTAGCACTTGTAATGGATACAAGGCTTTTAGGAGCCTGTGCATTGATAAAATGGGCCAAACCTGTATCACTTGTAATAGATACAGGGCTTTTAGGGGTTTGTGCATTAAAAAAATGGACTAGACCTGTAGTACTTGTAATAAATACAAGGCTTTTAGGGGTCTGTGCATTGATAAAATAGACTAGACCTGTAGCACTTGTAATAGATACAAGGCTTTTAGGGGCCTGTGCATTGATAACAAGCTCTAAAGAGAATAAAGTAGTTTTTTTTATTGATAATACTTATGTAAATGTTCGATGTTCTAAGGTTTGGGTACAGACTTCCCAGTTAAATCTTCCAACCAATAAATCGTAGGTCTGATGATCTTATTTACTCTGTAAGATCCTTCCTAGTTAGGGGAGAGCTTTCCCATGGTGGGATCTTTAGTGTTTGGAAACACCCTTCTTAGGACAACATCTCCCAGCTAAAAATTGATGGGTTTTAACCCCTGGTTGAAACATTTAGCCATTCTCTATCGGTAGGCTTCAATCCTAATCCAAGCTTGCTCACGTCTTTCTATCAGTAAGTCCAGATTCTTTACAATTTGTTGGTTATTAGCTCTTTGGTCAAAGTAGTTTGTCTTAAGGGTAGGTATGCTAATTTCGACACGAATGATTGCCTCGGTGCCATAGGCGAGTGAAAATAGTGTTTCCGCAGTTGGGGTTCTTTTAGTAATTCGTTAGGCTCAAAGTACTTTGGGAAGTTCTTCGACCCATCTTCCCTTGGTTTCCTCAAACCTTTTCTTAATTGCCTCGAGAATAGTGCGGTTGGTAACTTCGGCTTGCCCACTAGCTTAAGGATTCCCTAGAGAGGAGAAGTGGTGACTGATGTGTAGGTCTTTACAGAACTTCTTGAATACCTTTCCAGCAAACTGCGTCTCATTGTCTGAAATAATGATGTGGGGTATGCTGAACTTGCAGACTACATTTTTTCAAGTGAAATTCATTACTTTTACTTGTGTTATGTGGGTCAGTGGTTCAGCCTCTGCCTATTGAGAGAAATAATTAATGGCAACTAGCAGGAATCTCCTATTCTGATGGGCTTTTAGCAATGACCCTACAATGTTCATTCCCCATTAGGTGAAAGGCCAGAGACTCGCGATAGAGGCGAGTTCATGATGAGGTTGATGTTGGTATAAGGCGAAACATTGACATTTTTCACACTTTTGAACATATTTCTTAGCCTATTTTAGCATACCAAGCCAGTAGTAGCCCTGAGTTAGTGCTCGATAAGCTATGGTCCTACCGCCATTATGGTTGCCACAAATCCTCTCATGTATCTCGGTTAGGACGTAGTGGGCCTTTCCTAGAGTTAAGTACCATAGGAGAGGCTATGTGTAGGACCTTCGGTAAAGCTTTTCTTTAAGAATTAAATACCGAACTGCCCTAATTCGAATTCTTGTAGCATGATTCTTGTCTTCTAGAAGCAACCCTTCCTTTAAATACTAGATGATGAGAGTCATCCAATTCTGAGGTTGTTCTAAAATTTGAAGGGATTGTATTACCTTAGTACTAGGTTTTGACTGGTAGGAGATTTTTACCATTGAGTCCCTTTTTGGCTTGAGATGGGACACCATATTTGCTAAAGCGTCGGCCCTGGAGTTTTGGTTCCTTTCAATCTTCTGAATAGTGAATTTATGAAAAAACCGCTTTAGAAATTCCACCAGCTTTGAATATCTGATCATTCTATTATCCTTGGCGCAAAATTCTCCCTCAAAACTTGACTCACCACAAGTTAAGAGTCAGAGAATGCGTCAAGATCCAGAGTTTCGCATTCTAGAGCCAATTTCATCCCAAGGATAAGTGCTTCATATTCAGCTTCATTGTTAGAGGCTTTGAATCCCAAGCTGGCTGCTTTTTCAGTTACAATCCATCAAGGGAAATGAAGTATTATTCCTACTCTAGAGCCTTTGTCCATACATGAACAATCAGTGTAAAATAGCCATACCAAAGTGTCTGTAGTGATTTGAGCTTTCGAATGCTGTGTTCCAGTGAATTCTGCTATAAAGTTTGCTAATACTTGGCCTTTGATAACAATCTGTGGTAAATAGGATATGTCAAATTCTCCTAGTTCTATTGACCATTTAACTAGTCGTCCCGAAGTTTCGGGTTTATGTAGGACTGATTTTAAAGGATAAGATGTAAGGATTTTGATCGGATGAGCTTGAAAATATGGTCTGAGCTTCCAAACGGATATTACCAAGGCTAAAGCTAGTTTTTCAATTTCGGAGTACCTTGTCTCGGTGTCCAGAAGTACTTTGTTGACGTAGAAAGTAGCCCTCTAAATTCCTTTGTCTTCCTTAACTAACGCAGAGCTGATGTCACTTTTTGACACAGCTAAGTATAGGAGTAATTTTTTTCCTAGCACTAGTTTTGAAAGTAGTTCGGAGGAGGCTAGGTATTGCTTGAGTTGTTGGAAAAATTCTTCACATTCAAAAGTCCATTCTAAGGCCTTACTCCCCCTCAAGGCTTTAAAGAACGAGAGGCACCGATATGTAGATTTAGAGATAAACCTATTCAGTGCTACTATCCTTTCATTCAACCCTTAGATATCTTTCTTGGTTTTAGGTGATTCTAATTCAATCAAAGCTTTGATCTGTGAGAGATCTGCCTTAATTCCTTTTTGGAAAGCTAGAAAACCTAAGAATTTTCCTTCTGTGATTCCGAAGGTACATTTTAATGGGTTGAGCTTCATTCTGTGTTTTTTCAAGGTGTCGAACGTCAGCTCAAGTGCTAGATGTGGTCACCCTTTCGAACGTTTTTGACAAGCATATCGTCGATGTAAACTTCCATTGTATTCCTAATTTGGGGGCCAAACATTCTGTTTACAAGCCTCTAGTACGTAGCTCTGACATTCTTTAAACTAAATGGCATCACTCTATAACAATAGAGACCTCGTTCGGATATGAAGGTTGTTTTCTTCTGGTTTAGAGGATACATTTGAATTTGATTGTATCCAAAGTAAACATCCATGAAACTCATGAGTTCGTGACCTGTCGTGACATCAACAAGTTGATCAGTTATGGGAAGAGAAAAATTATCTTTAGGACAAGCTTTATTTAGGTCGATATAGTCAACGCAGACCCTCCAGTTGTTGTTCTTCTTTTTTACAAGAATGATATTGGCAAGCCATATGGGGTAGAACACTTCTCTTATCATTCCAACATTTAGCAACCTTTGTGTAGTACCACAAAAATCTGCTATGACTAAAACAGTAACTAAGCTCATATAAATTATTAGAAAATATGAGATTAAACCAAAAACACCAAAAATGGTATATGCTCAGGAAATCGACTATTGGGTCAACTGGGTACCGAAATGGATGAATGGGATCAATACGAAAAATTAATTATGGAAATAATATGAATCTAAGACACGAATAGGGATCCAAAACTGATATAATAAATAATAGTGATACCGACCCGGCTTTAAGCCAAATTTACCAATATGCTATCGACATGCCATAGATTAAGATTTTATGAAAGAAAATATTAATATCGAAATAAGAAATACGATAATACGTATATACATGGTCCTATATATTTAGCATGGAAAAAAAATACATTTGTGAAAACATGTGACAAGATATGCAAATCTCTAATTAATATATATATATATATATATATATGCCCTGGATATGATACCTTATATATATGTGTGTCATAAATTATAAGCTTTCATAAGAAGCTACAAGAAGAGGGAGGCCAAACTATATATATTTATATATATATATATATATATACATTAATATGTATGAAAGAAAAGAAGATGTAGTCTCTAGAACTACCTTTAGCCACAAGTATCGACCTTATATATGTATATGTGTGTGTGAGGTGGTGCAGCAGAAGCTGCTGGAAAGAATTAACTTAACAAAACAAGGGGAAACTGCAAGAAGCTTCTAGATTCAGGCAAAAATGTTGACAAATAGGAAAAGAGAAGGAAATAATAGGAAAATTCTAAAGTAGCTTATCAGTATATAAAAATCTCTGTCGGTAGAAAATTTGGGAAACAACGACGAACTGAAAATAGAAAAAAATAGAGAGAGAAACCGAGGCATAAAAGGAAAAAAAGGAAGGGAACTGAAG
This sequence comes from Nyssa sinensis, assembly GCA_008638375.1. NCBI lineage: Eukaryota > Viridiplantae > Streptophyta > Magnoliopsida > Cornales > Nyssaceae > Nyssa > Nyssa sinensis. The sequence continues at coordinate 22,126,054 of CM018045.1, read as the reverse complement.
CAGGGAAATTTTGGAAAACAAGAAGGTCACGAACAGGTAATAAAATCCATCCTTTTTGATTTATGTTAATGTTAGAATGCTTGTTGAACGTTAGGTTCCCAAAATTGTAAGAAAATTTAACAAACTGCCATTTAAGAACCTTGAAATATGTAGGTTTGAAACATATGGAATAAAAATCATCTTGTTGGTCAAGGGCTTAAACTAGGACCTACAGAAAACTCGAAACCACAAAAATTAAGCCTAAAACATGAAAGATGAGGGAAAGACTTGGAGTTGCAGGTCACGGGTCAAAATGAAACGCTTCCAATTAAAGCTTAAACTTTAGTTTTATGAATAGGATAATAACCCATAGTATGATACAATCACAACAAGCCAATAATTATCAAATTTGGTTGAAAATGAGTGTGTATAACCTGATTATTCAGTTGCCCATTAAAGCTTGAATCAAGCTTTTGAACTCGTTTCAAGCTATGAAACAAATGCCAAAATGTTTATTAAACTTCTAAAATTATATTCGAATCCAAAACAGTGAAAAACCATGGCAAAAAACTTACGAATTTAGTTCTAAAAATGTTCAGCTTTAGGGTTACTATTCATTATCTTGGGGAATGCGATGAACAGTACTAGAAATGGGTTGGGCCAACTTAGGTTTGGATTGGGTCAACCCGATTTGGGGCTCATATATGGGTCTTTAAACGCAGTCGTTTAGATAGTGAAAGAAAGAAAGAAAAAGAAAAAAAAAAGAAGAAAAGGAACAGAGAAGATGATCTGAAGATTCGAACCCTGATGAACAGTAATCGTAAACTTATACTAACCACTAAGCTACATTGTCACATGTGACATATAGGGGTTGAATATATATACATATATATAATATTAATTAAAAGAATAAATTATACTTTGACCCCAACATTCCTAAAGAATACTGTTCTAGCCCAGCCTCTAAGAAATTAATGCATATGAGCCCAGGAAAATAATTTAATAATTAATTAATTAATTAAATTATTATATAAATAGGGTAAAATGATGAAATTACCCCTAGGCCATAATTAAAGCAAATAAAGTCCAAATTAAGATCCGAAAAAGGTTATCTGAACAATTTCGAATGTTCCGGACACAATGAAAATATCAGATTAGACATTTGGAGACTCCGGTGTGGTCCCACCATAAGATGTAAAATTACTAAAATGCCCCTAATACAGTGCGAAACCCAAATAAAATTAGACGAAACTGATACCAATGGAAGCCCAACTAACTATGAACTCATATATGTGACTAAGTAATGATTCGGAGTCAGAATTTATAAAATAAAAATGATTGATGTGTTCCGATAATCACAAGTAGATATTAAATGAAGTCCAAAAGGTTTAAAACTTTACATATAAGCTATCTGGAATATTCTGAGGGCCACAATAAGGTCCGGGGCAAGAATGACAAAATTATCATTTTGCCCCTAAGGTTAAATATGTACTTAATTGATAACGAATGAAGTCTAAATGACTTAAAATATGATTTTGAATGCTACGAAGCCTACTTAAGGAATTTAAGAGCATAAGTTGAAAGCTAATAGCGGAGTAATAGGCCAAAGAACCTAATTAGGGGATCTGATAGACTCCTAAGATGATGGATGAGTCATGAATGGATGAATTCTTATCTGTCTGTGATTGATGATGATTATTCAAGATATACAAGAATGTGCTTGACGTATCTGGAGATTATCAGAGAATCTATAAATGGAGATAAGCGTCACAGTTGTAAGTAACTCTTATGCTTTAATATGGGTTTTCCCTAGCCATGTCACATATTTTTTCTAATGCTGCCAAATTTGTACTCTATTACCTACCTGATGAACCTGATTTCTCTGAATTGGCGCCAATCGAATTGTGATTCCTTGTTGTGCCTGTACTTCGATGTGATTGCTTGTCTATAATTTTGTGATCTTAATTTGCTGATGCTTGAGCATATTTATACCTTCATGTATGCCATGTCATGATCTTGTGATATATCATATTGTTAAAAATCTTGTTATACCACACACTATGACTCGTTGATGGAGAATTTAATTGATACACACAATTGTATATCTCGTGTAGTGTTGATGATCATGACATTTTGTATGTGCTTGGGGTTGTGCTCAGTCACAATGCTCGTCTATTCACAGATGCGAGGTGGACCCTTTGAGGTCTTGTGTGTCCTTTGGGGACTTGAGATGACAAACCTCTTACACTATTCAATTAGCCCGAGAGAGAGGGGCGAACCTGAATGTGCGTTCTAGGGGTATGCCGGGCCCCGGTTGTTATGCATCTGTTCTGTTAGACCTCGCTATCGATATTTTTGGCATTCGTTAGGTGATCATATTCTTTGCCCTGTGAATGATCACATTGATGCTAGCGTGATATTTTTGATCGGCTATCGTTTTATTGTGGCAGCAGCTTATCATTCAATTTTCATGACCTTCTTGTACCATTGTATGAGATATGCTTTTCTTTGGACCTTCGGGTTATTGTTACTTGTATTGGTGACTGGCTGTCTGTTGTTGCATTTTTCTATATTCTTGTATACTAACCCTGACCCATGGCAAAGCTAGGATCTTACTTACTGAGCTTGTTTAAGCTCAATCTATCTATTTAACATTTTTTAGGATTTATCTCCATTGGATTAGAAGGCACAAGGATATGATGCTAGTAGGCCGAGAGGCATTCCAAGTAAGGATCTGATGACACTGATTTATGGAGACTTGGATTCTGGTGGACTAGATCTGACTATTCAGGTGAATGACATGATATGATTGAAATTATTGATATGCTATAGATGACTTGGGACATGGCTCATGATATTATTACTTTATAGATATTAGATGTCTGGTTTTAGACGTGCTCTATGATATATATTATGGTACATAACTCTGTGGTATATAGCTGATTTACATTCTTGAGATGAAAAGGATTTTCATTTCTACTGCTTTGACCCTACATTTAAAATGTAATTCATCACATAGTTCAGAAGTTTGCCTTGGGTTGGTTGCATTATCGGTAGGGAGACCGACAAGGCGGCTAACTGGCATCACATCTTCGGCATCCACGTAGGGTGGGGTGCTGGGTGTGACACTCTGGACCTCTTCATTGATGATTTTGTGGCATTCAAGGGCAAATGTTCTCTTTTTTTGTCTTACTGGGGGATGGTTTGGATCTGTCATCAGCTTGTGAAAGATGAAATTAGGATCTGTTCCCTCCATATCTCTAGTTTCCAAAGCAAATACCAAAAAATTATCTTTTAGGAATTTAACAATATCCTCTTGCTCAGAAGGAGATAGGCCTGAGCCAATCTGTACGTATTTTCCCTCGCCTTCAGTGCTGATGAAAACTTTAATGGGCTCCTCTATTAGTTTGATTGCAGTGTCCCGTCCTCTAGGATTTAGCTGCTCGTCAATGTCAGAATAACGTTCTTCTACCTCATGAAGGTTGGAAGATGAGGAACTTTTCCTTGCATGAGGGTACTGTAATTGTTATTTGAAAGAATTTTCTTTTAGTGCGAGGGCATGGCATTCTCGGACAGTGGGCTGACAGTTCTTGATGGTGAGAACTTTGTTATTATAGACATAATTCAAGCATTGATGGAGGGTTAAAGTAACTGCTCCTATTTGATGGATCTAAGGCCTCCCAATAATGACATTATTGGGAGATTTATTGTCTAGGATCATGTATTCAGAGATCAGTGTCCTCTGTCCATCCCCCTCTCCTATCGTGGTCGGTAGATCAATTCTGCCTATTAGGATGCTGAGATTCCCGTCGAATCTTGCGATGACAACAGTAGTAGCCCTAATGTCATTAGAGTTGAGCTTCATGTGTTTGAAGGGTTCGTAGAATAATACGTTGGTAGAATTTCTAGTATCCAGGAGAACCCTTCTAATTTCAAAATTAGCAATTTTGAGTGAGATGAAAAGAGCATCGCTATGGGGACGATGTATCCCGATGAGGTCTAATTCAGAGAACTGGATCTGAAGTTATGACTTCACCTTTTTTTCTCAATGGCCGAGATCTGGATGATACCGGGTTCTGCCCTTACCTTTTGAGCATATCTTTTCCTGGCTTGGTTAGACATTCCTGTCATCGTATTGCCAGCGTGAAGCACAAAGATCACCTGATTATTTTTCCGTTGCTAATCATCCTGAATCTTCCTCTATTCAGGCCTTTGCTCTTGCCTTCTTTAAGGTGGTCTTTTGTTATGGGGGTTTTGCCTCCCATCCTAGCGAACAAATTCTCTTGGTCGTCCTCTCTTGACGAGATGCTCTATTTCTTGCTTGAGAGCCCTGCATTCCTCGATTGTATGTCCCTGCTTTTTATGAAAATCACAATATTTGTTCTGATTTGTTGAGTCGGGGTGGTTTTTTAGTGGCTCTGGCCACCTCAAGTTTTCACGAGTCTAGATCTATTGGAGTATATGGGTAAAAGAAACATTTAGAGGGGTGTAATTCCCATACTTCCTAGAGTTAGAGTTGTTCTAGGCTCTAGGTGTTGTTCTCTTGTTGGGACTCCTTATCTTCTTCTTGTTAGCACTGTTATCCCTCTTTTGAACTTGCTTATCCTTTTGTGCTTGTTCTTTTGCTTTCCAGAAGGAGGTTTTTGTATCTTCAAGATTAATATACTTTCGTGCCCTTTCCATGAACGTTGTCATATCGATGGGAGGATTCTTGGTCAAGGAATCCTGGAAGCGTCCAGGCCTAAGGCTTGAAGTAAGGGTGGTAATTAGGAAACTTGGACTACAATCGATTATCTCCATGAGCTCGGTGTTAAAATGGGCAATGTATTCCTGAAGTGATTCTCTCTTTACTTTCTTTATAGTTAGCAAGAATTCTGGTCATTTTTTCAACTTCCTACTTGTTAAGAATTGGTCAAGAAATAGCCTATTGAGCTCATAAAAATTGCTGATCAATTTTTGAGAGAGGTTGTGGAACCACTTAAAGGCAGTACTCTTGAGGCTCGTCACGCAAGTTTGACATATGAGGGCATCGGTAGCTCCATGTAGAGCCATTGTATGTTGATAGTGAGATATGTGGTCTTTAGAGTCCTCAGACCCATCGTAGAGGGTGAATTTTGGGATAACAAACTTCTTGGGTCGCTCTTCTATCATTATGTCAGAGGTAAATTATAATACCCTGACCCGGTTAAATAGTAATTAGGTCACTAATTAACTAATTATTAATTAGTGACCCTAAAAAGAATAATTAAAAAATTTAATTAAGATATAAACGACAATTCTAAAAATACCGAGACCTTAAATAACGAGGCCGACTCCGAAAAAATAAAATAAGGCTATGATTTATAAAATCAATTCATAAAGAAGTAAATGATAAATTTAAATACATAAGAAAAATAAAACAAAAAGGGAATAGTGGAAAAAATTTGAATTAAATAATTTAATTGTCTAAACGAGGCATAAGGGAGGAAAATAGCAAAAGGGGAACCAAAATGTGAAGCCAAGGGGTTTTGAACCCTTGATCCAAAGTGGGCAAGATCTTAAGTCTCAAAAAAATATCACTTGGGCTGCCCACTTGTTTGTGTCTCATTTTACAATATATATATATATATATATATATATATATATATATACATAAAATGTCCTTCCACCTCCTAAATTGGCCGATGGCCATTCATGCAACATATATATATATATATATATTTTAAAATAAAAATATATGATATATATTTATATGTTGAGTGTTGCAAATGGAAATCAGGAAATCAGACTTGTGTAAGAAAGTGAGGTGTGTGTATGTGGCTGTTGGTCAGGGAGAGAGGCAACGGTAGTAGCAGTGGTGGTGGAAGAAGGGCAAGCCAATCTCCGGGTAGAAGATCTGGTTCACCAATTACTGTTAACCCATCATCTGCGAATGCTACTAGTTGTAACAGTAGACTTGGAAAGATGGTCTCAGTCCCTGTTATTGTTTCTTCATTGGCAATGAAGAAGGGCAACAATGGTGTCCGACTAGGACATTGCAGCAGCTTTGGCGTCGAAGCTAGGGTTATATCTCACCCACAAGGTCGACTTCATCCGTGCCTAAATCCACTTCCTTCTCCAATCTGAGTCGCCACATCTACCACAACCACAACCACCACCACCATAGCCACAACCACAACCACAACCACAGCCACACCACCACCCTTCTAAAGATAAATTTTCCCTCCACCAAAACCCTAATTACCAAGTCACTCCCTCCGAACTCCCTCTCAATTTTTCCCTTCACCGCACTGATGAGTTTAGTTTTTGGCTGCCGCAGCCACCACTGGTGACAAAAATTGAAGCAATTGTTGCGGATGTCACCACCCCAGCCCCTTCTGCCCTGGCTGCCCCTGCCGAAGCATCCAAAGAAAGTGCTCAAACTGAAAAAAAAAAAAAAAAAAAAAAAAAAAAAAAACAACCTTCAAGATCCAAGTAACAAAGGGAAGATTATATGCAACGATGAGCTACGTTTAGTATTTGAGATTGACTGTACTGATATGTTCAGGATGAATAAGTTGTTAGCTAAACACATTATTACTCTTGAGCCCACAAAACAAGTAGGTCAAAGTTCTAAGAAGTTGAAGGTAGGCATGGAATCAAGAACAGAAAGTACGGAATCTAGTCCAATTGTAATACTATCTGAAGCACTTGCAAATTTTTTGGCACTAGGGGAAGGGAGATGCTCCAATCAGAGGCGCTGAGGCATGTTTGGGAATACATAAAGGTCAACCAACTGGAGGATCCTGTAAATTCAATGATGATACATTGTGATTCAAAGCTTCATGAACTTTTTGGATGCAAAAGCATTTCTATGTTGGGGATATCTGAGTTGTTGTTGCGTCACCATCTATTTAATAGATCATGAGTCATGACATTTGATCATGTTGACTGGACCCTCGTTCAAGGAGGAATTTTTGGATTAAGCTTTTGGGACTTCAGGTGAGTATTTTCCTACCATGTTGAGGTGAAATTTCATTATAGATATAAATATTGAACTTCTTTAGGATTTTAAAAACAGACACCTTGTGAGTTTTTCATACCATGTTGAGGTGGATTTTCATTATAGATATAAATATCGACTCTTTTATGTCTTTGATAATTGACGCCATGTGAGTATTTTCCATGCCATGTCTAAAGTGGATTTTATTACACATACAAATATTGAACTCTTTTATGACTTGAAAATAGACGCCCCTCCATTGATATCTATATTGTCTTCCCTTGACCCAGGAAAATATTTTGTAAGACACTCATGAAACTATACAGTTTTCTTACCAAACTCTGAACTGTTTTGACTAAAGGATAAATATGAAACTCTTATTTGAATAACTGAGATTGTTATTGATGTTATTGATTTTGGATATGATTTTGATGTTTGAACGAAACACTTTTCTATGATTGAGCATTATTGAATAGATTGTGACCTTATTGAACCCTAACCACGGGGTATATTAGTGGTATTATTGAATTTTGATCTCAGTCAGCGAGATTCTAATTTGCTGGTCATAAAATCTTTTATGATTGGTCATTATTGAATAGACTGTGACTTTATTGAACCCTAACCACGGGATATATTGGAGGTATTATTGAATTTGATCTCAATCAGCAAGGTTCTAATTTGCTGGCCATAGAAGGAAAATTTTAATGATTTGAACTTTTATGAATATCGAATGTGAACTATGATTGAACTTTAAATCATCAAACTGAGAACTATTGAACTACGATTTTGATTATCAAACTATGAAATTGTTATCTAACTATGAAGTTGATTTGACTATGACTATTAATATTGAAAACGACTTTGAACCATAATTATGATCGAGTTACAATATTAGACTGTAATGTTGATTTGACTATGACTATTGATATTGAAAACGACTTTGAATCATGTTTGAATTATAATACTAATCATCATTATCAACCTATGTTATTGGATCATTATTATGATTATGCTACGTTATCGATTTTTATTTACGACTGTGATTGAACTGGGATTTATTGAAAATGACTTTGATACTATTCTCTAATCTGTTGTACTTGATATGATGTATTTTAATTCCATATGAATATAGACATTTCAGAATATACTACATAGTAGTTTTGAAACCCTTAGCATGTTATGAAATACTCACTGAGCTGTCGAGCTCATTATAGATATTTACTATGTTTTCAGGTGAAGACTAGACAAACTTGCTTTCAGGTGATGGAGGATAAGTGCTTAAGTGATGAAGCGAGTTCTTTTTGATGAATCCTTAACTGAAGATAGACTAGACATTTTGAGATCTTATGTATTAAAGTTGTAATATCCCGAGCCGGGATATGGCACGTATACTGAGGTAGACCCGGTTGAGTAGAATAACACCAGTTGTAAACCGAGCTGTTAAAGCTCTATATCATGATATCATAGAGACTGAACATTAATTAAATGTGAACGATTTATTTTGTACAGTTAGTGCCGGGCAACGCCCAAGCAACCCAGGGTTGAACCTCGTAATACGTGCACGCACGCATTCCCACGTACATGTACGTTTGCAAGTATGCGTAGTATATTTAAAACGAGTGTACGTAGATGCTATTAGAAATAGATGTGTATGTATATAAACGAATATATATAGACATACAAATGATGTACAAATATATGTATATATATATATAAATGTTGTATAGTGTATATGTATATAAGTATATATTTAAAAGGTAAAAGAAAAAGGAAAAAAGGAAAAGGGAAGGAAGCTGCAAGAGCAGCATGTGCAAGTGGGTGCTTGGTGTGTGTGTGTGTGTCGGCAAATGTGTGTTTTAAAGTGTGCTAGTGTGTGTTGTATATAAAATACATATATAATAAATATCAAGCTACACTGAATGCAGCCCAATCAAAAGGAAATAAATAAAAGAAGAGAAAAAAAAGAAAGTCAAGGAAAGGGGTAACAAGTGGGAGGAAAGAGAGAGGAACTGTAGAGGGGCGGTTTGAGTGTGTATGTATATATGTGGTGTTATATAGAAAATCAAAAAAATGGAAACAAAGAGGAGAAGCTGAAATCTTTAGAGGAATTCTAAAACATTCAGAAATAGGAAACAGAAAGAGAAAGAAGGAGAAACCGAAAGAAAATGTGAGAAAAACTCTCTGTAAATTTCAAGTTTCAATTGCTGGATTTTTTGTAGAATTGCTTAAAGCTTAGAAAGAATTGAATGGTTTTGTAGAATTGCTTAAAGCTTTTGTAGCTTATTCCACCTTATTTACCACCTTTCAGGTAGTGACGTTGCAAGACCCCAGTAGGAGTCTGAGAGCGTAGGAGGACATTTTGAGGAAATGTACCAGTTTATGTTTTAGTTCTCCCATGTATTCACCACCCATGGGTGCTGGTTATGTCTGGTTCTTATTTTGATTATTGTAGAACCATATTATGTATTGAACAAACTTCCACTAATTAGTATATTGAAAGACTTCCGCTGATTATTATATTGAAAGACTTCTATTGATTATTGTTTTAGATTTTTAGTACATTGCATATTAGTACTATGATACAGGAATGGAAAAAGTAGGGACGGCCTTAGGGTCGGCCCGGCGACACGAGATCCGCATAGGGTGGGTTTCAGGTCGTGACAAAAGTCGTTTAATGTTATGCTACTCTTTGACTTGGAAACTATGATCTTCAATGATGGTATTTTGAATCGACTAATTAAGTTGTGTAACTTATTTTGTGGATGTAAAGAAAAAAAATTGATTTCACTGCGTAAATGGAAATTAAAAAAGTATTGTGATCATTGAAAAAGGCTTCGATGGCCGATCATGAACCCCTAATCCGCATAGGCCGGGTTTCAGGTCGTGACATAAATGGCATGGAGAACATACCAAGAAATTTACTTAGCCTATTTTGATCTGGAGGAGCACGGAACCCTCTGGCTGAGATCGTTTGATCCTAGGAGTTTGCTATCTCCTCTACCCTCTAAGGGGTTTTGGGTAGGACTTGTTGTGCGATTGGTACCCGTTGTTGATTTTGTCATGCGCCTCCAGATCCTCGACTCAAGGAGGAGTTTATCTAGTGTTAGTAGGAGGATGTTACTCTCTCAAGACTAGGGGGGCTGGAGTCTCGGGAGGTTGGAATTCCTACGACACTAGATTGGCTCTAGAGGCCATTAGAGTTGGTATCCTCATTCTGCTCTAGTAATGGACAGCTGGATGAAACGTGGAAATTCTTCTCCCCACAGTTGTTAATGTCTGATCAGACTGCTGTTGAATTCGATCAAGCTGTTGTTGTAAATGAATGGGTGTTTGTCCCCTTCCTTTTCCAACAAGAGGCTAATTCTGAAAGTTTTGAAGATTTTTTCTTGGACGAAGACTGTGAGCCATTGTCTTTTGAAAGAAAAAGATAAAAGATCTGTTGTTTTGAACAAAAGATAGTAAGAATGATTATCATTCCGACAGACAGTATCAAACTGATGTTGCTCATTTTTTATCAAAAGGGCCTCTCGTCCTTCGCTACCTGCCAAGAACTTGAGATCAAAGGGTCACCAGGAAGACTCTAGTGGTAGCCGCTCCGATGATAAAACCAGTAAATAAAAAAGATATTATAATTTAGAAGAAAATTTGAAGATAAATTAAAAGCATGCCTTATGGTCTTATTTATAGGTTGTAATTTTCCTAAGTTGAGTAGGATTAGAAGTTATAAAAGTAGGGATTTGAAGATATCTGAATATAGTAGTAGCCATATTGAATTCTGCTTCCTTATTCTGAGATTGGCAGGATATGAAAGGCGGTGCTATACTCTGAACCATATATGTAATACCCTGACCCAAAATGCAACTGAGCAATCACTGTAGACCCAAATGTTACGGTTTGGTTTATGATATTGAATGAATAGTCTGATTTTGAAATACGAATGGTCCCGAACGCCCAGGTAACACTCGAGCAAAGCCTTGAGTATGTATATTAATGTATATGTATGTTTGTATGTATATATATATATACATATATGGGTATGTATATATATATATATTTATTTATATGCAAGTATATATGTGTGTTTATGTGTGTGTATGTGTGACCGTACATATATATGTGTATATGATAGGTATATAAATGTGTGTATATATATATATATAAATATGTATAGGTATGAATATATGTATGTAAAATACACTATGTGTCTGTGTCTTATATATATATATATATATATATATATATATATATGCAACGTGTGTGCAACAGAAGGGTGTGTGTCGATCTAATATATATATATATATATATATATATATATATGTAACACCCCGACCCGAAATGTAACACTAGACCCAAGATAGACCGGGTCAACCTGTGTAAAACTGAAGTGTAAATCGAACACGTACTTTAATGAGATTACTGTATGATATTTTACGACACACATAATATCAAATATCCGATAATCATTTCAGGCCATCCCAAATACCCGAGAGACTATTGTGTACATCTATATACGTGTGCATATGTATATATATGTATATATAGGTATACATATATATATGTATGTATATAATAGATATATATAGGTATATATGTATATATAAGTTAATGTGTTGTATGTGTATATGTATATATATATATGTGTGTGTAAATCTGTATAGAGATATATATATATATATGTGTGTGTGTGTGTGTGTGAGACTGCCATGCACTATGCATATGTAGTGTGTGTACGTAGTGTGTGATCGAGGTGTGTGGGGTAGTGCAACACGCTGCCGACATGAGGAGAGAGAAAGAATAAATATAATATACATAATATCTTTTTACATTAAATGAAAAGTAAAAAGATAAGAAAAATTAGCAAAAACAGAAAAATATCAAGAAAATAAAAGAGAAAAAGGAGAGAGAAAAGAGGCGGTGCAATTTGTGTATATATAGAGGTGACGTTCTTAGAGAAAATCAGAAAGCAAAGAGAGAAACTGAGAGTGAGAACTGATTTCTGAAGTTCAGAAGTGAAGCAAGGAAGAAACAGAGAAGGAAATAGAGGATCCTACAAGCCAAAAGCTCAATCCAGGTGAGTGAAATCTAAGTTTTATTTTTAAAATTTTAACATCAAATGCATGTTTAGACTTAAAGACCTTAAAGAGCATGTTGTGGGAATTAATTTGCAAAAAGAACCAAGAAAAATGGTTTAGAAATGTCTTGGAAAACCGTAGTTGCAGGTAGAGAATAACCTTTTGGGTGAGTGAGTTTTTGATGTTTTATGGAGTTAGAGTGATGTAGAACTGATCTACACACTCCCAGAAACATGAAGGTAGAGGTTAGAGGCTAAACTAGTGGCTGAAAAGCCACGAAATGAGAAAAAAAAGAGTCGGTCAGAAAAATGGGTACTCACTGAAGACCCATTGAATTTTCAATATTTGAGAAGCTGTGGTAGGTTAAATCGAAAAATGACATTAGAAATGAAAACCCCATGGAAATTTGAAGAGAATTGCATTGAGTTTGGCTGAAAATAGCGATTGAAAAGGGTTACTGTCGCTGGAGGGGATGACGAAATCCCACCGGAGAAGACAATGAATAATAGACGTGATACTGCGTCATTTTGGCCTGAATTGGTTCAAAGCTTCGTCGTTTTAACTAGGTTATGTTTTAAATTAAAAACCTAATTTAACCTATTTGGCTACATGATTAGGGGAAATTAATTAGTTAAACCAAATGAAGGTTGGATATCCTATTATAGTATAAGAAACTATCCACTGTTTGGACTGTAGCCAAATAGAGAAAAAAATAGGGTGGGACTACTGTCCCCAAGAGTCGAACATAGGATGTGTAAGGGGGAAGCACTTAACCCACACGTGGAAGCCAATGTGCCATCATGGCACATGTGTTCATATCCACTTAAAATAATATATATTATTATTTTAAATAATTAAATTAATTTAATTAAGAGAAATAATTCTGAGGTCCAAATTAGTCAAATCAATAGTCAATTTTTATTATTTTGGACCTTCTGGACACAACGGTGGAGTCCAAATTGAAGTCTGTGAAAGCCTAAATCGACTTTCTTCGACGTCCCGGACTCAATAGTAGAGTCCATTTTAGCAAAAGAGAAACTTGTGGCAATGATGCATAAAATTTGATGAATAGCATAGACTACATGTATAGTAGACTGGGATGTATTTCCTGAATACTAGAAACGTCAAAAAGGAAAGAGAAGGATATCTAACTTTCTCGATTATATAGTAGAGGTAAGTAAAAATCCAATCTTTATATGTGGCAAGGTTCTAGCCGTGTTATGCATGTGTTTCTTGTTATTGCCATGTTGTATCTATACCTTTAGATATTATTGAATTACATTGATGCTTGTTCTAGCTTGTGAATATTGTTGGATTAAATGTTATATTTTGAGCATGTGATTATTATACATTTTGATATATGATGCCTGGATAATGCATAATCATGTTTTATACTTTGGTGAGAATCATGATCATTTCATGCATCATTAAAATACCCGAGTGGTACATAGTCACAATGCCCATTCGATACTACAATCTACTATTATAATAGGGAGTAGGTCGGGTCTACATAAGCAAGTCAGAGAGGTGGATCTAATTGCAAAAGGGTAAGGCCGGATCCTACTAAGGGTAAGTCGGGTCTACATGAGCAAGTTAGACGGGTGGTTCTGATTGCAAAAGGGTATGGTCGGATTTTACTGTTACACTATAGAATAAGTTGGGTGTACATGAGCAAGTCAGATAGAGGGATCTAATTTAAAAAGGGTATATCGAGTTCTATTGCAAACTGGGTATGCGGGAGCAAGTCAGACGGGTAGATCTGATTGTAAAAGGGTATGTCGAGTTCTACTACAATGAAAGGGTAGGCTGGGAATACATGAGCAAGTCAGGTTGTCGGATCTGATTGCAAAAGGGTATGCTGGGTTCTACCGTAGGCTGGGAATACATGAGCAAGTCAGGTGGTCGGATCTAATTGCAAAAGGGTATATTGGGTTCTACCGTAGGCTGGCTATACATGAGCAAGTTAGGTGGTCGGATCTAATTGCGAAAGGGTATGCCGGGTTCTACTATTATATGTCAGACTATGGAAATCATTATATATATTGTTGCATTCATTTGGATAAGCATATTATGTTCCGAATAAATGAACATATGGTTGTATGGAGCATCCTTATTATTGAACAATTATTTATTTATGGCAGCACGTTTACTAGTTAGGCCAGATACCTGTTAATGATTTATATACTTGATATCATTGGATATTTATTGTTGTTATTATCATGAAGTGTGCCTTAGACCCAAAGGGTTAGTTCAGTTGCTTGATATGATATGACTTACTACTGTTGACATTGTACTTTCTTGATTGGTTATCATGTTGTTATAACCTTGTGTATCCTGTTCTGTGAACCTCTTATATTAACTTTGACCCCTAACAGAGCAAAGAATTTACTTACTGAGTTTTCATAGCTTATACAGATAATCTGACTATTTTAGGTAAGGACACCATAGTTTGAAAAGGAGGGAAGAAGCAAGAGAAGGGCTGAAATACTGCAACTAAGAAATTCAGGAAAGGTAAGTCTATATAATTTTTCAAAGTTTTTGTTTAAATTTTAGGAGATTTAACTTCATGCATATGTTTGTAAATTATATGGAATAGATAGGAAAGGGAACTAGGGTCTAAAAGACCCAAGAAAATAGGAAAAAACTGCAAACCGCCATTATAACACCCCAATCTGATAAATAAAAATTAAATTAAATATTAGGGACTTAAGATTGATTAAGATGACGAAGGGTAAAATAAAATGAATAAGAACGGTACGTGAAGGAAAATTAAAACAACAAGGCTTCGACTAACAAAGTCGACACGTGAAAAACATGAACAAATTATAAGTTTTTGACTTATTAAATCGACACGGATAAAAGTATAACACATTGTCCCGATTAAATAGTAATTAGGTCGCTAATTATAAATTAGTGACCCTAAAAAGAATAATTAAGAAATGTAATTAGGATATAAACAACAATTCCAAAAATACCGAGACCTTAAATAATGAGGTCGACTCCGAGAAAATAAATCCAAATAAATAGGGTTACGATTTATAAAATCAATACATGAAGAAGAGAATTAAAAATTTGAATTAGCAAACTATGGAGATCACAAAGAAATAATACCCAACGCAAAGCTTTGAACCTTGAAGCCAACCCAAGTAGGAAACAACCAGAAGAAACCGTTTCGTAAAAAGAGCAATAGAAAAGAAATTATGAGGAAAAAAGTCAAAATGGTAAATTGTGCCAGCCAAAGAAGGCATAAGCACAAAATGAAAAAAAAAAAAAAAAAAAGGCCCAAATTGAGGCCAATGGGTTTTGAACCCTTGACCCAAAGTAGGCAAAGTTTAAACACCTAAAAATTAACCAATTGGGCTACCAACACTTTTGTGCTTAAATATACAACTTATATGTATATAAGTATGAAATAACAAAACGCCACCTCCCAAATTGGCCAATGGCTATTCATGCAGCATATATATATATATATATTAAAATAAAATTATCATGATATCTCTTTATATTTGTGTGTTGCGTGTGTGCAATGCAATTCAAAAAAATCAGTCTTGATGGTATGTGAGTGCTCGGGTAGAGAGAGTGTGATGTAAAGAGAGAAACCTAGAGAGAGAAAATGAGAGAGAGAGAGAGAGAGAGAGAGAGAGAGAGAAAAGGAAGAGGAAGAAGAAGGAAGGAAGGGGAAAGATGTGCATGCAATCTTGGAAGCTCAAGGGTGAATCAAAGGGGAGAAGCAGAGGCCATAGTGAGGTAAAAACCCTAACCCATGAAAAGTTTTTCTCTTTAGGAAATCATGATAAAACCTACTGTTTAATGGCTAAATTTGCATGCATGGTCTCCAAGGTTATTGTGTTAGAATTAAGGGTAAGATTAGGCTCCAAAAATAGCCCAAAAATAGTGGTTCAAGCTTGAACCACCATTGTTAAAGCTTGAAGAAAACTCACCTAAGATCCAACTTTCACAATAGCACATTTCTGAGTTTTAAAACGTGAAACACACAGGAAAAAGAGAAGGAAAATTATAAAACCCGAGACAATAGCTCATGGTTGAGCACTGTTTAGGTGAGATGCCGAAAGGTCAATAATGGAAAGTCCATGTAGGAACGTTTAAGCTTGCATGCATGGTTAAAAATAGATACCCTGTGACTCAAGGAGTCCAACGCAACAATCCACATGAAAAATGACCTTGAAATGGGTTAGGAAATAGACCTAGGACCGAAAACACCTATGGACCTTCCACTGAGATTTTGAGCTCGAATTGATCCACCAAATCAATGCCCAACCATTTCTGGCACATGCAGAAACCTAGTGATGCCATCCAAACTGCATGAATTTGGCTAGAAATCCACGAATACAAAGGGTACTGTAGCTAGGGTTTGCAGAGCTATAGTGCTCGGGCGTGGGGAAGAAGAAGACCCTGCTGGGTCAACTTGTGAGTTGACTCGATCGATCCTGACCGAGGTAGTTAGCCACAATGTCGACTCAAACACATGTCGAAACGTAGGGCAAGCCACCGCATTAGTAGAACGGCGCCGTTTGGAGTTGTTTTGCTTTTTTTTAAATGAATATTTGGGTTGTTTGGCTACGCGGTCAGGAGCTGATTTAATAACCCTAGTTTTAATGGGGATATCTTATCCTCGTTTAGCCCCTCTGTTCCGCTGTTTGGACGAGGAAACCTTTGAAAAAAAATAGGAGCAACCTGTTGTTCCGCCGAATCAAACCCATAACCCTTGGTACTGTTGACCCTAAATCAAGTCCAAGCCACTAAGCCACCACTGCAGACCTTGAAAAATCATGGCATAAATAATATATAATATTTAATTATTTAATTAATTAAATAATAGTAAAATAATCTGATGTCTAAAATAAATGAATGAATAGTGTATTTTGACTATTTTTTGTATTATGGACCTAATGAAAGGGTCCATTTTACAAGAAAAGACTCCAAAAAATTAAGACACGAAAAAGTGTAAATTATCAAATTACCCCTAAAATGCCCGAAGCCAAATAAAAAGTCAAGAGGGTCTAAATTGACTTTCTTCAACGTTCTGGACCCAATGGTGAGGTCCGTATTACCAAAATAGGTACTGAAAGATAAGTCACGTGAAAAATAAAATTTATTAAATTACCACGAGTAGACCGGTAAGACCAATCCTAGGAAATTAGGATACGTCGGGTCTAAAATTAAATAAAAAACATCAATTTAGAGATGATTTGAAGTAAATGAGGAATTAATTGAAGTCTTGGTGAATTTGATTTTTAGGAGCTACAAAGGAAAACGGAAAGCCCACCAGTAGCGTTGACCCCAAGGAACAAGGTGAGTAATCCTATACCTTAAAGCCTTGAAGTAGAGGTTTTAATCTCCATGGATTCTAAAGATGTTTACGTTCAAAATTTCCGAAGTACTTTAAATTCAATTCTGTATTTATATGACTCCTGTTTTAAATATTATTGCTTCCTTTTTGAAAACTCCATTGTGACATGCAAGTGAGCTTGTTTATATTACTGCCCTTTTACAAGTTTATGTTTCAGCATGTCTATGTTAAATTTAAAATTTTATTAAATATCGCTCAAAAAATAAATTCTTTCATTTTTTTATGTTTTAAATACTCCTGTACATCGTGATTTAATACTCTGAAGCTCATAATGATCTAATCGTTGTATTCCAAGTGTTGAAGACTCTGTTGAAATTTTCCTGTTTAAATACTCATGCAAAGCATCTTTTTGAAGAAACCACATTTTAATACTCATGAAAAGCATCTATTTGAAAAGTTATATTTCAAACGCTAAAAAACATATATTTGAAGAAATCATATTTTTAATGCTCATGAAAAGTATTTATTTGAAGAAGCCATATTTCGATGCTTCTTGAAAAGCATCTATTGAAGATGCCATGTTTTGAATGCTCATGAAAAGCACCTTTTTGAAGAATTCATATTTTCAAATGCACATGAAAAACGTTTATTTGAAAAAAAATTGTATTTCGGTACTCTTGAAAAGCATCTATTGAAGAAGTTAAAGTTTTAAAGGCTTTTGAAAAGCATCCACTAGGAGGTTATCTTTATTACTTTTAAATAACATCTATTTGAAAAAGAAATATTTTTCAACCTCTTATTTGTGAACTGGTAATGCAAGATAATCGTGCATGAGCACTACGTGTGATATTGGGTTCTTTCGGAACTCAATTGACATGAAGAATACCTGGTAGTAGAATCTGATCCCCTAGGCATGAGATATCTCCACGTGAAGTAAAACTGGAGTCTGATTCGAAACATATTCCCACCTAATCAAAGTGATAAGATGATGAATGCGTGCAAAAATGGTAACAAGATCTGATCCCCCATTTCTAAATGTAATGACATGTAATGAATTCATGAACAAAGTTTTCATGTTTTCACTAGAAATGGCATAAGGTTTTCAAAACCCTATTTACATGAAGAAGTATTTGTTTTAAAGGAAATGTCCCAGTTTTTAAAATAACAAAGGGTCATGTACGAAAAAAGGATTTTTATGCATCCTGTTTACAAGCAAATGTTTTAAACATTTATGGCCACCAAATAGTCAATTAGTACATGTTACAAGTTTAAATTGCATATTGCATGCCCCACTCGAATGCTTTTAAATGCTTCGTGTTACGTGATCTTTTTTAAGTTCCTTGTACTTGCATACGTGAAGTATCTGTTTTACTCGAATGCCTTAATTGCTTCGTGTTACATGTTTTGAAGCTTCCTATATTCGGTATCAGAAGTATTTATACAATTGGTAGTGTATGTTTATCTGAAGTCTCTCTTAAACTAACCCACTACCAGTTAAAAACTTATGACAAGGTACTGAAACTACTCAATGAGCTTCTTGAAGCTCACCCCATTATCCTAACATTTTTTAGGTGATGATGTTGGATGGGAGCCTTGCCCAATTTGAGACAGGTGTTTGGCAGCTCCATTATGATCAGGGGGTTAATTGAAGTATTAAGACCCATTGTTGGTCGACTTTGGTGTAGTAAATTTGAAACAGTTATGTAATTAAGCCCAAGAGGCAATTGGACATGTAACAATGTATAACTTTAAATTTCTAGTATGCTCTGAATGTATATTATTTGTTACCACTCCAAAGAAGAAGAAGAAACTACAGTACCCGGGCGGGAGCGCGAAAAGTTTTTCACGCTTTCGCAATTGCCAATCCTAGCTGTACCGTACCGCCGTCCAGCGCCATTGCTAACGTGAGCCCGCCCGACGGCCCACGGGTCGAAGGGTCACGATCACGATTCAGGATCCGCACAGGATGGGGTCTCGGAGGGTCGTGACAGCCATGACTGAACTTCAAAAGTTCAGGTTTGAAACAACCTTCATAAAAACTATTTTTATGGCTTAGGATCGAAAGTAGATGTCACAAGAGTTATGAAAACCCTAGACCACGACCAAAAAGTCATGAAAATGACCCTCAACCATTGAGTTGCAGGTCACGGCCAAATGACCCATCTCCCCAAAATGAACACCAAAGCTTGATTTCTAAACGAGGAATTATTCCCCATGATGAGAAGATCATCTCAAAACAAACCATGCTCATTTTCATGGAGAAATGAGCATTTACCAAGGAAAAAACCGAATCCACCATGGGAGCCCAACCAAGCTCTCTAGACCACCTCGAGGTCTCAAGCCAATGGCAAAATGATCTCCATGACTTTAGGAATCTATAGGAACAAACCGTAGGTGATTTGGAGTTCTAGAACTCCACGAAATAGAAAAAGAAGCAAAACCGAAATTAGTGCAACACTGTGTAATGAACAAGGAAGATGATGAATAGTGACACATAAAACGGTGACGTTTTGAACCCGTATAAGTGAAACTGCATCGTTTCATAATGAGTGTTTTAATTTTAAAAGGTTAAGTAGACCTGTTTGGCTGAAAGGTTTAGAAATCAATTTATTGTTCTGAATTTAGACTGAGCATATCCTATCATAGAATTGCCCTTTTATCCACTATTTGGTTCAGGAATTTATTGAAAAATAAAAGGAGGCTGCTGCCCCCAAGATTCGAAGCCACAACCTCCAAGCGTGTGGGTACTTAACCCCTATACGCGGACCACTGTGCCACTAAGGCACGGGTGTCCATATTTTACTAAAATTAATATAAAATATTAAATTAAATAAATTAAATAAAAGGAATTAATTATTGTAATATTTTTTTATATTCAAATAAAGTAAATAAATAGTGTATTTTTAATATCTTGGACATTTTAAAGCCAATGAAAAGGTCCGTTTTACGAGACAGGGTTCTCAAAAATTAAGACCCGTGAGAATACCAAATTACCATAATGCCCCTAATGGGGCCCAAAGCTAAACTGAAATCCATAAAAGCCTAAACTTATTTTCTTTAACGTTTCGGACTCAATGGTAGAATCTGTTTTTTCAAATAAGATACTTATAATATTGATGTATATGAAATTGACTAAATTAAGGCATTAGGCCATACATAGTATTGAGTTGAGATGTGTCTATTGATTATAGGGACTTCAAAGGGAAAGGAAAATATGACTGAATACTATGGTAAAATATACTGATAAAAGGTAAGTAAAACCTGATCTCTTACATGTGGTATTCTCAGCCATGGTTATTCCTATTACTGCCAAAAGTTATACTCTTATACGTACCCGATGCTTATTGCTTCCGCAATGTGATATTTGTTTAATCTTATGGACATTATTAACTATTATATCTTGAACATTATGTTGTACACTTTGTACTATGCCTTGAAAGGCTGACTGTTATGTTCTCACTGAAATGAATGATATTCCATATATGTACACTTTATGGAATTACGAATGATCATGATATATTATGAATATGAGAGTTGTGCTCGGTCACAACGTCCATCCAATGCTTTTTCTAATTGATTGGACCTACGGGTCAGAGGAAGTCCATGAATGGACATATGGCAATGATGGCGTTATATATGCAGTGAATATTTTGACTGAAGGTATGCCGAGCCCCAAAAGACTGAGGGTATGCCAAGCCTTGAACAAAATATGCATCACTTATGTTTGATATCATATCATTTATTGGATTCATAAGATGATCATGTTATTCCCTATGAATAATCTTATGTTGAAAGCTTGTCCATTGAATTATGATTGATTGGTTATCCATTTATTATGGCAGTATATCTATTGTTTTGACAGACCATCATTGATGATCCCATGTTCATTGTATCATTGTTATCCATTGCTCATGACTGGTTATTGTGATATCTACTATCTTGATTGGCCATTATGGCATTCTACCCCTGATTGGCTATTATAACATTTTATTCCATGACTGGCTATCATGTTTCACATCCTTGTTTATCTGGGATTATGTTCTTTCTATATTGACCTTGACCAATGACAGAGATGAGAATTTACTTACTGAGCTTTGTTAGCTCATTTAGACTTACTTATTGTTTCAGGGAAGGACGCTGCTAGACAATAATAAGAACTTAAGAGCATAGGAGAGCATTTTGAAAAATGTACTAGAGATGATGTAATTCTCCCATGTATTCACCGCCTAAGGGTGATGTAATGTTGGTTCTTATTTTGATATATGTAGAACCTTGTTATGATTATTTAAGAGTTTCGCTGTATAACTGTTTAAGGTTTTATATTATACATTGTTATCACTTATACAAAGAAAGAAAAAAGTAAGGACAGCCATAGGGTCGGCCCCGTGATCCCTAATCCGCATAAGGTGGGTTTCGGGTCATGACAATATATGTTGTGACCCGTAGCCCACCCTACGCAGATTAGGGATAATGACCGACACTGCCACTTAGACAGGCCGTACAGAATCAAATGAATAACATAGAATGATAAAAAAAAAATAATTCTTTTTTCTTTTTTTTCATATCAATAAATCATAAATCATGGAATCATTTAATGCAGAAGCTACACTAATGTAATTCATCTAATCACAAACCGAACTCCAACAACCATCAATCAAATATCTTCAAGTACTATTTTGATCATCATGATTCACTAATCAAGTCTAACATCACTGCCAATGATACATTATTACAAATACCTATTATTTAGATCAGCCTTACAGAGTAAATGTTCAAATTATGACTTGGAGTTCATGTTATCAATGTTGTTCACAAATACGCCACTAGCTCAGTCACCTCATTTTGTTTCCTTTCTTATAGAGCTACCTCAAAAATAGTTATAAATATGGAGTGAGCTAACTTAGCTCAGTAAGTAAATTCCCTCGCTCTGCCATGGGACAAAGTTAGTCTGGGCATCAGGATACAACCAAATGGCAAGTGAAATGTTAGATATCAATAGCCAGTCACAAATGAAAATAAATCAACCAAGGTGACCCGTGGGTCCAAAAGGCACATCCCAAGGCAACAGAATAAGAAAATCAACAATGGGAATTGGCCTATACAATAGTTAGTTATCACAAATCACAAGTGTCACGACCCGCAACTCACCCTCTACGGATTAACGGTCCGCGACCATCCGACCCGGCCCTTTCACCGAACCGGACCTATTCATCCTATTACACTATCATCAGTGTTACTAACATGTAACCATATCATCATCATATATATACATAGCGAAAGACGATAAAGTAAAAGGGTTACATGTTCATATTAGTTTACTAATATAAAAGTACAGCGTATAAAATTTTTAAATCATCACCTCATCCCCAAGACGTGAATACACAGGAGTACTACAAGAATGTACTACTACTATCGTTACTTGCCCAAAATGTCCAATCTAGTCACAGCCTCCTATGATCTGCTATTCATTTCAGTCCCTGAAATCATCATATAAATTAGAGTGAGCTAAACTAAGCTCAGTAAGTAAGTCCCTTGCTCTGCCATGTGTACAAGATCTGGAAGAAAAATGAATAACAAGGATATGATAGCCAGTCAATAGCATAGCAAGAATCATAGCTCATCAATGAATATCAACTGATCAGGAATAATAATAACAATCATAGCTCATCAACATATATCAATGATCAAGGATACAGATGATAATCAAAGTAACAATCATGGCTCATCAATGAATATCAATGATCAGGAATAATAACAATCATAGCTTGTCAATAAATCTCAAATAATCATAGTAAGTACTCAATGAATGCTGAGCAACTACCTGATCATTTATACAAGAACATGATCATACTAGGAATCTCAATAAATAGATAGTGATGTCAAAGTTGGTGGATGCTACAAACTACGGGGCCCGGCTACCCCCTGTGTGCTTAAGCACTGAGCTCAATCATGTAAAACTGGTCCCCGTACTCAGGACAGGATCCCGTACTCAGGTCAGGACCCCTTACTCGGGTCATACTACGCATCCAAATGGAGTTATGACTGAGCACAAATCCGGTACTAATAAAATATCAAGATCATGCTACTTTCCAAGGAGAATAATGTGGAGCATAACTGGTTCAAGGGAACATAATATAACTATATCTTTTTACGGCTATGTTACCGGGCCGCTGAGAACAACAACATCTGGCCCCTCTTGGCCCTACGTACAAGTGTACAGAATGGTCCTTTGCACAAATGTACGGAATCTCATGATCAAGATATAACATCATCAATAGATATGAAAATCAAGAGCAAGATACAACATCATAGCCAAACTATTCCACTGGTAGGCAATATCACATAGTGGAATCATAAAGGATCTGATATGATAATAAAGAGTACAAATTCGCACAGAAGAACTGTGACATGGCTGGGAATGTACTACATATAGAGATCGGTTATTACTTACAAATTGTTACACTTATCTCCATTACAGATACTCTGATAATCTCTAAATACGTCAGGCACATCCTTACATATCTTGGTTAATTATCATTAATCATAAACAGATAAGAATTCATCCATTCATGACTCATTCATCATCTTAGGAGTCTATCAAATGGCCTTATTAGATCCATTGGCCTATTACCATCTATTAGGTTTCAACTTATGCTATTAAACCCTTTAAGTAAGCTTAGTAGCATTCAGACTTATAATGTACTTCATTTGGACTCCATTCGTTATCAATTAAGCACTTATTTAACCTTAGGGGCAAAATAGCAATTTCGTTATTCTTATCCTAAACCTTATCGCGGTCTTCAGAATATTTCATATATCTTATATATACATTTTCGAGTCTTTTAGATTTCATTTGGTATTTGCTTTTGATTATCAGGACATATTGGTCATTTTCTATTTTGTACTTTAACTATTTTGGAGTCTTATTTAGCCCCTCGATTTACATATTTATACTTATGACAGTTACTTATATCAGATTGGCCTTATTTGGCCTTTACTTTGTATTTTCTATGCTTAGGAGTATTTTCGTCATTTCATATTTTATGATATTCTGACCCCGAATCATTATTTAGTCATATATACGAGTTCACAAGTATTTGGGCTTCCATTGGTATTAATTTCGTCCAATTCGAACTTTATTTGGGCTTCGTACTATATTAGAGGCATTTTGGTAATTTTTTATTTTATGGTAGGACCACCCTAGAGTCCCCAGATGTCCAATGTGGTATTTTTATTGTGTCCAGAACGTTCAAAAATATTAAAATAGTCTTTTCCATATCTCAATTCGGACTTTAATTGATTTATTTATAGCCCAAGGGTAAAGTCGTCATTTTACTCTTTTTATAAAATAATTTAATTAAATATTTAATTATTAGATTATTTTCCAGGGGCTTATTTGCATTAATTTCTCAAAGGTTAGGCCAAAACAGAATATTCAGAAGGTTTGGGGTCAAACCGTAATTTTCCAAAATTTTGGTTTTCTTATTTAACTTTAAATAGTGAACTAGTGGGTTCAACAACTTAAACCTTAGACCGAACCCAACAACCCCTGAACCAGCCGGTTCAGGTTGTCCAGAGAACCGGTACATCATATCTCTCTTATTGGCCTTATTCGCATTTTAGTTAACCCGCTGTTCTGATTTCAATTCCTTATATTTGTCACCAAACAAGCCGAATAGGATTTAACTTAAATCTCTAAACGGCGTCATTGGACTAAACCCATTTGCGCTCGGTTGGGTCCCGACCCAAGGTCCTATTCAACAGGCTGAAAGAACCCGTCTTCTCCACGATTTTTCGGTCACTGTTCCGGCATCTTCTCTGGTGCCGGTGTTGGAACTGCTGGTTATTTTCTCCATTTTCTCTATCTTCTGACGTCGGTTTTTAAATATTTTTACACCAAATTCATCCTAAGCCTTTAAGCTTTCATTTTGAGCAGTTTTGAACCTTAAATGGTATAGCTTTCATCACCCATTTTTAGTTTTTCGGTGAGAGACCGGTTCTGGTTTTTTTATCATATCATGGTCATTTTTTGACGATTTTTGCTAATTCAAAGTGTGTTAGACTGCTAAAACTATCCTCTACATTATTTCTATGTACAAAACCAAGGTTGGTTAACTTCAATATTTCCTTTTTTTTTTTTACAGTGAATTATAGAGACAGATTCTTAGGTTTTCTTTATGTTTTCTTATTAAACGTTAGCTTCTAATCATTTTAAAACCAAAGAGAAGGAAGGTGAGTAGTTACCCTAGCCTCTTGTCCAAGTTTGGAAGCTCCTTTTTCTCCATCTATGGCCAACTTTGTACTACTGCTGCAACTTTTGCTTTTCCTTCCCTTTCACTTCATTTCTCTCTCTTCAATTTCTTATTCACTCTTTTTCCTTATGCACATCAAATCTTAACTTTGGTTGCTTGTTAGTTAAATTGGCTGCAGTCATTTCTCTTTCTCTCTCTCTCTCTCTCTCTCTCTCTCTATATATATATATATATATATATATATATATATATATATATAGCTACAGGCCTAAACAACCTAAAAATATCCAGAAGTCTGGATATTTCTCCATGTCGGTTGCTATTGGAAAGGTCCTCACTTTTCTAGAACCTTCCACCCATTTCCTGCTTGTATTTTGATATATATATATATATATATATATATATATACACTTTGTTGGTCAAAGATTTCGGCTTAATCTTCTGCCTTCTTCGGCAGCTTCTTCTTGAAGCTTCTGATATATACATATCTATATTATACATATATATACATATATATATATATATATATTATATGCCTATTTTATTCATACATATATGGCTCATGTACACCAATTGGTATACATACGTTTAAAAATACCGTAGGATATTTTTATTTTTTAGTAATCATCCCGTATTATTTTATTAAGTTATAACATGCCAGTAAATTTGACATAAAGCCGGGGGCTCGATAATAATATTACGTATTTTATCGACTTGATTGTCCGTTCGTGTCTTCTTATTAATTTTCATAATTAAGTTGCCATATCAGTTCCATATTATCATTTCGGCACTCGGTAGACCGGGTTTGTCAATTTTTCGAGCATGCACCATCTTTGGTGTTTTTGGATTAATCTCATATTTTTTGATAATTTATCCCACTCATATGAGCTCGGTTCCTGTTTTAGTCTTAAAAGATTTTTGGGATATTACAACAAGATAGTAATTCAAGTCCAAAAATAGGCAAACAAGCATATCATCAATCAAATAGTATATCAACAGATAATCCAAGGATAGGCTCACAATGTAACACCCCGACCTTGATTAATTAATAATTAGTTTGTTAATTATTAATTAGAACCAACATAAAGAATAATTAAGAAGTCAATTGGGAACCTCATGATGGTCAGGATAGACCAATAAAATAATTAAGCACATCAGAAATGAGGGCGTAATGTTCGAACCTAATTACCAATTAATTAGGCGAAATGATGTTATTTTAACACTATGGAAACTCGAATTAACGAATTATGACGGCCGCAAATGAATAATAATTGATACGGGGTCTTTGATAACGAGGCTAACCAAAAAATGAAACCCTCAGAAGGAACCGAGTCGAAAAAAGAGCAACAAAAAAGGAATTATGAGGAAAATACCTAAAACAGAATTCTGCGCAGCCAAACAGGGCCTAAGCCCAAAATGTGGAAAATGGCCAAAAAGGTGAGGCCAAGGGGACTTGAACCCTTGACCTAAATGAGCAAGCACATGGCACCCAAAAAGTTACCAAGTTAGCTGCCAACATCTTTGTGCCTATATATACAACAGAATTGTATATAACTCTGAATTATCCTAGGCCACCTCCCAAATTGGCCAATGGCCATGCATGCAACACCTCACCATTACCTCAGCCTATGCACCCTAGCCTATCATCACCTCATTTCAGCACTTGAACACACCCCCACCAATGGGAATACATGCAACAATTAAAAATATAAAATAAGTACATGTGGATACGTACACATATATACTTGCATGTTGTTTAGGGGCTGGGAGAAATCAGAAAACTACTTGTATATTCTACACTTAACTTGTGAGAGATAGAGAGAAAATGAAAGCCATGGCCATGTGAGTGTGTGAGGCCTTGCTTGTGTGTGCATTATGTGTGTAATGGTGGTCCATATAAAGGTGCACCATGAAGGAGGAAGGACTGAGAGGCACGACTGGAACTGAGCCAGCAACAACCAAAAATCAGAACTGAGCCATGGATAGGGAAGGAAGCTCACTGTTTCAAGAGGTAAAGCCTCAAACTATTTGGTTTCCTTGTTGAAATTTTGGTACCGCTTGGTGTCATTTAAGCTCATTAACTGCATGCATGACATATTCTAGCAACAAGGGGTTATTATAAAATAACTGGGAGTGTCGGATAGGCTTGAAAAACTTAAAACCGTAAGCAGCCGCCATTAGAGGACCTTGCTTGAACTGGGTCTGAATCGACTATGGCTAAACTCTGATTGAAGGGTAGGGGTTAGAACTAGATGCCATGTGGTTTACAACGCAACAAGAATGAGACCAAATGGACCAAAAATGAGCCTCAAAACCTGGGTTGCAGGCTTCGGCCATGAAACCCAACCCCACGAACCTTGCTCTAAACCTGATTTTGGTAATGGGGACATGAACCCCCTGATGCATGGATCACAAGGAACCAAATATCACGAGATTTGGTTGAGAAATGAAGGTGCACGACTAAGTTACAGGTCCCACGATAATGGAGTTGAATGGCACTCCATCCTTAGATTCGAGGCTCAAAACGAATGCCAAGATGATGGATTGACTTCCAGAAATGTTTTGGAACCAAAAGCAGTAGAAATCCGTACCTGAAACTCCACGAAATTGAAAAAAACATGAAAACTGGAATTAGGGCAAAACTAGGGAAGAATAGAGGAAAACGATGAACAGTGCGGGCCGGACTTCAGGTTGGTTTCGGGTTCGGGTCAGGACCCGACCCGTCGCACAAACGGTTTAAGTGAGACGGCATCGTTTTGATGTTAAACGTTTTGTTTTAAAACCTGAAATTTGACCTGTTTGGTTATGGATGTACGAAATAGAAATCAGGTTTAGAGATAACCTAAACGCGAATAAGGGGGCCAAATTGGGATAAGACTGGTTATTGTATTCTGGTTTTCTACAGAGGCTGAACCGGTTGGTCCACTGTATAACTGGTCCAGTCTAGGGTTTTAAGTCAAAAACCCATGGGTTCACTGTGTTAATTTAAAAAGGGGTGAACCAGAACTTTACTTATTTATACTTTGACCCCCAACAGTTTTGAATATTTATATTCTAGCCCAGCTTCTAAAAAACTTGTGCATATAAGCCCCTAAAAAATAATTAAATAATAAAATAATTATTTTATTAATTAAAAAAATTACTATTTTACCCTTGGACACTAAATACGCCAAACGAAGTCCAAATTAAATAAATAAACAGTGTATTTCTACTAATTTAGGCATTCTGGACTCAATGGTGGAGTCCGATTTGGGAAATTAAGTCCCGAAAAATACAGAAACATAAATGTTAAATGACTGTATTGCCCCTAATACAATACGAAGCCCAAATGAAGTCCAAATTAGACGAAATTGATACCAATAGAAGCCCAAATAATTATGAACTCGTATATATGACTAAATAATGATTCAGGGTCAGAATGTCATAAAATTTAAATGACCGATGTGTCCCTATGATCAAAAGAAAATACCAAATGAAGTCCAAAAGACCTAAAAATTTACGTATAAGATATGTAAAATATTTTAAAGACCATGATAGGTCCGGGGCAAGAAAAATAAATTATCATCTTGCCCCTGCATATGCCCGAAGCCAAATAAAAAGCTGAGAAAGTCTAAATTGACTTTCTTCGACATTCCGAACCAACGGTGAGGTCCAAAATACCAAAATAAGTACTAAAAAATAAGTCACGTGAAAAATAAAAATTTATCAAGTTACCACGAGTAGACCGATAACACTAATCCTAGGAAATTAGGATACGTCAGGTCTAAGATTAAATGAAGAGCATCAATTTAGAGATGATTTGAAGTAAACGAGGAATTAATTAAAGTCTTGATGAAATTGATTTTTAGGAATTTTCAAAGGGAAAGGGAAGGTTACCAATAGCACTAACTTGGGAAATCAAGGTGAGTAATCCTGTACTTTGAAGTGGAGGTTTTAATCTCCATGGATTCTGAAGAAGTTTAAGTTCAAATGTTCTGAAGTGTTTTTATATCTGCTATATTTTAAATTCTAAACTCTCGTATTTATATGCTTTATGTTCCAACTTTTTATTGTAATCATTTATAAATTCTAACATGGCATGCAAATTTACTTCCTGACATCCTGATAAATGATACGTTTATTTTCTGTGTGTCCATGTTATTGTTTGTTTTATTAAATGCCTCTTGAATTAAATATTTTTATTCTGCCCATGCTTTAATAAATTCCTGTGTATCGTGATTTAAATTCCTGAAGCTCTTATGACAAACGATTCAAGTATTATCCTCCAAATATTTAAAAGCCCTGTTAAATTGTCCGTATTTTGAATACACATGAAAATTCATTCTTTAATTGAAACCATGCTTTCAGATGTTCATCAAAAGTATCTCTTGAAGAAGCCATATTTTAGTACTCATGAAAAGAACCTATTTGAAAAAGTCATGTTTCAAACGCTCATGAAAAGCTAATATTTGAAGAAATCACGTTTTCAATATTTATGAAAATCCTTTACTTGAAGAAGCCATAATTCGATGCTCTTTGAAAAGCATCCAATGAAGAAGTCATGTGTTTTTTTAAATGCTCATAAAAAGCATTTTATGAAGAAGCCATGTTTTTGCAAGATAATTGTGCATAAGCACCAAGTAATGATACTGGGATTCCTTCGGAACTCAATTGACGTGAAGAATGCCCGGTAGCAGGATCTGATCCCCTAGGCATGAGATATCTCCACGAGAAGTAAAACTGGAATCTGGTTCGAAACAGATTTCCACCTAATCAAAGTGCAAAGAAAACAAATGTTTTCAGAAATGGTAGCAGGTTTTAAACCCCCATTTATCTGGAACGGGTTTTTATATAACCCTATGTTTTAAAGAAGAAAAAGTTGCATCCTCCTATTTTCATGGAAAGGATTTCAAATTATTTCATTGGTCTTCAAATGGCCACTCTGCACATGTTTATAAAGTCTGTTGCATATTAAATACTTTATTAAATGCTTTAAAAATGCATCATGCTACGTGATTTGAAGAATTTTTGTATTCTGCGATTATTGAAGTATGTGTCTAGCTTGAATGCCTTGTATGCTTCACGCTATCTTTTTAAAGAATTCTATTTTCTGTATCTAAAGTATATGTACAATTGGTAGTATATGTTTATATAAAGTCTCTCTTTAACTAACCCACTACCAATTGAAACCCATGACAAAGTATTGAAATTACTCATTGGGCTTTTCGAAGCTCACCCCATTCCCTAACATTTTTCAGGTGATGATGATGGTTGGGAGCCTTGCCTAATTTGAGGATTGGTGATTGGTAGCTCCATTTGATCAGGAATTTTGGAAGTACTAGGACCCATAGTTGGTCGAATTTCGATGTAGTAAATTTTGGACAAATATGTACTTAAGCCCGAGAGGCAACGGATATGTAAAATTTATAACTTTAAATTTTTAGTATGCTCTGAATGTATATTATTTGTATACCACTCCGAAGAAGAAGAAGAAGCGACGGTACCGAGCGAGCGTGCAAAAAGAAAAAGTTTTTTACGCTTCCGCAATTTGCCAGTCTTAGCCCTTTCGCACAGCCGTTCGGCATCATTGCTCACGTGAAGCCTTGCCCTAAGGCCTATGGGATTCGAGATCCGTAAAGGGTGGATTTCGGGTCGTGACACACAAGGCGTATCAATGTCCAAAAAATACATCATCAAACATATCCAAAGATAGGCTCTCAAGGCATATCAATAATCTAAGAGTGCATCATCAGAATATCAATAAGCAATATGAGATACTAACAGAATAGATGTTGTCACAAATAGGCCCGGCATACCCCCAAAAGCGCTCATCCAGGTCCACCCCACTATTGGGCTACTGGACAGCACTAGAACTCTTTACATATATCATGTCCTCTATGGAATAAGTGTTAGGTATCAATCCCAATCACTGACCCGTAGGTCCAAAAGCATCTGTGAATCACATGGACGTTGTGACTGATCACAACTCTAGGCACTTATAATAATATCATAATCATCGAAATTTCAGAGGTGATGTACATATTTGTGGAATAAAAAATTCTCAATAGTGAGAGGCATAACAATTTTTCAATATCCAAGCAAGTATAGAAATGGAAAAATAATCAC
This sequence comes from Nyssa sinensis, assembly GCA_008638375.1. Taxonomy (NCBI): domain Eukaryota; kingdom Viridiplantae; phylum Streptophyta; class Magnoliopsida; order Cornales; family Nyssaceae; genus Nyssa; species Nyssa sinensis. The sequence continues at coordinate 22,094,371 of CM018045.1, read as the reverse complement.
ATAAGGATATTGGCAATCAAATTCTCAACGAATCCACAATATAGAACAATCATCAAATTATGGAGATCAACAATGTCAGGTATGTATGGATGACAAATTGGAAACATTAAGAAAATAAACTGTGACATGGTTAAGAATACCACATGTTAGAGTTTGGATTTATTTACATTGAATTTTTAACATTGCATTCCCATGCGGTTATCATAATAGCTATCCCATAACTCTCTTTCCATTTTTCATCGTATGAGTAATCCTATAATCACTCATCAAAAATACATTGCATAATGAATCAATATTCATTCTAATCTCAGACTTTATTATTCAGTGTTTTAAGTTCTTTTGAACTTAGTTTATTCAATTAAGGATCTTCAATTTCCCATTTAGGGTTCCCTGATGCCTTATAACTTATTTGAGCCTTCAAGGGTATTATTGTAATTTGCCTTTTTTAATATTTCATATTTTTTTGTATTTTATTTACGTATTTTGACTCTATTTGGTCCTTATAACATCTATGTCGACTTATTAATTTCATTTTTATACTTCTAGTCACTTCATTAAGTCCTAGGGACGTATTCGTTATTTTTTAGTTTGTTACCGAGTCTTGTTTTTCTCAAAGGAACATTACCATCCAGTCTGGAATATTGAATATAATTAATCTGGATTTTTTTAGATCTTAATTAGCTCATTTGTGACTTATATTAAGTCTAAGGGCATTTTTATAATTTTGTACTTTTCACGCGTCACATTTTTTGATATTTTTTTTTCTAAAATAGATTCTACCGTTGAGTCTGGATGGTCCAAAATAGTCAAGGTGGGCTACTTTTTATATTTAATTGGCCCTAGGTATCATTAGGGGTAAAATGGTTATTTGACATTTCACGTGTCTATATTTTTTAGACTTCGTTTCACAAAATGGATCCTGTCATTGGGTCCAGAATGTCCCAAAATGTTAAGGTATGTATTTTACAGTCATTGGAGTCCAGTTGATCACTTAACTTATCGTTAAGACGAATTTGAAATTACTACAGTTTGCCCGTTCGTATTTTTTAAGATTTAATTTCAAAAATCGGACTCTGTCGTTGAGTCTGGAATGCCTAAAAATATTGAGTTGCACTATTCTTTTATTTTAATCGGCCTTCATTTGGCCTATTTTTAGTCTAAAGGTATCTTGGTAATTTCTCATATAATTAAAAGAAATTAAAATTAATATTTAATTAATTTCTAGGCCATTTCATAATTAATCAAAATTGTTGAGGGCCATTTAATAATTAACCAAAGGTTCTAGGGGTCCAATTATAGTTTCAGAAACTAGTGGGAGTTAAAATGTAATTAATGAAAACCATTTAAATAAAACCAATTGATTCACTTGGATTTTAAGTGAACTGGCCCCAAATAGTACTGAACCAATTGGTTCAGTCCGGTTCAAATCATCATGTTGACGTCATGCTGATGTCAGCCCTATTTTATTTTTAATCTACTTAACTCAAAACGACGTAATTTTTATTACCCTTTTTAATTCGGTCGAGACCCGACCCGAACCCAACCCGATGATCGACCCAACACTGTGCTTCTTCTATGGTGAGACTCCGGTGTCTTCTTCGGTGCCGGTGACCATCACCGGTGGAATTTTAGTGTATTCTCAACGGAGTTCGAAGCTACGTCTCACGAGGATTCCACCTAGGGTTTTACTTTTCGAATTTGATAAGCCCTCTTGCTCGAAATAGGGACCTGTAGGTCGGGCTTCGGCCAGCCACAACTTTCCGGCGAGGCTATTTATTTTCTATTTCGATGAGTTTTGGCCACTGTTTCGAGCTACGGTTTCTTCCTATAAGTTTCTAAGGCCTTGGGGAGTATTTTTGTGTTCTTAAAACTACACAAAACTGATTGAAACCCATGGTTTCAATTTTATCCCCTTCCACTGTAACCTACTGTTTCTGCCTCGTTTTTTAGCCAAATTGGTTGGTTCAACTTGCATTGTGATCTATTTCCAACCTAGATTAAGGCCATATTCTTAGTTTTTAGTTTGGTTATCGCTTAAGAAAACCCAGTTTCTTAAAACTTCAATAATGGCGGCTAGGCTTTGCATGCATGGTTTTGGGGTCCGTCGGACCCCTTTTTATCATCTAAGCAACTTAAAAATCTCATGCATGCTACTCAAGATCATTAAACAGCCCAAAATAGTGTTATTTTACTCTAAGAGGAAAAATCATAATTTAAAGTTTTTATACCTTCCAATGGTGACCTCTTCTCCTTTGGCTTCAAGCTACTAGAACCCTCAATGCAGCTTCAAGCTTGCATGGCCTGAGTTCCCACTTCTTCTCCTCTTCTTCTTCTTCTTCTTCTTTTGCTTCTCTTCTCTATCTCACACTCTCTCTATATGCATGCACTCAAGCACATGCACACCCCAAGTCTGACTTGGATGTTACACAACACACACACTTAGTCTGATTCACAGAACCCACTCATGACTTGGTTTATACATGTCATCATTATGTATACTAATGTGGTGCATGCCTTGCCATTGGGTGAAGGTGTGGTCCAATGACATGCTGTCACCACAATTTTGAGTGTGTAGAATTGAAACCTATTTGGGCATATGTTTATATCTTATGCATTATGTAACACAAAAGTGTTTGTAATCTAATTGGTGTTCTTTTTAGGCCTTAAGTTTTTCCCTCATTTGGTCTAAGGTACAAACCCTTTGGCCTTCTTTTTTGCCTCATTTTTTTTCATTTTTCTTAATTATGTCTTGTTTTACATTTTAGGTATTATTCGTCAAATTTTCAAATTGTGCCTTAATTGTTTTAAAAACTCCTCAGTATTCTCGCCTTGCTTTTAATTTTTGTGTTAAGTTTTTATGTTGTAAATCTTATTTATTTATTTTTTTTGACACATTACGTAGTGTTTTATTTATACTAAAAATTTATCGTATTTACCGACAAGTTTTAATCAAAGTTTGTTCTGTTCTCGTCTCGCGCTAATTTACCCAATTTTCTCTCTGTGTATAGATTCTGTAAATCGAGATTTTATCGGCTTCCATAGCATTCATTGTTTCGCCTTAATGTATTTAAATGTATTTTAATTATTTTAAAAGTCCATCATAATTATCGAAATAATTCTAATTAAATGCGCTCCCTTTATGCATTACGCTAAACTTGCTTACGTGTACTAATTTCTCACATTCACTTGTGTGTTACTCCTCGATTAACACTTTCCATACCTCTATCAAATCATGGCCCTCGGCATTACATCGGTCGTCTCTAATTAATAATTGATTATGTTCATTATTTGTATCTTTACTTCCGTATTTCGAGTCATTAGTCATATCTAATATCACCCATAGTTATTAAGCAAATTAATTTATAATAATTATCATTATTATTAATTACTTTGCTTAATTGGGTTGGGGTGTTACAATATACCTCTGAACCATCCGTGCTTGGTTGATTTAAATAAAATAATATTTCTTAATTTATTTTTAAAGAATTTTGTACAAACATGTGTCATGCTTTCAATACATTTCCCACTTTATGGTATATCAATAACTGTTTAATTTTCATTTCATTAAGTCTAGATTGATAAACTGGTAGACACAAGAATGTTGTACGCTTTCAAATTCTAGCTAAAAGTTAGATGAAGAACATAATCATTTTGGTAGAGAAATAAGTAAATTTGAAGGGGGGAACAGAGAGTCATGTATGATCACTTTGACTTTGTTGATTTATTGTGAAGTACTGAAGTTATATTTATTTCACTTGAAGTTGGGTCGCTAAGTAGTGAAATTATTCACCGGTCTTGTCACATTGATCTTAATAGTTAGATAATAGGCTTCATATATATTTCTAGTACCTGTTGTTGATGGGACTATCCATCTAACTCTTAAGACCATAACTCTTGAGACCATAATTTCTAGATAGGGAGATTCACTCAAGATTGGCCAACTCGGCCAAAAGAACTCACAAATAGTTTGATTCTTCACAAGGCTTTTGTAGATAAGGTTGTGAATGAGTCGAGTCGAACACTGAATTGCTCAAACTTAACTTACTAAAATAAACAAGTTTTAAATTGTGTTTAAGTTTGATTTGTTTATTTTTCAAATTAATTTTGAACGAGTTTTTAATCAAACTGAATTCGAGTAATTTAATTTTTTATATAATATTAGATTACGTATTAACTTATCGAACTGAACTCAAATCGAATTATAAATTGAAAAAATACAACTAGTTTCTTGTTTTAAAATAAAATAAAAAATTGTAAGAAACTTTGGCTAATATAATATAAAATAAATGAGATTAAAGATGGGTTTGGTTTAAGTGATGGATAATTGAGCTGATTCAGCAGCTGCAATGCTGCGTACGGAAGGAACAACTCAATGGTGGTGTGTTACCATTTCAGTAACACTGGGGGCCAAGCGCAACTAGATCAGATGGACCATTGGCTCTAAATTCACCGACCGTGCATATGTAAGCTCTTCGCTGTTTAATCTCTCCTGTTACATTTTAAATTACACCTTTAATTAGAGATATTATTGTGTAGTTTAGAATCATTTATTATGTTTAACGTTTTTAAGTAATTATGAATTGTCCTTTATGTAAAAGTTATTCTTTATTTAATTTTCTAAAATTATAACATTTTAAGATAATATAGTATAAGTTTTTGACAATGTGCAAATCTATGAGCGTATAAGTGAGTGTCAACTTACACTGAATGAATAGAAATTTCAACCCCAGATCTCTCATAAGCATAAACTTGATACCATAATAAATTATCAATTGTTCTAAAAGCTTAAGATATTAAAAAATGTGTCAACAATGAAAATCAAACGCTAACATCCACAACAAGAAACATCAAAATAATAAAAGAAGAAATCTCTAAAATTCAAAATATGAATAATATTAATGAAATGTAAATAATAAAAGTCTATTATAACATATTTATAGGTAAAGGAAATTACTAATTTGATTAAAAAAACACAACTACTATACTATCAAAGTGGGGACCTTTTACAATTAAGCTAAAAATTGGATTCTAAATAAGATAAGAAGAAAAATGAAACAAACTAGGACTCAATTAGATTTTCTACGTGAAATGATTGTAAAAATACAAGTTTTTAAACGTGTAAATTTGGTCAAAATCTTTTGTAGTCATAGCACAAGTAGCGAGTTTGAATCCTGGGTCTTATCGAGCCAAAATATAAAATTTTTAGATATGCTTATATTGAGGTGACCAACAACTTTTACAAGATAATTTGGATTTCTTTATTTTCCATTATTGCATGAATTCCTCTACCACTTGTTATAGATCAGCTCAAACACTTTATCTCAGATAAATTCAAGTTTATAGTCATGTTAAGTCAAATGAAATAACTACCAAAATGATTCCTAAATTTTCAAATTTTCACTCTAACAGAGGACCCATTCGGTATGCAAAATGGATCCAATAGCGAAAGAGAGATGAGAGCCAAAATTAATGAAAAAACTAGTTGAAAGAGAGAGAAAGAGATAAGTTGGTAGAAAGAGAGAGAAAGGAAGGACAAAAATATATTAAAATATAAATAGATACTTTTTTTGGATATTATTGTTAAAGTGATGTACAATGCTAGAAACTACTATTGTATGTATAAACATTGTATCGGTATGCAAATGAGTTTTTAGGGTTAAAAAATGACTCTTATTATTAGAATTGTTCTTATACAACATGATATTTTTTTTAATAAAAACGATGAGTATTATAATCAATCAACTTAATAGTACAATTACAGTATTACATAATTATTTATATTTTTGAACAAATAAACTAATTCGACTAATAACTAAATAAAAATAATACTCATATTTTTTAAATTTGATTTTTTTTAAAAGAAGATGAAAGAGCCTTTCTAATATATAATATAGGCCTTAAATAAATATCTCAGTCCAATTTATAATTAAATAAAATTAAATGTTTACATATTTTTAATAAAAAATGAGACTTAAACTCATAAGCTCTTATTTAAAAAAAAAAAGACATAAATAACCAATTAAATTAACCCCAACTACTTAAGAGGAGATTAGTTTATAATCTTAAACTATACTTAATTTTAAAAAATTAACTTGCATTGGATGCCATGGAGTCTTGAGAGGACCCATTGGTCAAACGTCAGAAAGTTAATATTAACAGCGACGCACCACCAAGAAAGTGAATATCTAACGACTATTACCACGTGCATCACCCATTTCCATATATTTTTTAAATTATGATATTCTACGTGGAACATTGATTGCATTTGACAATTTACATGATTCCCATGAAACACTCTGTTTTCTAATTATTCTTTTTTGAAACCTTATATTTATGTTATCCAATCATTTTAAAAAAATAGAAAATAAGTGTTTTTTTGTTTCTTTTGATAATGGACCGGTCAAAGTTTCATCACATCTGATCATTTTAAGAACAAATTTTTTTATTGTTATTTATCATTCACACGATCACTCCTTAGATTTAGAAAGTAAATATTATTTTTTTACTTTTGTTAAAAATATTATACAGTAAGCCACTGCTTGGTTTACAGAATTCATGAAAAAAAATATTTTTTCTCTTTTTCTAAGATTTAAAATTATTTTTTAAAAAAAAGAATTATAAATAAAGAAATTAAAAGCCAACCACATGAAAATTACAAATTTCTAGCTGCTATACTCTCGTGTGTGTGTGTGTGTATATATACATATATATTTGTGTCATTCATGATAACTAATTAAATAAATAATTTTATATGTATTACCTTTTATGTCTCTGATGAAATTCAAGAGTCAAGAACTTAAACTTATCAACGCATGTTTACTGTGTTCAATGCACTGCATGTCTTGTGAGAGAATTAAAACAAGTTAGTAGAATTTTTAATTTTAAATCTTAATAGTATTTGATATATTTTAAGTAAGAGTTGAATAATTTATTATTAGTGAGACTTAAAGTCTTTATTTTAGTGGGAGTGGTATTATTAATTTGAATGAGATTAAAAATCCTAATTGTATTAGGATTACACTTTATATATATATATATATATAAGCATTGTGTGCCACATGAAGGTGTGTGACTAAAAAAAAAATACAGTGTTGTTGTCACAAGTCAAAAAATCAATCGTGAGAGAGTGTTTCTCTACTGTAAATAAAATATTATAGAATTTTGGTCCATCAATTGGTATTAGAACATGGTTTCTTAGTTCGTGAAGATGACTTCACTTATTTATACGATTTACAAATTTGTTGAAAAAACTCATTTTCATATTTGAGAGAGTGCGATAATAACCTTTTTTGATTCAAGTGATTTGACGAATTTCATTAAGGAAGAGCTCGCATCAGATGCAAATGAGCAAATAAGACGAGTACACTTCAAAACTTTAAATTGCATTCATCAAGTATTAGATTTTTCTGTTCTTAGTAAAATTGTCCATGTTCAATCTGCGAAATAAACATGGGATATTCTAAAAAAATATATATGTTAGTGTTGATAAGGTGAAAAAGGCTAGATTACAAAAACTACATAAAGATTTTGAGTTATTGCAGATGAAAAAATCAAAAATTATTTATGATTATTTTTTGCGGATCACGACACTTGTTAATGAGATGAGGACTAATGGTAAACAAATAGCAGACTGTCAAATAGTTGAAAAAATTCTTCAAAGCTTGACACTGCGGTTTGAATATAAAGTAATTGCTATTGAAAAGTCTACTAACTTGGAGTCCATGACAATGGATGAATTACAAGGTTCGTTAACCTTCATGAACAACGCTTGAATGAGAGATCAAAAAATTCAATGAAGGAAGTTTTGCAAGCTCAATTAAATTTTAAGAATAAAAAATGTGAGTGTCAGAATAATGTAGGATTTAATCAACGTTTTCAAGGCTACTAGAATAAAAGGCAGAATCACAATAATAGAGGAGGCAGAGGCAATAATGGGCAGAACAGATATGGTGGAGGAAGAGGCAGTGGCAATTAGTGGCAGCACAAACAAGTCCAAGGAAGAAAGGAAGGTAACAATTCTCATCCACAATCTCATAAATCCAATATTCAATGTTTTAATTATGGCAATGTGAGTATAAAAAGTCTGATTGCAGATCTAGAAGGCAGAATAATAGAGATCATCAAGCTAATATTGCTGAAAATAATCCTGGTGGTAATAATGATTCAGAGACCGTGTTGCTAGCTTAAACCGTTGTGGATAATGATGATAGTACTAAGTGGTATTTAGTTATTGGTTGTAGTAATTACATCTATGGTAAGAAAGACATTTTTTTTATTTGGATGAGTCTGTTCGATCAGAGGTAAAGTTTAAAAATAATTCAAAGATACCTGTGATGGATAAAGGCAGAATAGCAATCAATTTGAAGCATGGGTCTCATAAGTATATTTCAGATGCGTTTTATGTACCAGGTATATAACAAAATTTGTTGAGTATGGAGCAACTTTCAGAAAGAGGTTATGATATGCGAATCCACCATGGAATTTACACAATCAATGATGATGGTATTAGGCTAATAGTAAAGGTAAACATGACTCTAAATCGTTTATTTTCATTAAGTATTATATGTGAGAATTTACCTTTCTTTAGTTCTATGATTGATGATGATAGTTGGTTATGGCATATATGTTTTGGGCATGTGAATTTTGAAAGTCTTAATTTTCTTACTAGAAAACATTGAGTTTCTAGTTTGCCTGCTATTGATATCCTAAATAGAGTTTGTGAAACTTGTGTTATGGAAAAGAAATATAAAGATGATTTTCCTACAAGAAATTCATGGAGAACCAAGAGACATTTGGAGTTGATACACTTAGATTTGTGCTTAGTGGAGGTACCTTCTAATGGTGGCAGTAGGTACTTTATTATATTCATTGATGATTTTAGTAGAAAAGCATGGGTTTATTTTTTGCAACATAAATCTGATGCTTCTGATACTTTTAAAAAATTCAAGGCCTACGTTGAAAAGCGAAGTGAATTTCAAATTAAAACTTTGAGAACTGATAGGGGTACAGAGTATTTTATTTGTGATGATTTTTTTGGAGAAATATGGTCTTAGGCATCAATTGACTGCTAGATATACTTCACAGCAAAACGGGGTGGTAGAAAGAAATAATAGAACTGTTATGGATATGGTTAGATGCATGTTGAAATTTAAAAATCTGCTTAAAGGATTTTGGACTGAAGCGGTTGCTTATGCTATTTATGTTTTGAATATGTGCCCTACTAGAAGTGTTTCTAACAAAACCCTGTTGGAAGCTTAGAGTAGACATAAGCCTATCATTAAACACCTAAGGGTGTTTGGATGCATTACATTTGCTCATGTGCCAGATAATTTTAGAAAGAAACTTGATGATATAGGTGAAAAATGTATTTTCATTGGCTATAGTCAATTGTCAAAGGCCTACAAGTTGTATAATTTAATAATAGAGAAGGTGATTATCAATCGTGATGTGACTTTTGATGAACAAGGAGTTTGGGATTGCTCTCAGAATGATCAAATCCAACCAATTTTAACTTTTAATAATATAAATCCGTAGATTAAAATACAAAGTGGGCCTCAAATTAGTGATCCTCCATCTTCAAATGTGTCATCACCTTATGCAGAGTTCTCTAGGAGTCCTCAATGCAGGCACCACTTGCCTGCTCGCTTACAGGATTATATATTTGGTAGTGATAATGAGCCAACTAATGAAGATTTGGTGAATTTTGCTTTACTTCCAGATTGTGATCCAGTGACTTTTGAAGAAGCCTCTCGTGATAATCATTAGATTAAAGCCATGGATGATGAGATTCATGCAATTGAGAAGAACAACACATGACAATTTACTACTCTTCCTAATGGTAAGAAACCAATTGGTGTGAAGTGGGTGTACAAGACAAAGTACAAGCCTAATGGTGAGGTAGATCGCTTTAAAGTGATATTGGTGGCTAAGGGTTACAAACAAAAATCAGGTATTGATTATTTTGAGATGTTTGCTCCTGTTGTTAGACTTAATACAATTTGTATGTTTGTTTCTCTTGCTGCTCAAAATAATTGGAGAATTTTTTAAATGGATGTTAAATTTGCGTTCTTGAATGGTGTACTTAAAGAAGAGGTTTATGTTGAGTAACCTGACGGCTATGTGATAAAAGGGCATGAAAACAAAGTTTTTAGATTGAATAAGGCATTGTATAGATTGAAGCAAGTGCCTAGAACGTGGTATACACGCATTGACTCTTATTTTGTTAAACATGGTTTTAAGAGATATCTTTATGAGCAGACTTTATATGTCAAGTCTAATTCACTTGGTGATATTCTTATTGCGTGCTTATATGTTGATGATTTGATATTTATTGGCAATAATCCAAATTTGATTTCAAAATTCAGGGAGACTATGATAGCTCACTTTAAGATGACATATATAAGACTAATGTCTTATTTTCTTGACATTAAAGTTGTTCAAACAGATGGTTTTCACAGAAAAAGTATGCTAGTGATACTTTGAAAAGGTTCAGGATGGACAAGGCTAGTCCAATTTTGACTTCAGTTGAGGAGAGGTTGAAGTTGGTGAGAGATGGAACAAGTGATCTTGTGAATCCACTCTACTTTAAAAGGTTGGTAGGAAGCTTGAGATATTTGACTTCTATTAGGCCAAATATTGTGTTTAGTGTTGAATTGATTAACAGATTTATGGAGACTCCACATTAATCTTACTTGCAAGCTGCTCAACGAATTTTGTAATACATTCGAGGTACACAAAATGATGATATTTTTTACTCATCTTCTAACAGTTTGGAATTTGTTGGATATACAGATAGTGATTGGGCAGGTGATACTGAGATGCGAATAAGTACTTCAAAATATGTCTTTCATCTTGATTTTGGTGTATTTTCTTGATCTTCTAAAAAGCAGCAGGTTGTTGTTCTTTCAACAGTAGAGGCAAAATACATTGCAGCAGGGAATAATACTACTCAAGCAGTTTAGTTACGGTGGATGCTTGGTATTCTACAACACAAGTAGGATGATCCTACAACAATATTTTGTGATAGCAAGTCAGTTATTGCATTGACAAAGAATCCAATTTTTCATGGGAGAAGCAAGCACATTGATATCAAATTTTACTTCATTCGTGATTTGGTAAATGATAAGGAGATCTAGCTTGAATTTTGTCATACTGAAAGAACAAGTTGCGGATATTTTTACAAAACCGCCCAAAACAAATTATTTTTTGAAATCGAAAAGATTACTTGATATGGTAAATCTTGAAGAGCTTGGTTTAAAGGGGCAATCTGAGTCAATTAAACCAAGTTAGTATAATTTTAGTAGAACTCTTAATTTTGAATTCTAGTAATATTTGATATATTTTAGATAAGAGTTGGATAATTTATTATTAGTGAAATTAATAGTCTTTATTCATGTGGAAATAATATTATTAGTTTAAATAAAATTAAAAATCTTAATTACATGGAGATTACACTTTATATATATATATATATATATATAAACCTTGCTTGCCACATGAAAGTGTGTGTCAAAAAAGATATAGTGTTGTTACACGAGCCAAAAAGTCAGTCGTAAGAGAAAAAATAGTTTAAAGAAAAAATATGAAGAGTGGGTTGAAGATTCTCATACTTTTCGTTGGTTTACAACCAGATGGCCTTTGAGAGGCATCAAACATTAAGGCGTGGCATGTATACCGTCACGGAATAATGTTTTTGCAAAATGAAAGGACTTAAAACAACTACCTTACGTACTAAAAAAGTGGTCCTATATATATAGGTACTGCATGTACTATATATTGATAAAGGGAACCTAACTGATTAGGACTTCCCTGCCCGACCGTCCATACACCTAACTTTAATCTTCATTATCTTCATCATGAATTGTGATTATCATTCCCACAATGTATTTAACTTGAATTAATCATATAAGGATTTTTAAATAGTGCGAATAGTCAGCTCAGTATAATTTAACATATAAGGTAATGTACTTTTTCAAATGGTTACATATTAGAGAGTGGGGTACATATCAATATTCTAAAATTAGTTCATTTGGGTGACAGTTCAAGACAATATCAGATAGGCAAGGACGCCAGCGTACAAATCTCAAATATGCCCATTTACTTTATATTTATGTTGATTCGAGTCCGATACATTTTAGACTTTGTTATTATTTTGATTTCAATTTAAATTCCTAATATAGGATCTTTATTGATTTTTTAATTTTTATTTTATTTTATACTTGTAGTAATCTGTTCAATTGTTAGACTTTATTTTTCAAGATCCAAAATTAAAAGACTACTGTGAGTTTATAAAATAATGATCGATATTGCACATTACATTTTTTTTTTGACAAAAAAAAAAAAGAAGAGCTTTTTATTGACATTTTGAAACTTTTTTATATAGCCAAAATTTTAATAGGGTCACTTTCTTTGAATCAACTTCTTATATAATTTACAAGTTCATTTATAACAACAAATTTAATTACTTGTTAAAAATATCATCAATCAATATTAAATTATTATACTTTTTTAATTTTTAAATTTATGATCAATTATTTACAAAAAAAAAAAAAACTACAACCCTAAAGTAAATTTTCAGTTCCATCACTGATAAAACTTGTACTTTAGTTAAGACTCAAGCACAGTCTCTTACAAAGATTCCGCCCTAAGTATAATGATTTTTTAATTAGTGAGCTCTTCTAACTTTTATCTTGTTTGAAAAAATATGTTATGTATAACATCATTTTTATAAATTAATAAGCAAAACTAGGGTTCTTGTGTGGTCTCTTGTAACATGATAGGATGATTTCAACGGCAAGAGAGAGTTGCTAGAGAGTCTAAAAGTGCATAAATTTTTATATAAACTTGGTTCCTCAGCTTTTTCATAAATCAGGCATATCATTTTATGCCATGCATGTTAAAATCTTTTTAAAACTAGAAAACTTGTCCACACAAGGTAGCCCAATGGTAGAATAAAACATTAAATGATGAGGTAGCACTGCCTTCCCCACAACTCTTGAAAATGTGAAAACAACCAAAAGCGTCAACTTCCAATCCTCACGGATTCTCTCCAACCAGACAGTGACAGCAGGGTAAGGACCATGCATTGATACCTCAAAACCTTTAATTCTTCATCCATACTTTTGGCAACACCACCACGTATATATGTGACTGTATAAAGATATAAACTGGTGTGAGAATAGATTCATTGAATTTAGAATAATCCGAATAGATTCATTGAATTTAGAGTAATCCGGTCAGCAGTAATTATAAAGTCAAGCTGGTTTTTTCATGGCTCCTAGTGCCCTTTTCTCTGGTCTTGTTTTGGTTTATGCAATTTTAAGTTCCTCTTTCTTTTCTGTTGTTGCAGCTATTTTGACTCGTCGGAGCCTGCTCTCCGATGATATTAAGTCTGAAAAAAAAAAAAGAGTCAATATGCCACTGAGGCGGGCTCCGGTGGTAGCCTCTCCGATAGTTAAGTCTGTTATAATATGAGAAATGATCTTTTTCAATAATGATTCACCAAGTCATCCTTTTTTACGTACCTCATGGGTTTAATTTTATATGTTGATTGTTTGTCATTGTGGGTAGGAGTTGGTGATCCCAGGGCATAGGTTCACTATCGCCTGACGGCAGTAATTATGACTGTCCTCACCCACTCTTCTGCCACCCTCTGCTTTCATGTTTTTCAGTGCTACCTGCTCCTTTGACTTTTACTCGTTATCATTTGTCCCGCCGCTATGAGGTTGGTAGAGATGTATGACGACGGATGGTTCGGTAGCTCGATGTGATGAGATCGGTATGCAAGTAGTTGATGCTAAGGAGGTCGGTGGACCGACTCCATGTCGGTATGGCCAATAGTTCTTTTAACCTGCACAGTATAACTTAGACACGTGTCAGATTCCCATTTGAGGGTATATTTTACGCGTATCAGCTACTCCCCCCCTGAGCCTTAGTTCTGAAGAGGCGTTCAGAGCTCAGGTTAGGGTTCCGGAAAGGTCACGTGCTCAGCAGTTAATGCGTCATTTCCGTATCTCGAGGGGTCATGCACTCAATATTAATGCATTTTTTCCGTATCCCGAAAAGTCATGCGTTTTATTATTTAATGTATCTTTTACCATATCGAGAGGACAACAGCCGTTTCTTGGCGTATTTAATGTGTGCCGCTGTTTCAATAATCGATGCCATCCATTATGGAGACGTCATTCGGTTCTCGAGGCATTGAATGGCGCTTTTACCATCTCTTATAAATAGTGGGATCCATCATCTGTTTTCTTAGTTTTGCCTTTTTCAAATATCCTCAAGTATCTTCCAAGTAGTCTCGGGCGACTCATGGTGACTAAGAGCGATTTCCGGCCGCCGTTGCTCGTCTCTTTCTTTCGTCTACTGGTAATTCTTTCTCTGCTTCTCTTTTCCTCCCCTGTTCTTATTTTTATTTTTCCCCGTGGCCATGTCCAATTCAGATGGTATAGAGGTTAGGGTAGAGTCAGAGATGGTGGGTGGTCCCTCTCTTGCTTCACCTTCTTCTTCTTCTTTTTCTAGGCTTGTCCGAGAGTCTAGTGAGAGAGAGGCCAGTTCTTCTGGCCAGACATAGTGGGAGGAGGGGTCGAGTGCCATGACTAAGGGAGTGCTTAAGGCTATTAGGAAATAGTACGGGTTCCCTGAAAACGTGATCTGCAGAGTCCCCAAGTCTTCGGATCGCCCTTCCGATATTAGGAGGGGGGAGATCTGTGCCTATCTCGAATGGTTCGACCTAGGTGTACGTTTTCCTTTCCATCCCCTCATAGTAGAGTTTTTTATGTATTTTAATATCTGTCCTGCCGATCTCAACGTAAATAGTTGGAGGCAGCTCTTGGCCTTTATAGTTTTAGGTCGTCTGAATGGGGTTCAGGTAGACCTAGACCTCATTCGTAGTCAAATGGACATGAAGTACCTCCGTTCGGAGGGACTTTATTACACCTGTTTCGATCAGAGGTTCAGACCTCTAACCTCGGTGCCCTCTTCCAACAAAACCTGGAAGAAGTGGTACTTCTTCGTAGGGGGAGGCTGGGAGCGTGAAGATTTTAAGGACCATCTAAGCCTCTTTCCTCGGCACACCGGTCCAAAGGGTGAGTATTCAAACCTGTGTAACCTATTTTTTTGACTTATTCTCTCTGTTTTGGTTGTCTAACTCCAACCTCATCTCGTGTTTCTTTTGCAGATAGAAAGAAGTGGAGGAGGCCATCTTTTAGCGATGAGCTTGTCGAGAAGTATCGTCGCCTCCTACAGCCCACCATCTGTCCTCACCATCAGATCCTCTCACCTTAGAACCTTATGGCGACAGAGGTGACAAAGGAAGAGTCTGTGGCGTACAAGAAGAATGTGTTAGCAGGCTTTGTCCCGAGTTCGAAGACAAAGACGAAAGCTCCATCTTCTTCAACTACAGCTCCTCTTGTCAAGAAGAGTAAAAGGATTATTTCCATAGCCAATCGTGAGGCTCGCCAAGGTCGGTCTTCTTAGACTGCCGAACCCTCCCAGGCTCAAGCCTCGGAGTCTGCTGCCGCCTTCCGACCCGAAGAGTCAAGGCCTACCGAGGCAGGAGAGACCTCGGGAATACAGGCGTCTAGCCTGCCACCTCCGAGCGCCGTTCCGGAAGGGTCGAGTTCGATCCCTCTTAATCCGACTGATGCAGCCTCAGGATTTGAGGCCATGAAGTCTGCTTTGAAGGCAGCCCTCCCTCCGGGCTTTCAAGGCAAAAACTCGAGGCAGATTATCGCTAATCTCATGTTGGATCACACAAGGGTAATATCTCTGTGACCTTTTCTTCTTTTCATCTTATTTTCTTTTTTTAGTTTGTCTAACTCCCTGCCTTATCGTACGTAGGGTCTTCGGGCGATGGGCGTCCTCATGGACCATTTCGACCAGTCAGAAGAGGCTAACGACCTATAGGCCGAATTGAAGATAGCTCAGACCGAACTCGGTGTCGCTCAGTCTAGTCTCAAGTCAGTTGACTTCGAGCTCAACGCTGCCCAGTCCAGACTGAAGGAGGCTAGTTCCGAGCTAGGGACCACACGTGCCGACCTCAAGGCATCCCGAGCTGACGTGAAAGCCTTGGAGACCAAATGTGGGGCTCTCAAAGAGCAATGCTTGGAGGCGACGCGTGGAGTGGAGACCTTGTTAACACAGAGAAACAAGCTCTGCCAAGATTTAGACGCTTTAACGAAAAAACTCAAGGGGACTGGGGCGTCTGAAGCCCAAAAAATTAAGGAGGCTCGAGCTGAGGCCAAGGCGGCAACCAAGGCAGGGTTGATGGGTCTGGCCACTTCAATGGGGAGGGAGCTCATAGACTCCAGTTACATGCTCTGTAGGAAGAAGATCCAGAAATTGTATCCAGACCTGGATATCTCTAGTCTGGACGATGTAGAGGTTGATGAGACGGTGCCGAACTCCCCTGCTCAGCAAGACCAGGAAGGCTTCGTTGAGGATGTTGTTCCTCTAGCATCCGTTCCCCCTACCGACCCCAAATAGATCCTTTGTATTTATTTTGCATTTTTAATTATGGTAAACTTTAGCCCATTTGGGCCTTATTTAATGAAGGAGTATTTATCGTTATACCGATCTGTAGTACTCTCAATTACGCTTGTCCTTGAATCAAATCTGAATAAATCGTTCTTTGGGTGACGACTATTTAATCAAGACTTTTTGCTAGACTTTGCACTTAATAATTAACAAGATAGCAAATTTTTAAGCTTGACCAATGATAAGGGTTCAAAGTCTAAGCACTTGATCAAAAACATGTTAAACTGAAAGTCTTATAGTGGAACCGTGGGTCCAGAGGTGATTTCCTTGAGATAAAATAAACAAGTTTTTAGTAGACATTCTGACCTGATGACTGGTGAATCTTCAAAAAGTTCCTCGGCTTTCAAGGTCCGTAACTTGGGACCAGGTTTGGAGACCTATGCATTTAGACCTTGCCTACAGCGCTCTTGCTCGTAGGGGCCTTTTTATATGGACTAGGTTTGGAGACTTGTGCATTTAGACCTTGCCTACAACGCTCTTACTCGTAGGGGCCTTTTTATATGGACTAGGTCTGGAGACCTGTGCATTTAGACCTTGCCTACAGCACTCTTACTCGTAAGGGCCTTTTTATATAGACCAAGTTTGGAGACCTGTGCATTTAGACCTTGCCTATAGCACTCTTGCTCGTAGGGGCCTTTTTATATGGACCAGGTCTAGAGACCTGTGCATTTAGACCGTGCCTACAGCGCTCTTGCTCGTAGGGGCTTTTTTATATGGACCAAGTCTGGAGACCTGTGCATTTAGACCTTGCCTACAGCACTCTTACTCATAGGGGCCTTTTTTTATATATTTGGGAAACATATTCGCAACGAGGAGAAGTTTTATTGATAGTTCTTTCTTAGATACTCAATATTCCAGGGCCTTGGTACTGGTTTCCCAGACATATCTTCTAACCAATAGGTCATAGGCCTGATGATCTTGACGACTTTGTAAGGCCCTTCCTAGTTCGGGGATAGCTTTCCCATGGTAGGATCTTTAGTATTAGGAAAGATTCTTCTTAGAACCAGATCACCGAGCTCCAGGGTCACGGGATTCACTTTCTGATTAAGCTTTTAGCGACCCTCCATCGAAATTCATCAGCCCTTATCCCAGCTTGCTCTCTTTTTTCCTGTAGTAGGTCAAGATTTTCAGCCTGTTGGGTGTTGTTGGCGTCCTAGTCGAAGACTTCTGTTCTTAGTGTTGGCATGTTGATTTCCACAAGAATGACAGCCTCGGTACCGTATGCGAGTGAGAACGGCGTCTCAGCTGTTGACGCTCTTCTCGTGGTTCGGTATGCCCCAAGTACTCCTAGTAGTTCCTCGACCCACCTTCCTTTGGCATGCTCCAATCTATTTTTAATGGCGTCGAGGACGGTTCGATTAGTGACCTCTGCCTACCCATTTGCTTGGGGGTGCCCGAGCGAGGAAAAGTGGTGGATAATGTGCAGGTCGATACAGAATTTCCCTAATACTTTCCTGGCAAATTGAGTACCGTTGTCCGAGATGATAACGCGAGGAATACCGAACCTACAAACAATATTTTTCCATGTAAAGTTTTTTACCTTTGCCTCAGTAATGTGAGTTAGGGGTTCCACTTCTACCCATTTGAAAAAATAATCGATGGTCACAAACAGATATTTTCGGTTTTGTAGTGCTTTTGGCAGCGGGTCCACGATATCCATCCCCCATTGCGCAAAAACCCATGGACTTGTGATGGGGGTGAGTTCGTGATGCGGCCGGTGTTGGTATGATGCGAAGCGTTGACATTTATCACACTTCCTTACGTATTCTTTGGCGTGTTCGAACATGCGAGGCCAGTAATAGCCATGAGTCAGAGCTTGGTGTGCGATCGTTCTGCTTCTGTTGTGGTTTCCACATATCCCTTCGTGGATTTCGGCCAGGACATATTCTAATTCTTCGAGAGATAGGCACCTCAGGAGCGGCTGGGTATAGGACCTGCGGTAGAGTTTTTCGTTTAGGATGAGGTACAGTGCTGACCTGATCTGTATACTCCGAGCATGGTTCTTGTCCTTCAGAAGCTTCCCTTCTTGTAAGTACCGAAAAATAAGGATCCTTCAATCCTGAGGCTGTTCTGCACAGCAGATGGGATGGATCTTCTAGATGCTTGGTACTGCCTGGTAAGAGATGCTGACTTCGGAATCTTCATTAGGTTCCCAGTGAGAAGCCATGTTTGCCAAGGCATCGGCTTGGGTGTTCTGACTTCTTTCAATTTTATGGATAGTGAATTTGGAGAATGATTTCTCCAAGGAGCTTACCACCTCCGCGTATCTGATCATCCGATCATCTTTAGCTATGAATTCGCCAAGTACCTGACCCACTACTAGCTGTGAGTCAAAGAATGCTTCAAGGTTGGGGGCATCGCAGTCTAATGCCATTTTTATCCCGAGGATTAACACTTCATATTCAGTTTCATTATTAGAAGCTTTGAAGTTTAAAGTGATCGCCTTTTCTGTTGTCACACCATCCGGAGATTGGAGTACGACACCTACTCCGGAACCCTTGTCGGTGGAGGAACCATCGACATGCAGCTGCCATACCATCACATCTGTGCTTGCTAGGAGGTTACCTTCCAGAGATAGAGTAAATTCTGCTACGAAGTCCGCCAGGGCTTGGGCTTTAATGGTGGTCCTGGGCGTGTAAGATATATCAAATTCTCCCAACTCCACGACCACTTTATCAGGCGTCCGAAAGTGTCAGGTTTGTGCAAGACCGCTTTCAGAGGGTAGCAGGTCGGGACCACAATCGCGTGGGCTTGGAAATAAGGCCGGAGCTTTTGGGCGGACACTATCAAGGCGAATGCCAACTTTTTCACCTCAGGGTACCTTTTTTCCTTATCCGAGGAGCGCTTTGCTGATGTAGAATACAGGCTTCTGACATTCTTGTTCTTCTCTGATAAGCGCAGAGCTTACTGCGTTCTCAGATACGGTGAGGTACAGGAAGAGCTTTTCCCCTTACACGGGCTTGGATAAGAGTTCTGGTGACGCCATGTATTGCTTCAGTTCTGAAAAAGCTCTGTTGCATTCTAGGGTCCATTTAAGGGCCTTACTCCCCCTCAGAGCTTTGAAGAAAAGGAGGCAATGATCAGTGGATCTAGAGATGAACCTGTTCAAGGCCGCAATTCTTCCGTTCAATGCCTGGATCTCCTTTTTGGACCTCAGAGGCTCCAATTCTACCAAAGCTTTGATTTGCAAGGTGTCTGCCTCTATTCCTCTTTGCGAAATCAGGAAACCGAGAAACTTGCCCCGACTGACCCCAAAGGTGCATTTTGAAGGATTCAACTTCATTTTGTGCTTTTTGAGTATGTTGAAAGTCTACTTCAAATGCTCAACGTGCTCGCTCTTCTTCCGACTTTTGACTAACAAGTCATCTATGTAGACTTCCATGGTGCTACCGAGTAGAGGCCCGAACATCCTGTTTACCAACTGTTGGTACGTGGCTCCAGCGTTTTTCAATCCGAAGGGCATCACCTTATAACAGTAAAGACCTCGCTCTGAGATAAAGGATGTCTTTTCCTGGTCTAGGGGATGCATTTGGATCTGATTATATCCGAAGTATGCATCTATGAAGCTCATCAATTCATGACCCGTAGTAGCGTTGACCAACTGGTCGATTCTAGGCAGCGGGAAGCTATCTTTGGGACACGCCTTGTTAAGGTCGGTATAGTTAACGCAGGCCCGCCATTTACCGTTCTTCTTTTTGACAAGGACGGTGTTGGTGAGCCACTCCGCATAGAACACTTCTCTTATCATGTTGGCATCCAGCATCCTTTGGACCTCCTCGTTGATTACCTTATGCCTTTCTGGGGTGAAGGTCCTTCACTTCTGTCTGACCAGGGGGTAAACAGGGTCGGTCATCAATTTGTGGCAAATGAGAGAGGGGTCTATTCCCTCCATATCTTTGGTTTCCCATGCGAAGACTGATAAGTTATCTTTCAGGAACTCGGTCATCTCAACCTGTTCTGACTGGGACAGGTCAGGGCCGAGCTGCAAGTAATGCCCCTCTCCTTCAGTGCTCACCAATACCCTGATGGGTTCCTGGATCGGCATTCCCATGCTGTCTCTCCCTTTAGGGCTCAATGGTTCGTCGACTTCGGTGGGGCTCTCGGTGCTCTTCCCCCGACCGAAGGCATGCCGAGGTCTCTATAATTGCTATTTTAACTTGTTCCCTTTTAATGCCATAACGTGGCACTCCCGGGATATTGACTGGACACCTTTGATCGTGTAGACTTTCTCGTTGTGAACATATTTGAGACACTAATGAAGGGTGGAAGTGACCGCCCCTATCTAATGAAGCCACGGTCTCCCAATGATAATGTTGTACGGAGATCTAGAATCTACGACCATATACTCAAATATAAGGGTCTTCTGACCATCCCCCTCTCCAATAGTGGTTGGCAGGTCGATTCCTCCAATTGGTAAACTCAAATTGCCATCAAATCCCGTCATTACTGCCGTGGTGGTCTTTAGGTCGGCTGAGTCGAGCTTTAACTGCCTTAAAGGCTCATAAAATAGGATGTTTGTAGAACATCATGTGTCCACCAAAACTCTTCTAATGTCAAAGTTTGCCATCTTCAACGAGATGACAAGGGCGTCACTATAGGGATAGTGCACGCCGAGAAGGTCCTAATCCAAAAATTGGATATTTGGCAGGGGTTTTTGTCTCTTTTCAATTGTTAAGATCTGGTGGGGGTATGGCTCCACCTTTGCCTCTCTGACATACCGCTTCTTCGCTCGGTTGGATATCCCAACTAACGAATTGTCGACATGGAGGGCAAGAATGACCTGATTGTTTTGGCGGGGTTGCTCATCGCGAGCTTCCCCCTACTCGGCACCCTAACCTTGCCTCTGTGGCTGGTGCTTCTGCTCTTGTCTGGGCTGGGGCCTCTTGTTTCGTGGATTCCGCCCTCCATCGCGCTAAACAAACTCTCTGAGACGTCCCCTCCGAATCAACTGTTCGATTTCTTGTTGGAGGTGTCTGCATGTCTAAGTAGTGTGTCCGTGATCCCTATAAAAATCGCAGTACTTACTTCGATCTCGGGAATCTGGATGATTGTGTAGAGGTTCTGGGCGTCTTAGGTTTTCACTTCTCCTGACCTGATGGTAGACTTGAGCGAGGGAGGTATTCAGAGGTGTAAGTGCTTTGAAAGTTCTGGTGTTGAAGTTATTCCGGGACCTAGGTGCCGTCCTCACCTCTGGACTATTTGGCCTTTTCTGGGAGCTGTTCGGTGCACGCTTTTGGGTAATATCCGCTTTCTGGGTTTGCTCCTTGGCCTTGCGAAACGATGCTCTTGTATCCTATAAATTTATGTACCTCCGTGCTCTCTCCATAAGTGAGGCCATGTCGGCAAGAGGATTCTTTGTCAGGGAGTCATGGAATCGGCCAGATCCTAGTCCGGCATGGAGGGCCACTGCCAAGAAACCCAGGGTACAGTCTGTTATTTCTGTGAGTTTGGCATTAAATCTTGCAATGTACTACCGTAATGTTTCCTCCTTCTGTTGTTTAATCGAGATGAGGAATTCGAGACCCTTTCTAAGTCTCCTACTAGTCAAGAACCGATCGAGGAATCTCCTACTGAGCTCATAGAAGTTTGAGATCGATTCCTGAGGGAGGCTATGAAACCACCTCAAAGTTGCACCCTTGAGGTTTGTCACGAAAGTGTGGCATAAAAATGCATCGGTCGCTCCGTGGAGGGCCATTGTGTGTTAATAGTGGGAGAGGTAATCTCCCGGATCCTCTGTCCCGTCGTAAGGCGTGAACTTTGGGATGATGAACTTCCTTGGGCGCTCCTCCGCCAGTATTGCTGAGGTGAATGGAGTAGTGAATCTGGTAAGCAACCTTGCTACCTCGTCCTACTTGGGGGGAATGTTGCCCTCTCTTGCTAAGGCCGTCGGTTCAACCGAGTCTGCCACCTCTTCTACCCTTGATGGTACCCTGGATAGGGCTGAATTGTGTTGTGCTGACATGATAGCCTCAAGCCTCACGTGCAAGGGGAGCTCCTGGCTGGGAGCAGCGTGATCAGACTGCCTCTGAAGTGAGACCGACGCTTGTTGCGGCTGGAAGACCGGTTGCGCATGGTCGGCCCCTAAGTTTGCGGGGCTCAAGATTCTTGTTCCTGCATGATAATGAGTAGTTGGATGAAGATTTGGCATCCCCCCCCCCCCAATGGCCATTTGACTAGTGGGGGCTGTTTCTCACATAACCGTCGGCTTATGGGCACGATGGTTGGGTGATGGGATTCTTGCCTCCCCTATGCTCTTCCCTTGGGGTTAGCACAGGCCGCGTTCCTCCCTCAAAGACATTCGGGGGATGATAGTTGAGGCGATCCAGTGGGTTCTGCGTCAAAGACGCCAGGACCTGAGAGATGGCTGATAGCTGTGCCTGCATCTGATCGAGTTGCCTCTGCTGTCGCTGCTGCACAAGATTGGGGGTTTCCCCTTTCTGTTCTCTAATCGGCGGCTGGCTTCAAGAGACTTGTCTTGGACGGAGAGTAGGAGCCATAACGGAGTCGTTTCAGAAGGAATGGAAAGGAAAGAAAAGAACGATTGTCGTTCCCATAGACGGCGCCAAGCTGTTGTTGCAGCTATTTGACTCGTCGGGAACCTGCTCTCCGATCATATTAAGTCTGGAAAAAAAAAAGAGTCAATGTGCCAACGGGGCGGGCTCCGGTGGTAGTCTCTCCGATGGTTAAGTCAGTTATAATATGAGAAATGATCTTTTTCAATAATGATTCACCAAGTCATCCTTTTTTACATACCTCATGGATTTATATTTATATGCTGATTGTTTGTCAGGGTGGGTAAGAGTTAGTGATCCCAGGACATGGGTTCACTGTCGCCTGACGGTAGTAATTATGACTGTCCTCACCCACTCTTTTGGCACCCTTTGCTTTCATGTTTTTCAGTGGTACTTGCTCCTTTGACTTTTACTCGTTATCATTTGTTCCGCCGCTATGAGGTCGGTAGAGATGTATGACGACGGATGGTTCGGTAGCCCAATGTGATGAGATCGGTATGCAGGTAGTTGATGCCAAGGAGGTCGGTGGACCGACTCCATGTTGGTATGGCCAATAGTTCTTTTAACCTGCACAGTATAACTTAGACACGTGTTAGATTCCCATTTGAGGGTTTATTTTACGCGTATCATTTTCTATCCTATTTCTACTTGGCACAGAAAACTTATCTTCTTTACCTTTATTATTTTTTCATTTTTTCCAGGGGACTGTTTAAAAACCACCGAAAATTGGGGACCAAATGATCAGATTTAAGATTAGACTACTAAGCATTAGAAGTTTGGAAGAAAATTATTTCACTACCCAACGTTGAACTTGTTACATGCATGGTCTCAAATAATTAATGAATTTTCAAACTTTGCTTGATGAAACATAGTAGACAAAGACCCTTAATCCGGACGGTACATATTTCATGAATTAAGTAATTTTTCTTTATTTCTTTCTCTCGTAACTCTGTACGAACAAATGAACTCTTGAAATAAAAGACACACAAGCTTTGAACCACATACTAGTTGTTATTATAGTGTTATGAGAATTTCTCTGGTGCTCTTTTATTTTGTTGATAGTTTCCTTACTGTTTATCTCATTTGAGATCCTCCTCATTTTGTGGGGAATTTTTTACACTATTCATTATGTAACTATAACGATTAAAGAATTATTCACTTGATCATCCAAATAAACATTGGGAATATACGTACGCTTGTGTGAATCGATTATTATGTCCCGGACAGTGGAGTGCCATTAGCCTGTTACATGCCTCAGTTTTACTTTATCCTATCTCTATATCATGTTGATAACATTTTTAGTATTTAACAGTATTCTTATTCTTAGTGCTAATCCGATCCTAAATTGATCACCAACAATGAATTCATAGGGACAATGCCTGATAAAAGATAAATCCTTTGTTATGAAAAAGCATAGAATAATGTTGGACCAATAATGCTTTTAATGTCAAACGTCAAGCCACATGCAGTTAGGACCACCCTATTACTGCTTATTTACTTCCTTTGTCGTAGAAAGAATTAAAAGTATTTGGAATAATAGTTTTGTGAGCACCGCAGCTATACTTACTTTTCTATGTGTTATTTGCATGCAATAGTATTAATAAAATATTTGAGAAAAATATTAAAAAGTTTTTAAAATAATTTTTTATAATTCAAAAAATACATGATATATTTTTTATATTTAAAAGATCGAAAAAAAAAAAAAAACTTATAATACAAAAAAATTAAATTGTCAACTTTCATCTTAATACGGTTAAAACATTTAATTGATTAGTTCAAAATAAACTTCGAGATATATTTTAAAAAATACTAAATAATATATACAACAAATTCTTCAACTCAAAAAAAAAAAAAACATAACATTTTTTATTTATCTAAAATACTTAAAAAAATAGATCTTTACTTTATAAAATGTTATGCCTTTTTGGGATTAAAAAATTTATTTTATATATTTTTTAGTATTTTTTTTAAATATATTTTAAAAATTATTTTAATATAATCAATAATATTTTTTAACAATATTAAGATGAAAGTTAACAATTGAATTTTTTTATTAAAAAATTAATTTTTAGACTTTTTTTATTAAAAAAATGTATCATAAATTTTTTAAATTAAAAATTTTATTTTAAGTACTTTTAGTATTTTTTTTAAAATATTTTGAGAGTTAAAAGGTGGGTAGGAATACCACGCCCTAGTTTTTGTCTCTCTTTTATTTGAACATCTAGTTTATACATATAAGGAATGTTTTTTGTGCAGCGCTGACCATTTACATTTACCAATATAAAATTGGGACCCTCATGGTAGGCCACAGTAGCACGCCACAATCGTTGAATACATATATATATATATATATATATAGAGAGAGAGAGAGAGAGAGAGAGAGAGAGAGAGAGAGAGAGAGAGAGAGAGAGAGAGAGAGAGAGAGAGTACACAGTCGATATGGAGGAATATCTGCACTGGCAGGCTTAAGCCCTGTGTTGTGGGAAAGGGATTTCAGCAAGCTGAAAAACATTTAGAACGCCAGTCAAGAGATGGAAACAGCCCACAAGTGCACACTTTTATTGGTGGGTGGGTCCCATTTTTATGTGTTTAAACTAAGAAATTTTTGAGCGGTGATAATGATGTCACATTTTAATAATATTCTGTAATATATATTAAATTTTTAAAAAAATTAAATCTTATTATATAGTTAAATCTTGAACTAGTATTAAAAAGGACTTAATTTTCATTTTATAATTGTTTTAATCTTATTTACCAAATTAAGATCGTTTTAAAAATATTTTTTCAAAAAATGCTTTTTTAAAAAAATTATTTTTTACAAAGACGATTTTAACTATTTTAAACAATCAGAATTTGGATAAAAAATATTTTTTCAAAAAACGTTTTCAATACAAAAATCATTTTTTGATAAACAATTTCTCAAAATAACGATAAATAAGTTGAAAAAAACTCTATTCTAGTAAAAATATTTAAAAAAACCTTAAATTGGTGAAAATTCTCATATTATACAAGTAAGATATTAAATGAATAAGCATATATATATGAAATTTTCAACTTTATATGGAGGGAGAGAGAGAGGTTGAAAAAAAATTTACTTTTTCACCTAAAGAGAAAATATTTAAGTGGAACAATAGTAACGTGATTTGTTTATTTTGTAACGTCACAATGATACTTAAATTTTTGTACTATTGTTTCACTATACTTTTTTTTTCAAAAATTAAATATTTAAGAAAAAAAACAACTATTTTCACAATAGATGGTAACTTAAAATTATAATACTAAGTGGCAAAAATAGAGAAAAGGAATAATAGATAGTGCTTAAAATAGGGTTATGGCTAGCATCTTTCATAATTAAATGTAAAATAACGTAGCATTCCAAATGGGGATAGAGATAGACTTGTAACCTACTCCACTGGATAGGGAATAGGGAATAGGGACCCCCCCTGGGCCTGGGGGGAATAGGAGATATTCCATTAGCCAATGTGAGCCTTTGGCGGGTACGTTTTGTCGGTGCCATGTATAGACTGTATCAGGGCCACTCATCATTCTCTGTCAATACTACAACACTCGTCGCTCAGATTCTCTCTCTCTCTCTCAAGTCTCAACGTAGAATTATCCAAAAGTGCTAATACCTAAGTTGTACCACCAAACACTCCTTAAAAGAAAAGGAAAAAAAAACTTTGTTTTTTTCTCAATGAAAATTAGCACTACAAGTATATTTAGAATATGCTCTTACATGTATAATTATCAATCCGACCCTTCGAATCAATAATGTAAAAGTTATTCATTCATCTTCCACCGTAAACTCTCATTAGTGCTCTAAAATTATTTAATACTCTCGGTCTAATATTCTCATAATTAAATAAATGGGTGTCATGTTTATTGTGCATGCTACTTTTCATCTGAAGCTCAGGACTAAAATTTCAATGATGATTGAATAAGGGAAATTATTTTAATGAAAATTAATTAGCTCCGTTTGAATTGTGATTTAGAATCAATTTTTAAAATTTTTTTTAAAAATATATTTAAAATTTTGTAATTAATTTTTTAAAAATTATAAAAATATATTTGTATATGATAATTTAAGTTTTAAAATATTAAAAAATACATATTTTAAAATACTTATTTTATATTTTAAAATTAAACAACTGTTTTTAAAAATAAAAACAAACAGATCTAAATTTTGTAAAATGCAATTGATATTTATTTTATTGTGAAAATCAGAGAGATGTTGCAACGAAATCAAGGAATAACTTGTCATCTCTCTGTTTAGCAGTAGGCTGGGCCCACCAATTTTAGACGGCTAAGAGGCAGGTCGGGTGTACTATTTACAAGGTATACCATAAGATTTTAACAAAAAGGAATGAAAAATACAGAGAATAAACATCACAGTAAAGCAGGACCATCAGGCATCAGGCATGCGCGAGAGGAAGAGGGATAGAATGATCAAAAAGCTGCAATATTTTGTTTTTCCTATCTGTTTTTTTTTTCTTGTTTTTCTACATTATTAGTATCAGAACGAAAAATACTAACATTTTCCATTTTCTTCCAATACAAACAGCTAACAACCTACCATTTTCCACTTTTCTCCTTTCTTTTAAATCATACCTATACATGCATAATCAAAAAGGAGAAGGTAGAGAAATCCTAATTACAGATTGTTCAGAAACAACCCATTTTCCCTTCTCTCTCTCTCTCTCTCTCTCTCTCTCTAGCGAGCTATGTCAGTCTGCAGAGATGCGTTGAGCTCCACCTGCTCAACCTCCCACCGAGCCTTAGCCACCACTCCATCATGCACAGGCACGTACTCCTAACCAAACAAGAAAAACCCAGCACCATAAACAAACAAACAAAACAATGGACCCAGAACATTGAAATCGATAATTATGGGTCACACAAAATGAAGAACCCACCTCAAGTTTCTGAACAAGTTCTCTAGCGGTTGGTGCTGAGACAATAATGTGACGCTGAGAGGGCATTATGAACCCATCATCCACTGCCTTATCTATGAAGGTGAGCAGGTAGTTGTAGTACCCATCCACATTCAGCAAACCCACCTGCACATTTACTTCATAATGTTATAATTTTTATTTTGCTGATTTTGAGAAACAAATACAGCTTTCAAATTTGGCCAAACCAAAACATTGTAGAGAGACAATACAGAAGTAGGAAGTGGCTTTACAGGCTTGTCGTGAATTCCAAGCTGGGCCCATGTTATGACTTCTAATAATTCTTCCAGAGTTCCATACCCACCTGCTTATATACATATTAAATAGTTACACACAAACACACACATACACATATATATATATATATATATAATCACAATCAATATTATTCTAGAGAGAGAGAGACCTGGTAACGCTATAAAACAGTCAGAATGGCGGGCCATCTCAGCTTTCCTTTGATGCATATTGGCTACGGGTCTTACCTCCCCCACTGTTTCACCCGTTATCTGCCCCATAGAAGAAGAAAAAAGAATACTACATATTACTTAATGGTTGCTCATAACTAAAGACGGCTTGAGTACAGAAGAAAGAGATGAACTTAGATGAGATTATAAACCTCTTTGCACATCAGAGTTTTGGGGATGATTCTGTAAATATAAAAACAATAGACAAGAAGGGAATTAATTAAGAGAATAAGCAAAGAAATTAAACAAAAGTAAAAAAGCAAATCATGAAATGAAATATTAAAAATTGTATTGTAGGGTACCCTAAGACATGTCCTCCACCACGGTGGACTTCCTGAGAAATCAAACCCATTAACCCAACGCTTCCCCCACCATAAACAAGATCCAATCTCCTTGAGACCTTCACAAAACAAAACCCAAAATAACTTAGAACAGAGCCTGAAATAGCTGGGGGATACTTTCGAATATTTATCCAAACAAAAAAAAAACCAAATAAAAAAAGGTAGAAACCCAATATAGATATAGTGTGTGTGTAATTACCAGCTCTTTCCCCAATTCAAGAGCAGCATCTGTGTAACAATTTCTCTTGCCAGTGCTGCTTCCACAGAAAACGCAAACCCTTTTGAACCTTGACTGGACTGCGTTGTCCTCCATCTCTCTCTCTCTCTGTGTCCCTGTGATATGTATATTTCTATACTGTGCTTGGTTTGATTGATGCCAAGAGTTTTCGAGGGGATTATTCTCCCTTTTTCCCTACACGTTCCAATGCCAAAGAGGAACACGGAACAACGGCTATATATAGACCCCAGGAAAAACCAAAGATGATTGGATGACTAGTGGAATCCTGTTATGCCACGTGGATAGTAATCAGCAAATGCCAACCAGGTTTCCTAAAATCATTATTTCTTCTTTTTCCTATTTTGAATCTGGACCCACTTAAGCATGGATCCCACTTTTCACGTGGGACTTTTACATTTCACATTAATCCCTAAATAATGAGGTGGAGAATCCTAAAAAAACAAAATAGCCCATTAGGATAAGTAAAACTTAAGATCATCTGTTTTTACAAATTATATTATGAACATATTTTCTTTTATCTATCATAGTAAAACTTAAAGGTAAAATTTATTTAGTAAATATCTTGTATGAACATCAAAATTATTTTGAAATTAATTCATTAAAAATGACGAATTTCTGTTTTTAAAATGTTATGTAAAAATAAATGTGATTATTCAATTCAAGAGCAAGTCTTACAAGATTTAATTTGCCTTATATATATAAGACTCTTGGGTCAAAAGTTAAAAAAATAAAAATTATCAAAACGAGCGGGAGGTCTAAGGTTAAACAAAATAACTCAATAACTCCCTCAATTATTTGGTGATTAAAATACTCTTACTCTAACTAATTTACCGTGAATATAATAACTCATTCAACAAAAGTTTTGCATACTTTAAAATTAAATAACTTGTAATTTATAAATTTATTTTTAATAAAACTTATATATTTAAACTCTAAAAATCAAGATTTAATAAACAAGATCCGTATTGTATATAAAATTTTAAAAATAAAAATTCTACAAAACATTGAAATTTCAACTCATGGGACAATGAAATTTCATTGTTTCCCATTGAGACAATGAAGTGAGACCATGAAAGTTTAACTCTTTCACTGAAATAATGAAATTTCAATGTCTCAATAAAAAATAAAATTTTACACCTAAAGTAGCCTTCAATTACACATGATAGAGTTAACCCAAAAAAAAAATAGAAAAGATAGTAAAACTTCATTGTCTGCTTCTATCAAAAAATAATCAAAACTAGAACAAAATCCACATTACAAACTTTCACACCTTGTGTAGATTGCCTTACAAATAGAATAGAAAAACTATCAGTTGTTATTCATTAACTAAGTCATATGACTCTAATCAAATCATTTCTTTCGTCTGATTTACTGACTCCTATCCATGTTTCCCAGATCACCCTCCTTGAACAAATGATTATAACAGCCAAAATTCACGAATACCTGTATTGCAATTTATGGGTCAAGAGTTTGATTATTCATAAATTACCTTAGATGCAGGAAACATTATTTATTGTTTAATTATTTAATAATGAATGCATGATGTAACATGTAATCGAGGTCATGTTACTCTATTCTGTTATTTTATTTTTTGAAAACTGGTCAAATAACATAGGAGACTTTCTTGTAGGCCTAACGCCCTGTCTTGTAAGGGAGTCATTTTTTAATTGAGAAATTATTCTGTAAAATCATCATACCACGTCACCATGTAATGGTACGTCTATCACAAAAAGACAATTAAAGTTGAAATTACGGAAAAAGCTGTATCCACAAAACAAGAAAAAATTGTCTTTTGTGAGAAACCTTCACACAGTGATGTGGTGTGACGGTCTTAACATAATAATTTCTTCATTTGATTGGTCTCACACGCGGTGTGACGGTCTTAACATAATAATTTCTTCATTTGATTGGTCTCACACGCACTGATCTTTTAACATGAGCAAGGCCGTATGACGGTTTCACATAATAATTTCTCTATTTGATTAATCTCGCACGCACTGATCTTTTAACATGAGCAAGGCCGTATGACGGTTTCACATAATAATTTCTCTATTTGATTAATCTCGCACGCACCAATCTTTCAACACGGGCAAGGTTCAATTGCATACTCGCACAACAACAAAGAATGAAACCCATAACCAAAAGCTCTACGTACGATCCCCCAAGCCACTTTGACAAACGTCCTATCAATTAATCACACTAATACCCAAGACTAGAAGACTGACCCCAAGACTAGAAATGGGTCTTGGGAATCAATACCAAATCTTTTTTTCCTTGGGCAACCCATTATTCACCGAGCATCTTAACAATAATGATAAGCTTATATAAAAAATCAATTAAAAGTATTTATCATTATAAATTAATAGTAATGTATTAGTTAGAAATCAATTGATGAAATTAACATTACTCCATGGTTAATGGCACATGTAAGAAGCAACAAGTGGGTCTTAACAGTACACAGGACAGTAGTAGTACGGACCATTTATGTTAAAGCTGGTGGAGAAACATATATATTAAACCTAGTGTTTACAGTATTCACTTTGGGAGGCTAGGCTTTCACTCCCAGACACAATATTGCAGGCCACACTCACTTAAAGCTGTTCTATCTCAGCTCTCTGGCTTAGTGATTCATCCATTTTGCCCATCTTTTGCCATTATTGACTGGTCCTTTGATTCTCAAAGGTGTGGCCAAAGGGGTTTTATTACTTAATGCGGGCATGTCACCATCCCTCCACTTGCTATTTCTAGATGGATGCATGCTACTAAATCATTTCCTCTGTAAAATTCATAACTTTTATTATTATTATTTTTTGACTTTGATTTTATGAGTTATCAATTCCTCCATCACCACTATAAAATGTATGCTAACATGTAAAATATTTTTAAATGTAATTAGTAACTAAAAAAATGACAACACCTCTCTTAAATCTTCTTTTACACTTTACTTGGATAAGTAGGAAGGAAAAGAAATGAAAAGATAACATTAATTAAGAAGGAAGAGAAGAGCAGAGGAAAGTCTAATTCCTCTTTTATATTTGGATAAGTAAAGAGAGAAAAAGAAAAAAAAAACGATAGTAGAATCCTCTCATTTTGGTTGGGAAAGATAGATGAGAGGGAAAATGTGAGGAAATATTTTATCTTGCGAATATAAATAATAAAATAAGAATTTATTTATTTTTAAAAAGTTTGAGCAAAACTGATAATCACTAATTTCCTAATTCTTGATGCTATATGTGTTTGCCTGTGCATGTGTGTGTATATATTTTGTGAGTTCCTAATTCTTGATGTTATATGTGTTTGTGTGTGCCTGTGTGTGTGTATATTGTGAGCATGCATAAATTAATTTCAATTCTCAACATGGTCAACGTTGTAACTTTCTTGTTTTTTGATAAAATTCAAATAAAATTTTTAATACATGCCCACATGCATCGTTTTCTAAAATATATAACTAAATTATACTTAGATTTCATTATCTTGTGTTTAAAAATTTAAAAAGAAAAAACATATATTGACAAAAAATCATTATTTATAATATCACACATGCACGAAAAGAAAAAATTAATCTTTAGGAAGTCACTTTTTTTGTACAGCCAATATATGCAGCCTACGTCTCTTTATTCAAATCTTATTTTCTTTAATAATTTTTTAATCCTAGAATAAAGCTTTCTCCCTAACCACCAACACATCCACTTGAGGTAGGAATATATATATATATATATATATATATATATATATATAGAGAGAGAGAGAGAGAGAGAGAGAGAGAGAGAGAGAGAGAGAGAGAGAACATAACAAAGAAAAAGCAACGCCGAATTCATTGAATCCTCATACCCTTTTGTGAGTGTAATTAATAGATTGTTTTCAAGAAAAGGACATTATGAAAAAATGATAAAACAATCACTTATATTCTTTGAAATTTCTTTGAAAATAAGCCTTTTATCCATGGAATATGATAGAAGGACACTATTGTAAGCAATTCATAATCCTTTCCTCAGGTTAATTAAAGCTATGATTTCATTGGCGTGAAGGAGCAAATTTTCCATTGTTGGAGATGGAACAATTGTTCCCTTCCACATAATAAAAGAGTTACATCATCTCAAATGAGTAAGAGCGTGAAGGAGCAAATTTTCCATTGTTGGAGATGGAACAATTGTTCCCTTCCACATAATAAAAGAGTTACATCATCTCAAATGAGTAAGATAGCATTACTAAGCTTTTGTATTTATATTTGTAAAACTTATTATAAAAATCCAAGTTTGATATCTCTTTAGAGGTGACCGAGTGGTTAAGGCTTTGGGAATATTTTCAAAGGTCACCTGTTCGATCCTTTCTTGTGGCACCGGTGGATGTATGGGACCGAATGGGTTAGGCTTTGGAAATACTCTCCAAGATCACCCGTGGATGTATGGGACGAGGGATATTTTCCACGCCTCTAAGATTATGCACACCGAAAGCTTCAGTTGGTGGGATATGTTTTTGGGTTACGAAAAAAAAAAAGAATTGTGCTTGAATAAATTTTTATATTGAGATCTCCAATCACATATTTTTATATGGTAGAAACAATCCATGAGACACCCAAATGATCACCTAAAGAATTGAAATTGTCAAAGCACTAGTATGTGGGTGAGGGCGAGCGTTGTCGTAAAGGTAAGATTGACAAGTTCGAATTGCGAAAACAATCTTTTCATTTACGAGAATAAAACTGTGTATCGGGTACCGAATTTGCCCCGAAAACACTAGTATGTGGGTGAGGTGTGGCTTCCACACAGGATGAATACTCCGTGACTCCAGGGATATGGTGTGAAAGGTTTACAAAATGTCTTCAC
The DNA here is from genome assembly GCA_008638375.1 of Nyssa sinensis. Lineage (NCBI taxonomy): Eukaryota > Viridiplantae > Streptophyta > Magnoliopsida > Cornales > Nyssaceae > Nyssa > Nyssa sinensis. The sequence goes on along the minus strand of CM018045.1, from coordinate 22,060,505 downwards.
ACGTGGTCATCTATTTTCCATACATAATATAAGAGAAAAATGGGAGGCAGATTGGTTGGTGTTTAGCAGGTGCTGCTTCCGTATACAACTTTCCCAAGTGATCCAACTTCAAGGGACAATGACCTCCATTTTGAAACCCTTTTTTTTAATATCCTTCATTACAACCTAATCAAGTAGAATTCTAGTCGGTTTGGTGGGACCCTATATGTGTGTGTATATATATATATATATATATACACACACACACACACATAGACATATCTCTCTCTTATCTCTATTTGGTGGGAGTGGTGGTTCATGGAGAACGAGAGCTAGTGATGAACTTTTTCGCTATTATAATGACAACTCAAGACCGTAGTTAAGCAAGTTAAGGTATGGTTGACAATGGTAGGCGGCCATCAATCTTTAGGAGGCACCTCAAATTTAGCCTTCCCCTCTTTAAAAGTTCAAACTTCCAATTGGAATGGACTTTGGACTTTGCATAAAGTATTACATTTGACAGCATATATATGTATAGCGATTTCCTTCTCAGGTAGGCAAACATTCCTATCCTGGAGGTCACAATTAATTATATAAATATATTATCAACATACATTTAACAGTTCAACCTTTTAGAGAAATTGATTGTTCATGTGATAATCAACCCATTAATTATATATTATGGTATGCTAGATAGGAATTGAATTTCTAGTGAAAGATGATGATTTTCCTATATGGGATATGGGATTGCAGTAATTTAGGAATTTTAGACTAGTGAGACACACAGGGAGAGTGTTACAGAGAGTGGCTCATATTTGTGTAATATGTGATACTAGAGCGGAGTTCAGATGGCTCATTACAGCTTAATTTTGTTATGTTGCCATGATCAAATTGTAAGATTAATTTTATTATGTGAAAACCATCACACAAACAGGAACATTCATATTGAATCATCAAAAATTAAAATATTGAATTTGTAGAAGTGTACCTGAATCCATAACAAAAAGATTGAAATATCCAAGTCTAAGGCTTTATGATTTTCTAGATCTACACTTGTTTTCTGTCTAAATTTTTTTTTTCTTTGACAATGGGAATCAGAAAAATAGAAAAAACAGTTGTGTGATCTGGGGACGATGACTCCTATTTATAAACAATCGCGTCTGTTCGTATTGTCTATTTTAACTCATCATAAAAATAGAAATTACGCTTGTCTCTACACATTAATGCCCACACTTTATAATATATTAATTAAGGCCCCAAAACTTAAATTAATCACTTTAGTTAGCCTAACTTTATTTGATAGCCTATAATTCACATTTATTTAATATATAAGCCCATATATTTAATTTTACTCCAACAATCTCCCACTTGGGCTATATATGTAACTTTATAAACGTGAATTATACTTTCTGAGCTCATGAGTTTTACTATCAAAACTTTATATATTTTAAAAATCTTGTCTATTAACCACACCAATACAAAACCAAAGCGATCATCGTTACATATTTCGTAACTAGACCCATCAATGATCACATATATCAATGCAACTAATGACAAAGATCAAGTGTGAATGTGTAGCATGGAAATTTCATGCAATGTGATCTTAGCATGCCTATTTCCAATTGGTCCTCCTTAAACCTTAGTGGGATCAAACCATACAAAATTAGAGTGAATGAAAACTGAATACTTTACTGCAGTAAATAACCATAAAGTCCATAATATCCATAACAAATGTATCTATAAATAAAAGCATCTAAAATACAAACTCCCACTAAAACAACATATCTATCCTAAAGAGAAACCACACCCATATGAGCAGTGTGCTCATGAAAGACCTTGGGTGGTAATCCCTTAGTTAGTGGATCTGCAATCATGGAGTTTGTCCCAATGTGCTCTATAAATATAAGTCCACTCTGAACTCTTTCTTTGACAACTAGGAATTTGATGTTTATAACTGTTGACTTTGTCGAATTCCTATTGTTGTTGGAATACAGTACTACTAATTTATTGTCACAAAATAACTTAAGTGGTCTTTCAATGCCATCTAGAATACGCAGTCCCATGACAAAATTTCGCAACCATATTCCATGATTGGACGCCTCATAACAAGCTACAAACTCAGCTGCCATGGTAGAAGAAGCTACAATAGACTGTTTAACACTCTTCCAAGATATAGCACCTCCAGCAAGTAAGTAGATATAGCCTGAAGTAGATTTCATGCTATCTCGGCATCCAGCAAAATCGGAGTCAGAATATCCAATAATCTCTAACTGATCTGACTTCCGATAAGTGAGCATGTAGTCTTTTGTTCTCTGTAAGTACCTCATGACTTGCTTGGCTACTATCCAATGATCCTTTCCAAGATTGCTTAAGTATCTGCCCAACATGCCAACAACGTACGCAATATCCAGACGTGTACATACTTGAGCATACGTCAGACTTCCTATTGCTGATGCATAAGGAATCTTTTGCATCTCTTGAATATCAAAATTATTCTTGGGGCATTGACTGAGACTAAATTTGTCTCCCTTAGCTACAGGGGTGTCACCTGGTTTGAAATCATGCATGCCAAACCTTTTAAGAATTTTCTCAATATAGCTCTTTTGTGATAAACCAAGTGTACCCCGAGAGCGATCTCGGTGTATCTGTATACCCAACACAAAAGAAGCATCACCAAGATCTTTAATCTCAAATTTCTTTGATAAAAATCTCTTGGTTTCATGCAACATGCCTATATCATTGGTGGCAAGCAATATGTCATCAACATATAAAACCAAGTAAATATGCTTACTCCCATTGAACTTATGGTATATACAATCATCAACTATATTCATCTCAAAACCAAAAGAAATGATAACTTGATGAAACTTGTAATACCATTGACGAGAAGCTTGCTTAAGCCTATAGATGGATTTCTTTAACTTGCAAACCATCTTCTTTGCATCTCCCGATACAAAATTTTATGGTTGCACCATATAGATTGTTTCATTAACCCATAGATGCATTTCTTTAACTTGCAAACCATCTTCTTTGCATCTCCCGATACAAAATTTTCTGGTTGCACCATATAGATTATTTCATTAATGTCACCATTGAGAAATGCAATCTTAACATCCATCTGATGAAGCTCAAAGTCAAAGTGTGCCACAAGTGCCATTATTGTCCTAAAAGAGTCTTTCGATGAAACCGGAGAAAAAGTCTCTTTATAATCGATGCCTTTTTTGTGTAAAGCCTTTAACGACAAAACGAGCTTTGTATCTCTCCACATCACCTTTCGAATCCCTCTTGGTTTTAAATATCCATTTGAAACCATTGGGTTTCATACCTTCAGGCAATGGGACAAGATCCCAAACGTCATTATTCTTCATCGACTTTATCTCCTCATTCATGGCATCAATCCACTCTTGAGATTTAGAACTTTCCAGGGCTTGACGGAAGTTGATTGGATCATCTGCCACCGTACCAATGTCAAACTCATGTTCTTGGAGAAATACAATGTAATCATCTGGAACTGCACTTCTCCTTTCTCTAGTGGATCTCCTTAATGGCGTAGGTTCTGGAGGAGGTAGAGTTTGTTCTTCTGGAATGGGAGGTTCTTGGATATTGTTTTGATTTGGATCTGCTTCTTGAACAATTTCAGGTATAGGAGCCTGATCAATGTTAATAACAACTATAAGAATATCAACATATTCCTCTTCAAAAACAAAATCCCTATCCTTATCTCCCCCATCAAACTTAACATCCTCAAAGAACCGGGCGTTTCTCGTCTCAAAAATTGATCTAGTAGTAGGATCATAGAATTTGTAACCCCTGGATCTTTCGGAGTATCCAATAAAATAGCAACTAACCGTTCTTGAATCCAGTTTCTTTTCATGTGGCTTGTAAGGCCTTGCTTCAACTGGACATCCCCAAAGGTGTAGGTGCTTTAGACTAGGCTTCTTGCCTGTCCAAAGTTCATAAGGGGTTTTAGCAGTTGCTTTAGTTGGTACTCTGTTAAGGATATATGCTGCAGTTTTTAATGCTTCACCCTAGTGATTATGGCAAGTTAGAATGACTAATCATACTCCTTATCATGTCTTTGAGCGTTCTGTTTTGCCTTTCAGTAACACCATTCATGCTTGGAGAACCCGGCATGGTGTACTGTGGGACGATACCGCACTCTTCTAGGAATTTAGCAAATGGTCTCGAACATTGTTCACCTAAACCGTCATACTTACCATAGTATTCACCACCACGGTCAGATCTGACGTTTTTAATCCTTTTGCTGAGTTGATTTTCAACTTCAACTTTGAACGATTTGAACACTTCCAATGATTGGGACTTTTCATGAATGAGGTAAAGGTAGCCATAACGTGAAAAATCGTCTATGAACGTGATAAAATATTGTTAGCCATTCCATGAAACCGTAGGAAATGGCCCACAAATATCTATATGTATCAATTCTAAGACATCTGTAGCCCTGTTGGCTCTAAATCTCCTTATGTTTGTTTGTTTTCCCTTTATGCAATTTGTACAAATTTCAAAGTCTACAAAAGCAAGGGAATCTAGAATCCCATCTGACACAAGTCTTTCAATTCTCCTTTTGGAGATGTGACCTAATCTCTTATGCCATAATGATGAGGAATTCTCATTGGTTAATTTTCTTTTAACACCTCGAGTACTTAATTGCAAGGTTTCATGATATGAAGCAATTGTATCAAGCATATAAAGGTTATCTACATAAGATAAAGAACCAGTACCAACCAAATTTGAATTCTGAAAAAGACTAAATTTACTATTTCCCAAAGAACAAGAATAACCAAATTTGTCCAATATAGAAATAGAAACCAAATTCCGCCTAAAGGACGGTACAATAAATGTCTCAGTCAAATCCAAATAAGTACCAGACTTTAATAATAACCTAAATATCCCAATTTTCTCAACTTCGACCTTCTTGCCATCGCCTACAAAGATGTATCTTTCACCATCATTTGGCTTTCGGCAGCTCAGGCAACCCTGCATGGACACACTGATGTGAGTGGTTGTACCAGAATCTATCCACCAAGTGTGTTTAGGTACCCAAGTCAAATTAACCTCAGAACAAACTAGATTAAGAAGTATACCTTTCTTTGCACGCCAAGCATAATAGTTGGTATATTACTTCTTCTTATGTCCCGCAGCTCCACAGAAGAAACAACCATCAACATTCTTTTCTTTATGTTGTTTCTTTTGATATGGAACCTCTGCAGCTTCTTTATCCTTCTTTCTTTTCTTCCCTTTATCCTTGGAAGTACCAGCCAAATGAGCACTTTCTATCTTTTCTTGCTTCAGCCTTTCTTCTTCTTGCACACAATGTGAGATGAGCTCATTAAGAGACCAAGTCTTTTTTTGGCAGTTGTAGCTCACCTTAAATTGACTGAATTGTGTGGGAAAAGATTTCAGAACCAAATGTACAAGCAAATTCTCAACGAGATCAAGTTTATGTGCTCTTAACTTTGAAGCGAGATGAGACATTTCCATAATGTACTCCCTAATGTTCCCATTACCTTTATATCTCATTGAGATGAGATTTGCCAAAAGTGTACTTGTTTCAGACTTTTCATTCTTGGCAAATCTATTCTTAATTTCTTCTAGGAACTCTTTGCCTATCTTTATTGTTTCGGATATTGTGCCCCTGAATGCTTCTGGAATGGCCTTCTTAATGATTATCAAACACATGCGATTTGACTTCTCCCACCTTTCAATATTCCTCTTTTCATCAAAGGAACTTTCATCAGTAAGAGGTGCAGGAGAAGAAACCCTTAACGCAAGGTCCAAATCCATGACACCGAGAACTCTTTAGAGGTTCTCATGCTATGTCTTGAAGTTTGTGCCATTTAGCATAGGAATAGAATTAATGTTGGCAGTAATGTTAGAAGTAGAACTGATAGCTGAATCAGAGAATTGAACAATAAACAAGCAAAACAAACTCACATAAGCCTCAAAACAAAAAAATAAATAAATAAATTCAAATAAAGGCAAACCCCATCTCAAGATACCAGACACTCTATTAATATTTTATCTTTGGATAAAAAATATTAACTTTTAAGTGATATCTTGGTGTAGTAATCAAACACTGATAATAAGAACATATCGAATAATAAATCTTCCTTTGGGCTGATTTATTATTCATATATAAAACCAAATAATCATCACGCGTTTATTACCACAAGTGTGCATACAATTCTGTTAAATATTAATCTTCCTTTGGGTTGATTAATATTCACATAAGTTACATGCACATAATCTTGTTATATTTTGAAATAAAACTAATTTTCACAAAAGATGTCACTTTGTTGACATATTGTTTCAATCAATTTATCTCAAAACACCAATATTTGAATGTAAATTTGAGTAAATGCACTGTAATGTCAACATATTTATATCTAAATAACTTAATCAGCCAGTTGGCCTTGCCTTAGCGGTGGTCAGGTGCAGTTTCCACACGGGAAACTAACCACACGTGAGGTCTAATGATCGAAACTCATTAATCAGACCTTTTTTTTTTACGGAAGCTCATTCATCCAAGCTGTGCAATCCTTTGCAAGAGATGCCACCGAACCAACGCACCGTTTGTGAATAGACGCGTCTGAATAAATTTAAAACTATATGCGTCGTATGAATGCAAACGAAACGACGTTGTTTAGGTCTTCTTCTTCACATATTCGGAACCAACAGTGACCAGATTCTACATGTCCTCTTTAACTTTTAAAAAACGTATAAAATCAACCGTATGTCCAAAAATTATGAAATTTATATCGTTGGACTCGTAATGAGATGTAGAATTTTTTTTTCTGTTGTAAAATATTTTCGGCCCTAAAAAAAAAAAATCTTTTCCTAGAACAATTCAACATGAAATGGCTCTGATACCACATGTAAGATTAATTTCATTATGTGAAAACCATCACACAAACAGGAACATTCATATTGAATCATCAAGAATTAAAATATTGAATTTGCATAAGCGTACCTGAATCCATAACAAAAGGATTGAAATATCCGAGTTTGAGGCTTTATGATCTTTCAGATCTACGCTTGTTTTCTGTCTAAATTTTTTTTTTCTTTGACAATGGGAATCAGAATAATAGAAAAAACCATTATGTGATCTGGGAACCATGACTCCTATATATAAACAATCGCGTCTGTTCGTATTTTCTATTTTAACCTATTATAAAAATAGAAATTACTCTTGTCTCTACACATTAATGCCCACACTTTATAGTATATTAATTAAGGCCCCCAAAACTTAAATTAATCACTTTAATTAGCCTAACTTTATTTGATAACCTATAATTCACATTTGTTTAATATATAAGCCTATATATTTAATTTTACTCCAACACAAATAATAAGTTAGAGGTGCAGGAGACGAAACTCTCGCGGTACGGTAAGGGTACTATATTTAGGATTTTTTTTGATGTATCATGCTAGTGTTATGGTTTTATTGAGAAGTAGTATAAATATATTGTAACCTTATTTTTGAACAGTGGAAGAAACAACCACCGACTCTCATTGATGCAAGTATACTCCCGAACCACCTACATTTTCAGTGTCATTTTTCTTTCTTTTTCTAATACTTTTCACCAATATTGCATAAATCATTAATTCATAGCAGAGATGAAAGAAGAAGAGTTGAAATATTCCCTATTCTCTTTTAAGACACCAATACAGAAAAAGAAAATAATAATGAGCAACCAAACGGGATAGAAAATTCCGTCAGTTGAAAACTAACCTTTGAAAAAAGAGACTGATTCAAAGCTTGCATCTGTTCTAGTCTGGGTTTCACAATATATGGGCTTCTTGTCCATGGGGGTGGGTGGGTGGGGGCTCACTTGCCCAAGCTTTTACAACTCACCAAATTGGCTTTATGTGTATCATGTACTCCAACTAGTCAAGACCTAAAAATCATTACCAAACAAAAGTAGAACATGAATTTAGAAGAAAAAAAAAACTCTTAGTTAAAGAGGAGTAAATGGGAAGAAACAAAACCTTTTCAATTAGAAATAAACAAAATCTTTAACTCATTCAAAATTATAATTTCCAGTGAAACCCTGTAACTATATAATTATCCAATTATGTCAATTGGATGTGTTAAATTATGGATAAAGATAGACGTACCACTTCACAAAGGTGAATTCATCGCTTATCAAACTCACCTGTAGATATACCTCACCTTGGTGAAAGAGGTTGATTATAAAAAATAAGACATCTATCATTGCTCATTAAATTATTGAATCAGCATGCCATAGCTATTAACAAGAAATTATCCCATCTAAGGATCACGGTGACATTAACAATATGTGGTGATCATATTAGATAATTTCTCGCCATCATCGCTGGCTAGAGGAATGTGACATTATTGAGAAGGACCTAGTTGGTGCCTCAGTCCTAGGACATGCCTTGGATATCTTCCTTCACTGCACAACATAGTATCACCACCATGTCTATTGTATTCTCAGTTATTTTTAGGATCTTGACCAAAAAAAGCCTTGTAGCACTTACTATATCCCATTTAAACGACGTGTCATTAATTAGTGGCTAGCTAGGAGTATTCAAAACAAAAACAAACTTTCAATGCCTCTTTCTGGGAACCTCTTCAGCCCAGCTAGCAATCTTAATTCCAGATTTTATGTTGCGTACAGATAAAACGTATATATATATATATATATATATATATATATATATGCGCGCAGTTGTTAGTGATCCTGATCACTGTGTAAGTATGAATACATTCATGCCCAATTTTTTTAGGTCTCTGATCGCTACATGATCTTGTCTGCCATTTAACAATTAACACAGGCTGGCACCCTCCCATTCGTGCATGTATATGCTGCTATATTAGTCTATATCACCAACAACAATATCTTAACAACTGCAAGTCTGCAATATCTCTCTCCCCGAAGGTTCCTATATGTGGACATATTTGGTCCCTTAGCTGTTGCCAATTGTAGCATATCCGTACAAAGAAGGATACTTCATGGTACTTTTCCTCATGATCTCAGATCTGATACATAATATATTGTCTTTAAGGTTAACTATAAAATGACCATATGATGATTATATATATATATATATATAGCCTCTATATACTCTGCAGTTTGCAATCACATCATTTTTGTTTCATTATTCAAGCAATATGTTGCGCCCAAACTTTGATGCTCTGAGAGACTTACACAACTCGGCGAATGATCTGCTTCACTTACCAATAATCCAACGAGCCCTAGTCCACCATCAACAAGAGAAATGGGTTCGTGAGGTTTCAGAAGCATCTCTGAGAATGTTGGATGTGTGTGGCACTACAAAAGATGTTCTTTTGCTTGTGAAAGATCATCTCCAAGACCTTCAATCCACATTTCGTAGAACTAGTATCGGCGAGTCCGGTGTTGAAAACAAATTTGAAGCTTACAAACTCCATAGAAAGAAGTTAAAGAAAGAGATGTTGAAATGCTTGAACTCGCTGAAAGGAATGAAGAAAAGATGCATCACTTCAGAACTCTCAGCTATAGATCACAACCTTAGGGTTGTTGTCAGTGTGCTTAGAGAAGTGAGAGTGACTACCATTTCTATTGTGGAGTCACTAATGTCACTCATGTTAATGCCCAGCCCCTACAGAAAATCAAATATGGAGTCTTTTGCGTCGAAATTCATGCGCACAAACAGCCTAAAATTGTGGGGAAAATGCGATGGGATGGCACTTCAAACAGCAAACAAAAGATTGGAAGCTGTGGAGATCGCCATTGATGATCTTGAAGTTGAGTTGGAGTGTATGTTTAGGAGGTTAATCCAAACAAGAGTCTCACTGCTCAACATACTTAACAACTAGGAGAGAGAGAGAGAGAGGGAAACCCAACATTTCAAAGGTCTCCCTGGAAAGCTAATGTAGATGTCATGAGGCTTTTGATTTTAGTTTCATATTTAGCACAATTGATCTCCTGATCAATATATAGTATTCTTTAATTTATTCTTAATAAAATCAGACTAGCCACATTTGGGCTAGTAGCTCTCTTCTTTTCTTTTTCTTTTTTTAATTCCTGCACCTTTTCTTGTGAATTTTATTTTTCATAAATCAATATACTGGACTGTTAAATGCCCAATCCATACCATATATGAAGGAGTTATATGTAACGAGGCACACAACACATGGGCAGATTTTGAGATAAAACCATTCACACACAAGCTGGAACAATATGATTGAGACATGCCCAATATTTGTACAAGAAATGCATGGCTTTTCTATGTAGAAACCCCCGCCCACCCATTTTGAGATAAAACCATTCACACACAAGCTGGAACTATATAATTGAGCCATGCCCAATATTTGTACAAGAAATGCATTGGCTTTTCTATGTAGAAATGAGACAATGCCAATACAATTAACTTCGATAATTTCATTGAATACAAAATACTTCAGTATGAAAGGAAAGGACAAGTGAATAAATGATTATCTGTATTGCTTTTTTTTAATATATATATATATATATATAATTTTATTTTATCATCTCTACTCTGCAATCGCATAATAAAATACTTTATTCCCATCTTTTCTTCCCTCTTATCTTTTCCAACCAAGACAAATGTTACTAACATCCTTTCCTTTTCTTGTCCTCCTGTTTACATTTGTTCGTTTCAATTACTTGTATTAAAAAGATCCGCACTGTCCACATAAATTGAAAGAAATCAAACACAAAGAATCACATCTTGTACATGATAGACTAACAGACAGTAATGCTATTACAGTAGGCAATGTCAAAATACTGGAGATGGACCAACTTAAAAAGGCTATTGAATAGCAAGCAATGAGGCTGCATTTACCTTCATTATCATAACATGTTTGTCACAAAAATAAATAAACCAGCAAATTCACAAACCCATAAATTGAATAAGAGAACAAATGTTTAGACAAACTAGCATGTTAAATAGAGGCCCGGACAGTTGTGAATCACATCATGTTCATGAAAACTCTTTCTCAAGATCACCTTATTGAACAGAAATTAGAAAAGATTTTCCAAATAACACTCGTACCAAGAGCCCACGGTAGAGAGTTGTATGCTTCTACCTTTCACCTCTTCAGTGGGACACCTGAAACAACATGGCATAATTCAAGACATGAATATGTGTGTGTGTGAGAGAGAGAGAGAGAGTCCAACTTATAACGAAGGCCGGTCACTTCTTATCCAAACAGATTTATCCACTATGAAAAACATATTACCGAAACAAACACCTACTAGAATGACAGAAATTATATTGGCACTCCAAATATAGCCTCGGGGCACTTCAAAGTAGGGTATACACAGCCCATTTATCATTTCCCTAGGATGAGACCCAATACTACAGTCTACTAACTCGTAATTCAGTCGAACTGCCACCTCCAGATGGGGCCCAAGTGGCACGCATTAATCTTGATTAGTAAACCAAACAGAATACTAATTTTCCAAATCATACAACGTTTAAACATTGTTAACTGTTGAAAATTAAAATAAAACAATGCAGCACTATTCATAATCCCCTTTTACCCTCCCGCATTGTGCATTGTTTGTTGGGGAGATAGTTGCCAAAATGTGAATCAAAAGGTATATCATTTATTTTAAATGTATATCGTATCGTGTATCATAAATGTGTAATTTTAAAAAAAATACATTTATAAATATACACACACACACAAAATACATATATATGAATATATAATGTTTAAAATGATATAATAACATTTCAATTTACTTGTCATACAAATTAAATATATAAATTATTATTATTTATTCAACAATTAAAAATTAAAGTGATACCAAGTATAGGTGTCTCGTTTTTCAAATATATTGTATCGTGTTATATATAGTGTTATATATAATCAGTATATAAAATGTGTATAAAATAATAAAAATTATATTTTAATTCACTTATAAAAAAATAACTTAAATTTCATACAATACAAGAATCAAGATTCACAAATACTACAAAATTTAAACTAAAATTAAAAAATTCATCCAATATAATTCATCAAGAAAAAATTCCAATATTACTCATTTTTATAATTCATCCCATTTTCATCTTAATATCCAATTTCAATGACATCGATATCATCAACACCATCATCATATATACCAACAACTTTTTATTTTATTTCTCTTCTTTTAACTTTTTGTATTTGCTCACTTC